>CAXIVR010000005.1:7070326-7611603 GCA_964035755.1 Teleogryllus oceanicus
CGTGTGGGCGCGTGAGACAGACGCCCCGCGTGGGGCGATCGACCTGCTGCAGCCACTTGGGCGGACGGAAACGAGAAGAACAACAAACAGGCACGCAGGAGCGAAATACTTTAGACTTTATTAATAAGCAGCAAAATTCATTAACGGCACGAACTGAAAATTTCAATATATTTATTTGTATGTAAAAAATCAATTATTTTCAATCGTTTGCTTTGTACATGTTTCATTAAACCCTTATCCAGAGTGCGTGCTCTCTCCGCCCTTGATTCTATCTCTAAGTATGGTAATGCAGTCTTGGCACATTTCAGTGCCTCTTGTTGGAACACCACTGTTGGAACACCGTCCCACTCTCCGAGGGCCCTTTCAATCTCCTAATAACATAGGATTAATTTCCAAAATTTTATTTCCTAGGTTCACTATAAATTAATTTTCTTATTTGTAATGTAAGTGAAACGGGACCAGTGACTTAAGTTCACTATTACCGAGGGTTCACTATATGCGAGTTCACTATAACCGGTGTTGACTGTATTTCGCCAAAATACGTTGTAAATAGATAGATTTTTAAATTGCTCAAAGCTCGCTTTGAGCTAAGTATTAAATAAAATCAAATACATTAAGTTTTGATACATACATATTTAAAAAATGGAAATACTCAAAATGAAAAATAAATTTATTATATATGTTTCTGATTGCAACAATATATTGTAATTGCCAAATAAAATAAATTAGTATTTGACAGTCACACAAATTTCTGAACAATAACTAACTATAATATACGCGTGTTCTTAATGTCATTAAACTCAAAAATCATTAAAGCATTAATTATGGGAAAACAAATTTCATTTAAAGAACAATATTTCTATCTTCAAGAATGTAGATGTAGAATATTTTGCAATTTCCGAACATTCAGAGTTCACAGTGAAAATCGGACCTAGTCCACCGTCATTGTAGTGCATTTCATTATATTATTACCACATATTTTAAGAAAACTGGAGCCATTTTTTGAGAAAATTTTGAACATGTTCGGCTGATATATTAGTGATTATGGCCGTGACAACTGTTAAGGTAATTTAATTCCATAAATGTAGAGCATGCTTTTTTTCGCGGGAGGAAACATGCATGAAAATTAATTTTTTAGTGTTTTTTTAGCGTTTTTCATACAATTTTCAAGTTTCTCAAGGGGCTTGGAATAGCAATGTTTTGTGTTGAAGTGCAGTCCAAGATCACTGAATTTCTTTGCAGACGTGTAGGTCATTTTAGCAATGAAGTCTTGCTTGCCTGCTGATTACAAGTATAGTGTTTCTTTTGCCGTTCCCAATGACGCCTTCCTTTGACACAAGCTTTGCGCCAAAAATACGAACTGGTTTGACCTGACTGTCGGCTAGGGTTAACAAACGTAAACAAATTCTATAATTTGTACCAGCTCACTATAAGGAGAAAAAAATCTGACATCACAAATTATTGGTCATATAAACAAAAAAAATATTCATTTTAAGTAGATATGTTTATAGTGTTTTACGACTTGAATATTTTAACTCTAATTCTCAAGTAAAATTCGCAGAACGAATAATAAAACGAACAGTAATACGATCTTGAAGAGTAAAAATAATTTAAAGCACTTTAATATCATACCATTTATGGTACGAAATACTTTTCTTGACCTTACCATTCATTTCGGATGAAACCGTACAAGCGCCAACTGATGAACACAATCTGTCTACACCAATAACGTGAAAGTTCTTCGGTAAAACCCAACTCTACAGAATTCCTCCATGACAACAACTAGATCTGTGTAGGGAAATTCTCTCCGATGCAGAATGCTTTCAAT
Organism: Teleogryllus oceanicus; assembly: GCA_964035755.1. Classification (NCBI taxonomy): domain Eukaryota; kingdom Metazoa; phylum Arthropoda; class Insecta; order Orthoptera; family Gryllidae; genus Teleogryllus; species Teleogryllus oceanicus. Next base: position 7,072,155 of record CAXIVR010000005.1, read on the forward strand.
TCAGTCCCCCCCGTAGGTTACCACAGTCCTTTCTCCTGCGATTCGACTGCCGCTAGCCCGAAGAGCGAAAGTTCTGCTCGTAGCGTCACCCGCTGCCTCACGTGCGTCTGACCCAGTGCCTCGCACACGCACGGAGCAAAGAACGCATCGCACTTCGGAGTGCAAATGAACGGACGTTCCTCGTTAAAATCAACGAGAGGCCAACAAACGTTTACTTCACATGCAGTTTTTACTGTTTAGAGATGATAAATAAATTAAAATGAAAGAGAGCAATGAAACAACTCTCATAAAACTAAAGAACAAACAAAATAAGATTCACAAATTCTTAGAATAAAATATTCCAAATACGACGAAGGAATTAAAGGAAAGAATAAAACTTGAACTTTTGAAATGTGTGCTGAAGACGAAATTAGAATTTGAAGAAGAAGCAGAATTTGAAGAATATAAAGAATTTGAAGAAGAAGCAGAATTTGAAGAATATAAAGAATTTGAAGAAGAAGAAGAATTTGAAGAATATAAAGAATTTGAAGAACATAAAGAATTTGAAGAACATAAAGAATTTGAAGAACATAAAGAATTTGAAGAACATAAAGAATTTGAAGAACATAAAGAATTTGAAGAAGAAGCAGAATTTGAAGAAGAAGAAGAAGAAGAAGAAGAAGAAGAATTTGAAGAAGAAGAATAATTTGAAGAAGATGGTGATGATATGGGGAAGGAGGAGGAGGGAGGTGGTGCGGTGTGGGCAGGTGTGTGTGTGTGGGGGGGCGCCGCCTGGCAACACGCGGCGCAGCGCATCGGGTCGCAGTGGGCGCTGCAGGGGTCAAGGACTCGCACTGGGTCACTCTGCCGCTCGACCGGTCCGCGCGCCTCCCTCCCGCCCGCCTACATACACACACACACAAACACGCTTCCACTCGTCCGTCTCGCAGCTGGCACTCGCCTACCTTCCGCCCCCTCGCTCGCCTCTCCGCCCGCCTGCGCACTCAGAAACATTCAGCAAAAAATGCAGGTTTTCAAAACATTATACTCCAACAGATATATTGATTATATATAACATATTATATATATAATTATTATATTATATTTATATTATATATATTATATTATATATAACATATTATATTATATATAACAATATATTCAACATTGATGTTTTGTTTTCGATTTTTTCGCTGATGCATATATTTTTCAGAAACAGCCATGTTTTCAATAATCATTTCTCATGATGCAAATAAATTTTCCAGTATCTATTATTTTCTACATTGCTCAAAATCAACGACCACTGATATCAGACATTTGTCAATCCGCAAACGGCACGAAACCTTTACTATTCGCTACCTTTCTCCAGTGTTGCCAAGTTAGGGGATTTATTTTGCAGGTTTATTCCCCTTTAGAGGTTTTTGGGGGGGAGGTAAAATTTCTTTATGCGTATTTTTGGGATTTTGTTAAGAAAGTCTCACATTACAATAATTTTAACAAAATATGTGTTATGTTTCTTCCGAAAAGTTGCACATGAAAATGAATACACAGGTTCAATATCTGCTGTAGTTAACTTAAAATGGGCAGAGGTAAAGACGAAACTAATTTTTTTGAAATAAAATTTTACCATCAACGAATCTCATCTGATTCATCTGAAAGAAGATCATGCGGTTGTATCCCCAAAACTATAGTTGTACTATCCGCCTGTCTGCTCACCTAAACACCTCCTGTCTGCTATTCTTACCGGCACGTTCTCTCCTGTTTGCCACACGCGTTTGCAGCGGTCGGTGCTATCATAGACTAAAGAGGTAATGTTTCTTAACTCTATGGTGCTACCTTCCGCTTGAACGCCCCTGAGGACTTCGCACTTGTTATTCCCTTTTCTTCCATTTCCTTCCGACTCTTTAATCTATACTGCGGTTTTTACAGCTTGGACCTGACGTTTCGTCAGCTGTTCAGCCAGCTGTGACAGTTCTCCAATCGGGAGCTTACACGTCACAATAGTGTGACGTAAAGCTCCCATTGGGCACTGTCACAGCTGGCCGAACAGTTGACGAAACGTCAAGTTCAACTGTGTGAAAACCACAGTACACACCTACGTCGATCACGCCTACTCCGCACTTGGTCCCTCTCCAGTTCCCCACTTCCCTTACTCTTCAACTTTCTCCATTTCTCACCTTCACTCCTGTTCCTCCTCTGCTCCATCCCTCCCTGCACCTCATCCTCTTCTCTTCGCTCCCCCTCTCCCTCGTGGCTCCGCTTGGCTGCCCTCGCACGCGGGCCGCGCGTCTTTTGTTCCCCGCACGGACGCCTTTGTGTTTTTCATAATTTCCTTACCAAGGTCGAACGCAATTTACATCACTGACGTTGATGTACCAGAACGTTGAACCCGCTGTTTTGATCGTCATTCTCGTTTCCAGCAACACTATTGTGATACCATTTTTTATTTTTCTGTTTCCTTTCATAAAAGAATTGTTTCCTTTTGTAAAGAGAATCGCTCGGTCATGTTTTACATCTTATGTGGAAAAAGTATTGCCAACGTGGAAAAAGAATTCTCAAGATTTTGGTGAAAAATTACTTGAGAGATCTCGAACATTCTGAGAAAGGTTCTTTTGTACGTCTCCTAGTTCGTTTGACCGACCATCCATCGTGGTCCGTCATTCAATCATTTGTTTGGTCACTCAAGCAGGGACTGTCAATCAAGCAATCAGAGGGTACATCTGCAAACAACTAGGTTCCTTTACTGCATTTAGAAGTTTTTCCGAAATAATTCAACTATCGATCGGAGACTGAAAAAGCGGGTGAGATATTTTCCTTTTGATAATGGGGATGTTTATTACATGTAGCTAATCAACATTCTTCTCACAAATGTTCTTCTTTTTGTTTAACGCAGATATCAAATACGTTTGATAATTCGTTAAAAACCCAATTTACATTAAAACTATAAAATTTTCAAACATTTCAATTCTTCTTCTTTAACCTCTTCTGCACGTGTAGTAGCACTTAACGTATATTTCATGGCTTAATCAACATATTAATGATACGGTTTGAATCATTTATGACACATTTCCACTAAATTTCAACTATTTCTCTTTCAGTTGAACAAACATGGCAATGTAAAAATAATATATCAAAGTTAATTAATAAACACTTCATCTCTTTAATTTTTTAAATGCAGACATTCTGCCATGTTATGGTTTTCGCGGAAGGCATTTTGATTAAATTGCTTCAAGTCCGTAAATTTAGAAAATGTAAATAAAAACGTTTTAACAAAAACATCTAAGTGCAGTGAAGAATTAATAATACTTGTTATTTGAAAGTTCTAAAACTTTATTGTAGAATTGTTTGAAGAAAAGTATTTGCTTATGATTGAGAGGAGGAATATTCGATTATAGTCGTCAAGACATCACACATTTTTAAGATTTTTTTCTCTCATTTAATGTAGTACAGCAAACGCCATTTTAAGAATTTATTTCAACCTATTGCTTTTTACGGAACATTGAGATTTCGAACGAAACATTGAGATGAATTCGTAAACCTTTACTAATTCTAAAAGAAACTGAGTTAAAAATGTTTTCAGTTGACTTCGGAAGTGTCATTGTCAAACAATTGAAGACAAATTATTACTCTATTACTTTGCGCAATTTGACTCGCATCAATTAACCTTTATTTTCCCGTCATCAGGTCTTCTTCGAATAGTTTTGAGGATGCAATCACTCGGTTCAGCTTATTCATCTGGCACATTCCTCATTTCATTCCGAAAGGTGAGAGTGAAAGGGAAACGAGTAATAAAGTTACAAAAATAGGTCTGCAGTAGCGAAGTAAGACATGCTTGAAATCTCGCATGCCAGAAGGTGCACAGTTCCATTGCTGACTGAAGAGATCCCACAGAAATGGAGGCATGAGGTGAGACGAAGTCGTGCGGTGAATGTCTGACCTTTCGAACTTTTGACTTCTTCCAATCATTTCCATTATTGGTCTGTCTCTTATTTTCTGTTTTTGTTTTAGTCTTCTGTTGTGCGTCGTCTGTTCCTATATATCATGTTTTCTGTTATTCTCCTCCCTAACTCTTGTTTCCACTAATTTTCATATGCGCTGCTTTACTAACTTTCAAGATACCTTTTCATATGCGCTGCTTTACTACCTTTCAAGATACCCGGTATTATCTTAATTTCGGCATCACATATTTCACAACGATAATTATTCGTTTAATAACATTAAGACTGTGAAGCGAAAGCAAGACACGCACAAAGATCATTTGCTTTTTTCCATTAAACAAAAAGGTAAAAATTGAAGGGCATGAAGTCGCTCACAATATGGCAGGTAAATGTAAGAATCCACGTTCGCTTGGATATTTTCATGCCCAACTAAGAGGCCAACGAGGTATTTTCATATCTAACTAAGAGGACTAACTAAGAGACAATGCTTGCATCCACTACTACTCCAACCATCGTGTGCCCCTGTCCCCCAACCTGCCTTCTAAGTTTACTCTAAGTGTTATTGAATTCGTGAGGAGCTGCGACATTCCTTGACATATAACCTAAATCAATAAAATTATTCCCGTGGCGTTAATTAAAGTTCATTTTAATGCGATCAAATAAGGTTCACCCTTAAACCTCAGAAACGCCCATATCCAGGAGGGTGGCTGGGTTTTTACTGATTCATTGGTGATTCCGTCCACGACAACTGATAAGGTCGTCAATCTGTAAGAGCAGAGCATTCGTATTTCTGTTCCACAGGAGATGGCGGTGATCTTCCCCTGGTGAATGGACAGATCCGGCGCTTGTCGGCTAGACAGCGCCTAATTTGCCGAATTGCGGGTTTCCCACATCAGGCATCTCCCAACTGTGAGGCACCCCCCCAGCCGGGTCAAAAGCTCTAAGCTCCCGATCAGTATCCCTGCATGTGTGGTAGTGTAGTGCATGTGTGTGTGTGTGTAAGTAAGGGGTGAGGATAGGAGAATAAAGAGGAAGGAAAATTCGCGCTGGGTCCGTTTGTTAGAGTACTGCTCCGGCATTCGCGTGGTATTGATCCGAGAAACCACGCACAATGATCAAAGCAGCCGGCCGCAAGAATTCTTTCAAATACAGCGACTGAATTCCACCTAGCTATCCAGCTAGTCCCGAAAATCGTAGGCAGCGTCGGGACCCTAGAATCTGCCGATCAGAGGCACTATATTTACTAGTCTCCCGACATATGTGATAGTGTAGTACATGTCAGTGTGTGTTTGGTTGGTTAGTGATTCCGGGAGCGTCAACAGCTTAGGTCATTAGTACCGTAAGTGTAGTGCATGCTATTTCATCGGGAAATTGCTTGAATCTTCCCCCCGTTGCATGGCGAGATCCGGCGCCAACCTACAGTCGACTAGCGGGGTTTCCCCCTAACCAGGACTCTCCCACCAGCGAGCCACCGCCCCAGCCGGGACAAGCTCTAAGCTCCCGACCGGTCTCCCGGAATACGTGGTAGTGTAGTGCATGTTAGTGTGTCTATGTGTGTGTAAGGGGTGAGGATAGGAGAATAAAGAGGAAGGAAAATTCGCGCTGGGTCCGTTTGTTAGAGTACTGCTCCGGCATTCGCGTGGTATTGATCCGAGAAACCACGCACAATGATCAAAGCAGCCGGCCGCAAGAATTCTTTCAAATACAGCGACTGAATTCCACCTAGCTATCCAGCTAGTCCCGAAAATCGTAGGCAGCGTCGGGACCCTAGAATCTGCCGATCAAAGGCACTTATATTGACTAGTCTCCCGACATATGTGATAGTGTAGTACTGTCAGTGTGTGTTTGGTTGGTTAGTGATTCCGGGAGCGTCAACAGCTTAGGTCATTAGTACCGTAAGTGTAGTGCATGCTATTTCATCGGGAAATTGCTTGAATCTTCCCCCCGTTGCATGGCGAGATCCGGCGCCAACCTACAGTCGACTAGCGGGGTTTCCCCCTAACCAGGACTCTCCCACCAGCGAGCCACCGCCCCAGCCGGGACAAGCTCTAAGCTCCCGACCGGTCTCCCGGAATACGTGGTAGTGTAGTGCATGTTAGTGTGTCTATGTGTGTGTAAGGGGTGAGGATAGGAGAATAAAGAGGAAGGAAAATTCGCGCTGGGTCCGTTTGTTAGAGTACTGCTCCGGCATTCGCGTGGTATTGATCCGAGAAACCACGCACAATGATCAAAGCAGCCGGCCGCAAGAATTCTTTCAAATACAGCGACTGAATTCCACCTAGCTATCCAGCTAGTCCCGAAAATCGTAGGCAGCGTCGGGACCCTAGAATCTGCCGATCAGAGGCACTATATTTACTAGTCTCCCGACATATGTGATAGTGTAGTACATGTCAGTGTGTGTTTGGTTGGTTAGTGATTCCGGGAGCGTCAACAGCTTAGGTCATTAGTCCCGTAAGTGAGTGCATGCTATTTCATCGGAAATTGCTGTGATCTTCCCCGTTGCATGGCGAGATCCGGCGCCAACCTGCAGTCGACTAGCGGGTTTCCCTAACCAGGACTCTCCCACCAGCGGGGCACCGCCCCAACCGGGACAAGCTCTAAACTCCCGACCGGTCTCCCGGAATACGTGGTAGTGTAGTGCATATTAGTGTGTCTATGTGTGTGTAAGGGGTGAGGATAGGAGAATAAAGAGGAAGGAAAATTCGCGCTGGGTCCGTTTGTTAGAGTACTGCTCCGGCATTCGCGTGGTATTGATCCGAGAAACCACGCACAATGATCAAAGCAGCCGGCCGCAAGAATTCTTTCAAATACAGCGACTGAATTCCACCTAGCTATCCAGCTAGTCCCGAAAATCGTAGGCAGCGTCGGGACCCTAGAATCTGCCGATCAGAGGCACTATATTTACTATGTGATAGTGTAGTACATGTCAGTGTGTGTTTGGTTGGTTGGTTAGTGATTCCGGGAGCGTCAACAGCTTAGGTCATTAGTCCCATAAGTGTAGTGCATGCTATTTCATCGGGAAATTGCTGTGATCTTCCCCCCGTTGCATGGCGAGATCCGGCGCCAACCTGCAGTCGACTAGCGGGGTTTCCCCTAACCAGGACTCTCCCACCAGCGGGGCACCGCCCCAACCGGGACAAGCTCTAAACTCCCGACCGGTCTCCCGGAATACGTGGTAGTGTAGTGCATGTTAGTGTAAGTGTGTGTGTGTGTCAGAGGAGAGGATAGGAGAAGGAAGAGGAAGGAAAGATCGTGCGTTGTCCGTGGCCCGTTTGTTAGGGTACTGCCCCAGCATTCGCGTGGTATTGATTGGAGAAGCCACGGAGAAGCGCCGATGAGAGCCGCGGGCGCGGCGTGGCGCTGCGTGGCGTCCGGAGCGGGGCGAGGGCCGTGTCGCCACAGGGCAGCGGGCCGCGCCGAAGTGGGTTTGCGTGTCGGGGAACTGGCCGATGACGCACCCGCCTCCGCGCAGGAATGTCGCCGCTGTTTCGCAGTCGCCCCGCCCCCCCCACCCCTCCATCCCCTCCACTCCCCTCCCCGTGCGCGCGCGGGTGGAGTGGAGGCGCGGCGCGAGGGGAGGCGTCGTGTTTATACTGCGGGTTTTACACAGCTGCGTTTCAAGTAAATCATCTGTTTCGGTGTCATCCAATCGGAAGGCTGAACGCCACCGTTATGACGACACTGTAGTGACGTGTATGATCCCGATTGGACGGCACCGTAACAACTGATAAAATATCAAACGCGGCTCTGTAAAAACCGCAGTATAGTTACGATACCAACAAATGACACCCAACGCCTTGAATGGATTTGATTGATTAGTGATTCCGGCCGCGTCGACTGCAAAAGGGTTTTTGGTCCCATAAGTATAGTGTATTTTTAACCCCATTTTCTTCGCTTGCGAGGTACAGCGCTGACCTACACCGAATTGTGCAATTTTCCTCAACTAAGTATCTCTCACCACACGGTCCAGCCGGAACAAGCTCTAAGCTCCCGACTGCTCTCTCGGCATATGCGATAGTGCTTGTAATTGTGTGTGTAAGAAACGGAGTGAGGATATGACAAGCCGTGGACAGGAAAATTGGGCGTGGTCTGTGGTCCGTTTATTAGGGTTCTGATCCGGCATTTGCCTGGTTTGATCGGAGAAACGAAGGAATGCTACGGCTCAGAGCAGCCGGCCTCTAGAATTCTACTGCAGTCAGCGGCCGAATTCGATCTAACTGACTGGTGTCGAAAATCATGTGACTTGAATCCTAGGACCTCTCGGTCAAAAGGACTAAAGTGAAATGAGTTAAAGCTCTGAGCCATCTTTGCCGATCCTTGGATTGAACCGGTCTTGACATATGTCCAATCCCGCAAAATAGCAATGTTCGTTTTCATTTTACATACCAATATATTGCAGAGATAACGACGTTCGCTACGCAGAATCGTTATCCGTGAGGGGCTGTAATTCGGGAGACACGCACTCAATTTCAGGGACTAATAACTCGTCTGGAATCGATAAATATTTATTCACCAAGAAACTGTACACGTACATTACAATAAAGCCTAATTTGATGACAATTTTCTATAGGAGCAAATGGGTTTGGGACATACAGAATCTGATTGTAATTCTTTACTAGTGAATGTGGCGTGTCCGATGTGTAACGTTTTAAAAGTTTTTTGATGTGATGAAAATTTCTAAATGTCATGCAAGCTTTCAATAAATTCTTTTATCTGGCATTGGACTCACCAATGAATTGAAAAAGCTGATGATGTTTTACTCTCGTTCAAAAATTCCCAACACTCAATGACCGTGCATGTTACCTCCATACGGGATATTAAATGGTAATTTGTATTTTAAAAATTGTAATCGCCGTAAAAAGTACGTGCAGTTATGGATGATGCGAAAAGTTTGGATCTGCTTTATTGCTAATAACTACAGAAATGCACACAAAAAAATCACCGAGAAGCTGTTCTTCACCGTTATTCTCTAATCCTAAAATAAGATCATTCTCAATTAGTTCCGAAAATTCCGTCACAAAATCGTGTACATTTGATAACACATTACATTTGTTTCTTTCCCCTATTTACACGCTTAAGAACGTAAACCGAATACCTATGTGCTTCCGTTCTCTAACAGTACTCAGTGTTCTGGTTTTCCTCGTATTCACTGATGTTCTTCAAATTTAATAACTTCCAAGGTAATACTGTACATAGTGTTTGCACAGCTATTATTAAAATACGGTAATACGGTCGAACCACGTCACTTCTTGTGTTAAAAGCAGTAATAGTCGCTAGTAATAGTTCACTCATCACATGTTCTGTTGTGTTTCTCATTTTCAAGAACAATCAATTGTTACCATTTTCGAAGGAGAAAATTATGGCGTCGTCAAGCGAATGTTACTGGAGTTAAATCAATGCCACCTTAGATATATTTATGTGGCAGTGGTTTACTTCTCCGTCTACCCAGTACGATTGCAGCGCTAAATCACACAAAAGCACGTTTTTGGAAATTTCTTTGAATCTTGTGGCCGGATCCGAAAACAAATTATCAGTTCCCCATCAGGAGACCGAGACGCGTGGTATGACACTTCGTGTGTCTCTATTGATGCACGAGAAGTGGTCTAACCATGACTGACCGGGAGCGGTAGCTCAGTGCATCAACTGATGTCGCTGCAGCGCCTCTGACCGGGAGGTCCTAGGTTCGAGTCCTGACAGTGGCAGAATTTTCGACACTAGCTTTTCAGCTAGGTCGAATTCAGTCGCTGTCTGGAGGAGAATTCTAGCGGCCAGTGCAGTAGCAGGCCAGTTTTCCGTGGTTTCTCCGATCAACACCAGGTGAATGCCTGAGCAGTACCCTAACAAACGGGCCACGGACCGCGCGCGATCTGTCCTTCCTCTTCCTTGTCCCATCCTCTCCCCTTACACACACATTAACATGCACGACACTGCCACATATTCCGGGAGACCGGTCGGGAGCTTAGAGCTTGTCCTGGCTGGGGCGGTGCCCCGCTGGTGGGAGAGTCCTGGTTAGGGGGAAACCCCACTAGTTGACGGTAGGTCGGCGCCGGATCTCGCCATCCAGCGGAGGAAGATCACCGCCATCACCTGAGAAAAAATGCACTACACTTACGGGACTAATGACCAAAGCAGTTGACGCGGCCGGAAACACGAAAAAATCAATCAACAAAAACTAACCATGACTGACAAATTTACACACACACCTACACATACACACACACACATACACACACAAAAAGGCGCACACACACAATCGCCTACTGTACAGGGATGTCTTTGTCTCTTCGGAAAATTCGCTGTAGCGATGGAACCGCCAGACCGGAGGACTCCACACAAGTACGTCATTCAGAGAAGTTTCATGCGGTATTTTTTTTTTTTCGATACCGACAACTACATTCGTGACGGAAAGATTAATTGAAAGTGAAAAGACTAAAATGATATGGACACATGCAAAGAATGATCAATGTCATCGATTCAATCTACGTGGTCATAGAAAAGACAGGAAATACAAGAAAAGGAAAGAGGTGAAAGACGATGAGAGATAAGAGAGAGAAAGGGAGGAGGAGGAGGAGAAGAAGAAGAAGGATTCATTAGAGATTTCTGGTGCGTCAACTGCTGAGCTAATCCCGTAAGTGTAGCGCATGCTATATTGCGGGAGAGGCGAGATCCGGCGCCGACATACCCGTCGCCTTGCAGGGAGTTTATTTATTTTATTTATTACTTAATTTTACGTCAAAAAAACAGTTAAAACTGCGTATGACGTGCTATGGGAAAAAGTGAATTGTGTGTACATTTTCAAAATTCTGTGATGCCTACACTAAGTCATATACTACTTGAATTTTGAATGAAGAAACAAAAAAGTCCCATGTAATAAAATCTATTTTCAAGGATAAATAAGCAATAAACTTTGGGCTCTTATCCATGTTGTCCTTCGGAATAATACTTTCTGCCGCGACATGGAAACAATAACTTGAATAATTGAATTTCCCACTGAATTCTAGAAGACGTGCACAGAAAATGAAGTTACATTTATGTCCAGAAGCAACACAAGGGGCCATCTCAGCATTTGCTCAATGGATCAGGGAAACTGGACGAAAAACCTTTCCGAACCAGTTGTCTCCCACAAGCTGTGCACTTCGTATCCGGCACAAGCTCTAAGCTCCCGACAGGTCTCCTGGCACATGTAGTAGTGTAGTGCATGTCAGTGTAAATGTATGTATGGAGGGAGGATAGAATAAGGATGGAAGAGGAAGGAAAGATCGCGTGTGGTCCGTGTCCCATTTGTTAGGGCATTGCTGCCTGGTGTTGATCGGAGAATCCGTGGGAAACTACCGATCAGAGAGCAGGCGGGTGCTAGAATTATCCTCCACACAGCGGGTGAATTATCTTGCTAGTGTCGAAAATCCTGCGACCGTCGGGACTCGAACCCTGGGATCTCCTGGTCAGATGCACTGAAGTGACATCAGCTGATATTCTGTGCCACGTAAGTCAATGAAGAAAGAGAGAGGGAGAGCTCAGAGATAAATGTGAGAGAGAAAGTGGATAGCGCAGGCGTTTCTACAACTGTTATGTTCGCAACATTTCTCGGAAAATTCTGAGGAAGTCTTTGCTCTTTGGAGTACTCGTCCATGAGGTGACCTCGATTTGTTCTTGCTTAGCATTTCTTAGTTTATTACATCTGACTTCTACATGAATGTGGTAGTCAAAAATCCCAAAAGAAGTGTGAATGTTAGTTTGGGGACAATTATTCACCGTTTTGTGTTATTCCCTTAGTTTTCTTTTCTTACCACAGTGGACATTGAATTATTGGAAGGGATACTTTCGTTCTTTTAGAAATCCGTACTAAAACAATAATTTGTGATGTGAATTTTGAAAGTACCAATTTGACAATTCAAAATTGGATATTCAATGAAACAAATAGACAAATCAAAGTCCTCAACAAAAAAACAGTTTCTGATCCTTAATATTCATTTTGACAATTCATCTTGAAAATATGTAGTTTTTAAAAGAAAAGACAACTACATATTCAAGACTTGGGAATAATTTAAATTATTTTTTTTTAAATAATAAAATAAATGGAGAGCCATTTCCTTCGTGCTCCGTTACATTTTTTGTTAAATTTGTGTAATATGTCTAGCTAGTTTAGGAGAACAATTGTTATTCTCTTTCCAACAGCTGTTTGGATCATTATTCAACTTCAGGCGGCAATACAGGTTCTCATTAATTACTTCTTCCACTTTCCAACCTGATTGACCTGCCGGCTGGCAAGTGTTCTGCAAAAGGCTCATCGCTGAAAACATGGATTTTGATGAGCTATCCAATTTGTCTTCTTGATGCACAGAAACCACCTGAGGTGCTTTCGCTTTTATTTTGACAATGCAGCTTCTGAAGAGTTAAAACTCAGTGATCTCAAGAAATAAAATAAATAAAAATAAATTAATTAAACAAATAATAATAAAAAAAAAAATAAACAATTAAAAAAATAATAAAAAATAAATAAGTAAGCGAGTGTTTTTGGGTATATAATAAATGTATGATGGTTTGATCTACTTATAATTTTATATGGGGCTTCTTGTGTTTAGTTTTATGTAAAGTCTCACGATTGGAATTCGTATTCACTAAGTTGCTCTTAATGATATTCTCTGCAATTATTAATTTTCATTTGTTCAAAGTCATCTATTCCTGATGATATTAGTTATAGGTTAGTTTTTCTTTTAGTTGAAATTATTTGTTTTCTATTAGTTTCTAGTTTTTTGATGGGGCGAAGTTGTAAACATGAATGCTCAAAATTAAAACACCGATGTTAATAAAACATCGACGCAAAACCATCAATGTTTTTAAATTTGTGTTAGTGTTCATTAACATCCACGAGGAAAGATTTAATTTGAAAGTGATATCGTTTATTAATTTTTTATAATTGAGATTTAACTGACAAAACAAAGTAAAAATCAGGACAATTAACGAAAATTAAATATTGATCGATGATTAAAAATCATATAGGCGTCTTTATTGACGAATTTTTTATTTTTCAACCTTTATCAATTGATCAAAGAATAATCAATTTGTAGGTACTAAAAGTATAACAATTTTGTTTCGGACTGTTTCTCATTTAAAGAATATCGATCCCGTATAAACATCGAAAATTGATGTTAAAACACGTCGGCTTAAAAAATGGATGCCAAATACACGGACGATTTTATAAGAACATGGATGTTTTGAAAACAACGGCATTGACGTCGTATTTCCCGCGTGGGAAGCGACATTCGGCCGAGTGACGCAGAGCGAGCGGCGGCATAGTGTGAAGGTAAGGGGGGGGTGCAAATGGGAGGGGGGAGGGGGGTTGTGTGGGCTGGGCTTTCTCGCTCTTGTGCTGCCCTGTTGGGGGAACTGCTGCACGCACTGTCCGGATTTTACTTTCTCCGTTCAGTGATGTAGGGCATCCTGTAAACAATTACTAAATAACCTTCTTTTGCTCCGTCTCTTACGTGCGGTCTCATAATAGATTTTTTTAAAAGTTGTTTTTCGTGGCATTCATCGTAAAGTAGCAATGGCATTTATTATTCGCAAACAAGCATGTTTATTCATATGAACTGTTCCACGACATCCAATCAAAAACGTGTTGCCAAGTTGTTCAATTAGTTTTTTGAGAATTAGTTAATGAACCTTGTAAACACAATTCTGTTTATGTGTTAGGAAGTAGTGTGGAGCTTGTGTTCTCATTAATAGAAAGCTGAGGCGTAATCTCATAATTGTTTCAGTTGTACTCTATTCACTGCATTGTGGTGCCAAAAAAGACATTAAATTAAAACCTCATTTATGCACTATTAATTTCTTAATTTGGTATTTAGTAATCACAACTTTCGTATTTATTGTAGCACCGAATATGACCGCAATTCGGTCGAAAAAGTTCCGATGAAACGATGATGTAATAATGGGTATTAATTCACGAGTGTGATCTTTCGATATGAACGAGGAACGAGCGAGTAAGTTAAACTTTACACGAGAGAATTAGGACCCACTACATCGAGTTTCATAGGGTACTTTTTAAATGACTTATGGTAACTTTTATAAGTTTAAACTTTTATATTGAATCGTTTCGTGGCAGTTTACACGCAGGTTCCAAAGTCACTTAGCTGACAGCTTCCTACCCTACCCACCGCAGGTGGGTTTGTTTTACCAGACCGACTGCGAGGGAGTACAAAATGCATCAATAATTCCGACATCACAATTCTCTTTCTCTTATTTCTATAGGTGTTAACTCTACCATTAATTCACTAGTCATTTTAAACTAAAGAATTGGCCGGTTTTTAGGACAACCACAGGCAGCAACATGTAACACACAATGACTTGCGTTCACATCTTAAAGTTAGTGAAATGTTCCCTACAATAACTACCACACGCTAGTCAAACAGGATCAAAGTGAAATTATAAATTGAACACGATCCAATTTATTTTAAATAATATTTACGTAAAATTACTATAAGAAAAGAATTAAAATTGACAAGCGTAATATAGTATTAAATACAATTTTAATGTACACAACCGAACAAAACATTTACTATAACGATTCTAATGATTAATTGTCAGAACTGGTTTGTTAGCTTTTCTGTGATTGGTCAAGAACCTGTATCATAATGAAATCTGTATCGTAATGAGTATCATTATGCAATGGGTTGGAGCCATCGAATGACAGAATTATACAATAGGAGTAGAAACCGTTATATGATTGATTGATTACTTACAGTTTCCGTGCGCGTCAACTGCTCCAGTCATGACTCCCGTAAGTGTAGAGAATGTCCTAATCACCAGCGGAATTATTATGTTACTGATGGAGCATTCGCCTGGTGATGATCGGAAAGAACACGGAAAACTCTCGAACAAACAGTCTGCCGCTACAATTCTTCTCCAGACGTGAGGTGAATCGCCTATTATGTAGATTACAATAATGATAATTAGAATACGTCGTACATTCTAATAATTGTATTGAACTATAGTAGATACACCCTTGATTAGAAAATACTATTTCAAAGAATGTACCATTTTGTATCGCGACATGTTTTAAAATTCCTTAGCAGATCTGTGCGATCATCTCTTAACGTGGTGTTTAATGATAATTTGGTGTAGTTAACGTGAGTTTGCCAACAACTACACAATGTATATCAAACATTAATCTCGGTAACAACGTTTGAAAAAACGAAACTTGAAGATAAACAAAATATGAGAGCCATTGGTGGGGGAAATTTCATTATCCCTGACGTCTAAAGAAAAATCAATTACACTGGAAAATATCAAGAAAGGTATTTCCTATCGCCTCTTTCATAAAAATATTATCGATTCGAAGAATGTATATTAGATCATGGAAATGACGGGAGAATCAAGTAAATAAATTGCTTAGATATTAGGTTATTAAAGTGGAAATTTTGATGCTGCGAGTTAATCAGGCAGATAGAACTTGAACAATAAGAATAATTTTTGTATTTGCAAGGTAAGATTTGTATTATTGATTTGCCACTGATGTGTATGTGATTAAAATCATCAGCGCTGGTTCTTTTATGGAGATGTCTTTAGAAACAATCGACTTTGGCAATAGAGTCCAATTGTATTTGCGATATAACATCTTCAGCGTTTGTAATTTCCTTGCCCTATCCTCACCCATCGCTTAAACACACACTTACATGCACTACTCTATCCTTGCGACCACTCGGGACGTTAGAGCTTGTCCCGGCGGGGGCGGTACCCCGATGGTTGGGGAAAACCCCGCTGATCGACTGTAGGTCGGCGCCAGATAACACCATCCAGCGAGCAAGATCACCGTCACCTCCCGCTACAAAACATACCTTACTTGGCTTATTACTTGGCGCTAATTGGAGTAACCTACCTTGCCGTACACTTATTACTTAAACTTACTTAACCTTATCCTTACCCTTAAATTAAACCTTAAACCCAATTCCTTACCTTATCGGACCTTAGCAGTGGACGCGCCAAGGATTCATCAATCCATCTCTTCGCAGTCACTTGTGCTTTCAGCCTAGCCACCGCTTCCCAAAACATTATTTCCATTGCGCATTCACTTCTTGCAATGCTCTCTGCAGCATCCCTGTGCTTTGAGATGCATTTGCCTTCCCCGCTAAGTCCCTTTTACTTCTCTCTCCCTCTCCCCTCCCCCTTAGCTCTGCCCACCCCTCGTCCTTGCCTCCACCCTTATCACTTCCTCTCCTTTGCTGCTTCCTGCTTTATCTCCTCCTCACCTCGTCCTTGCCTCCACCCTCTATCACTTCCTCTCCTTTGCTGCTTCCTGCTTTATCTCCTCCTTTCACCTCCTTAGCACTTCGAGCGCCCCGTCCTTTCCTCCACCCTCTATCACTTTTTCTCCTATGCTGCTTCCTGCTTTATCTCCTCCTTTCACCTCCTCAGCTCTACCCACACCTCGTCCTTGCCTCCACCCTCTATCACTTCCTCTCCTTTGCTGCTTCCTGCTTTATCTCCTCCTTTCACCTCCTTAGCCTCACCCCGTCCTTCCTCCACCCTCTACACCTCCTCAGCTCTACCCACACCTCGTTCTTGCCTCCACCCTCTATCACTTCCTCTCCTTTGCTGCTTCCTCTTTACTCCTTTCACCTCCTTAGCACTTCGAGCGCCCCGTCCTTTCCTCCACCCTCAATCACTTTTTCTCCTATGCTGCTTCCTCCTTCATCTCCACCTTTCACCTCCTCAGCTCTACCCACACCTCGTCCTTGCCTCCACCCTCTATCACTTCCTCTCCTTGCTGCTTCATTTATCGCCTCCTTTGGCGCCCGTGGCTGAGAGTCGCCTCTCCCGGCTGAGGACGGGTCCGCCCACGTGGGGGGGGGCGAGGGGAGGGGTCGGTGGAGCTGCTCCCTGACCCGTGAGGGGGCGTGCGTGGATGATCTCGGGGGTCACTCACTCCTCCTGACTATTAGACCCTCCACCAGGATGTTGCACACCGCGGCCAGCTTCATGTTCTGCATCGCTTCGGCCGAAATGGAATGCGGACTGGGCTGTTCTTATTGCGACCAGATCTATGGAGAAGTGGAGTTTTGAATTACAGAAATAGAATTCATAAGTAACAGAAATAAAAAATATTTGATGTTTCTAATAAGTTCGATATTCGATTAAAAGAGCTCTGCAATGATGGGAATGTGATCGGCAAATTTTTAGTTATTGATTTAGATGTGTTCGCAAGTAATTTTTAGTCCTTTTTCAGAACACGAGTGTCCCTATAAATTCAAAGAACAATTGGGAAGCGAAGAAATCGAAATCGTGTCAATCTCTGTATTCAGAGAATCTGTCTGCTGATGCGTGAAATGAGTGGGAAAACCTCTCACTATAAGATCCTGCTGTGATGGAATAACAAAGTTTTCATTTTTATATACTAAAAGAGTTTTGCGATGATATTCCAGAGAATGTTTCGTACTTTTGTTTCTTTAATATTAATATTTGTACGTAAGTACATGTTTTGTGGACATACACTGTGTATACTAGAAAATTTAAAGAAAAAAATGGAATCCATTTTTGAGAAAGATTTGAAAATATTGAGGCTTCATGTAATGTACCCCAAAAAAACAAAATATCCGTTTCAAACTCAAGAGGGTCTCGAGATCATTTAAATTGGTCGAGGAGTTTAATTTAGGAGAAATCGGGTAATGGGCAACGAGCGTCGTCCACAGAAGGCCGGACGACGGACGGGTGGACGGTGGGCCGTGGATTGCGAATTAGGAAGGGAGGCACGTATGTCCGAACGATCACATACATTTTACCTCTTCAAAGTATTTCTTGAACGAGGAAACCTAGCATGTAGCGTACACACGTTTTGCACGTATTGAGATTTTAATCCTTGTTTAAGGAACTTTTACGTTGATGACGAAAGATACAATAGAGCTCATATGAAAAAAATATTTCCAGTAAACAAAACTCTAATTTATGAAATCAGATGAAAAGGCGGATATTATTAGCTTAGTTAATAAGCGCGAACTGCGCCATACAAAACCCTAATAACCGCAGGCTACCCCTACCCAAACTCCCGGTACACGTGCTCTTCTATTGCTTCGCGTGCACAAGCTACGGACGGATTTCTGAAAGTTCACGACGCGACCCATTCCAAAAACATTTATTTTTCGCTTAAGCGGACACATAACACTAAATTCATACTAAACAATTGCGCTGGTTATATGCACAAATTAAACGTGCCGATTTCTAGCAAGTGAATACTTTCTGCAGTTTTTTCCGAGTACGTTTTCGGGGAGGGCGCCGCCCTAGAGTCCTTAAGAAGCAGCCGCTGATGGACAGACGTGATTGGCCGCCAATCGATTTTGGGGTAACAAGGACCCCCTAAACATGGATTCTGACTACACACGATGTTATAGGAATTCATTTACCCTACACAGACCGGGAGCGGTAGCTCAGTGCATCAAGTGATGCCACTTCAGAGCCTCTGACCGGGAGATCCTAGGTTCGAGTCCTGACGGCGGCAGGACTTTTGACACTAGCTTTTCAGCTAGATCGCTGTCTGGAGGAGAATTCTAGCGGCCGGCTGCTCTGATCGGTAGTTTTCCGTGGTTTCTCCGATCAACACCTGGCGAATGCTGGAGCAGTACCCTACCAAACGGGCCACGGACCGCGCGCGATCTGTTCTTCCTCTTCCTTGTCCTATCCTCTCCCTTGACACACTACACACTTACACTAACATGCACTACACTACCACATATTCCGGGAGACCGGTCGGGAGCTTAGAGCTTGTCCTGGCTGGGGCGGTGCCCCGCTGGTAGGAGAGCCTGGTTAGGAGGAAACCCCAGTAGCCGACGGTAGGTCGGCGCCGGATCTCGCCATCCAGCGGGGTAAGATCACCGCTATCTCCCGATAAAAACAAAGCTTAGAGCTTGTCCTGGCTGGGGCGGTGCCCCGCTGGTAGGAGAGTCCTGGTTAGGAGGAAACCCCAGTAGCCGACGGTAGGTCGGCGCCGGATCTCGCCATCCAGCGGGGTAAGATCACCGCTATCTCCCGATAAAAACAAACAAACATGCACTATACTAACGGGACTAATGACCAGAGCAGTTGACACACCCGGAAACACGAAAAAAATCAATCAATCATTTACTATACACAAAAACAATATTTATCCTCTTTTCCGTTACCAGGGCTCGACATTAAGAGTTTTTTCGTCGTAACTTCGCCGTTTTCCAGCGCATGATTATAATACTTTCTCCTCTTACGATGAAAGTTGACGATGTCAAAATGGAAACGATAAGGATGTGTTGTTTTGAATGCTTCCATCGGAGGGCAATTTTAATGAAAAAAAATTGTACCTTGAAAGAAATTTGAAATTTTCAATTCTAACACCGGAGCTCTCGTAAACCAATTTTGCCTTCTCTTTCCGCGCGCTCCTCGCGGCCACCAACGAGAGCACATCGCCCTGCGCCTGCGGTGCCTGGGACAGCCCATGACTCTGGAAATAGGCTACTCCTATTATGTAAACTGTCTGAAAACCTTTTACAATGCCACACAAAGGCGCTGTCCTGCCTCCGGAAAAAGGGCGACTCGTCTTGGCGACATGTTTAGAGAACTTTCGCAGCAGGCGCTGTTAAGTATTCTGATACTCGATTGATTGATTGATTGATTGATTGATTGATTTTTCGTGTTTCCTGCGTGCTAACTGCTTTGGTCATTAGACCCGTAAGTGTAGTGCATGTTGTTCTTGGGAGATGGCGGTAATCTTCCCCCGCAGGAAGGCGAGATCCGTTTTTTTCTTAACCAGGACTCTCCCACCAACGGGGCAACGCCAAAGCCGGGAGAAGCTCTAAGCTCCCGACCGGTCTCCCGGAATATGTGATAGTGTAGCGCATGTGAGTGAAAGTGTGTGTGTGTGTGTGTGTGTGTGTGTGTAAGGGAGAGGATAGGACAAGGAAGAAGAAGGAAAGATCGCGCGCGGTTCGTTTGTTAGGGTACTGCTCCGGCATTCGCCTGGTGTTGATCAGAGAAACCACGGAAAACTACCGATCAAAGCAGCCGGCCGCTAGAATTCTCCTCCAGACAGCAACTGAATTCGACCTAGCTGAAAAGCTAATGTCGAAAATGCTGCCGCCGTGGAGAGTGGGAACCTAGGACCTCCGGGCCAGAGGCGCTGCAGTGACATTAGTCGTTGCACTGAGCTACCGCTGCCGGTTTGTTACTGAAGGTAGCAGTTGCATGGAGGCAGGTCTTGCGCGAGAGCGGAGGGCCGCGTGGGCGAGGGCAGGGTGAGCTTCTTTTCGGATTGCGAAGAGGCGCAACGCCCACCGCTTGCAACGCCAAGTGCAGGGCGTCGTTGCCCTTTGACTTTTCCTCGCGGTCCACTGCGCTCCGGGTGGCTCCACGCGAATGCAATGCTTCGGGTCTGTTTCTCAAACCGCTACTTCCTCTTAATGTAGGATTACCAACGCTTGGGGCCGAATTCGTAATGAGGGTTCCTGAAGTAACTGAGTCATATTCACAAATAAGTGGGAAATGAGTGACACTCATTTGGGGGTTTTAAGGGAGGCTGCCTGTACTCTTGAGAGTTTCTCAATTGATTGATTTGATTTGATTTTTTCGTGTTTCCGGGCACGTCAACTGCTTTGGTCATTAGTCTCGTTACTGTAGTGCATGATTTTTCTCGGGGTATGCGCGGTGATCTTCCCCTGCTGGGTGGCGATATCCGGCGCCGACCTACCGTCGGCTAGTGGGGTTTCTCCCTAACCAGGACTCTCCCGCCAGCGGGGCACCGCCCCAGCCGGGACAAGCTCTAAGCTCCCGATCGGTTTCTCGGAATATGTGGTAGTGTAGTGCATGTTAGTGTAAGTGTGGGTGTGTGTGTAAGGGGTGAGGATAGGACAAGGATGAGGAAGGACAGATCGCGCGCGGTCCGTGGCGGGTCAAATTTATTCTACAAAGTATTCAATATCAAATCAAAGCAGTAAAATTAGTATTAAAAATGAAAAGACCATTTCCTTCTTTAAACAAGGCATCGTTGGCTTATCATTTCCAGCATATTATCGTTGAGGCAGAATGCAATATACAGGCGATGACTTTATTTGCATACTTTGTTGAAAGCTCTTTGAAACACTAAGATGAATTTACCTTCAACACTCTACTCCATTTATGTGATTGTTTTATAATCTCAAAAAATAAGAACATGAGAAACAAACAAATAAAAATTGTGTGATATCACAAGGCAAAAAGTACTTTACTTAGATAATACTACAATTTCCGAAGTTTCTCATCATTTTCTTTGTCATGAAAATATCTTCCTCTGCAAGCGTTCTTCAGCACTTCTCGAAAGAGATTTATGTAATACCCATATTTACCGCAAACGCGTCTTTAATGTGTTCCTTATATGCGAGAGGTTTCTCTCTCTGTAAGAGATTTACCGATAGAATAAGTATTCATGAAAATGAAATGTGATCTACGTAGTCTTCTAGGAACTGAACACACTTTCTATTTGAGAGAACTGAAACCGCATGACTTTTAGTCTAACCGGTGTCTAGCCTACTAAAAGGAAGATGAAATGACTAATGCTCATTTTCTTTTAATTTCCATTGGTGTTTTTTCACAAAGGCAGTTCAGTGTACTGTTCTCATTTTCAAACTTATCAATTCTTTCCCTCTCGACGTTATCGATGTAGTGGTTTCCTTTATTTGCCTCGGATTTCATGAAAATACGCACACTCGTTTTTTGAGAAAAAAAACTGTTACTTTCTCACTATTGCTTATACATTCAAATTCTTTAAGACACTTTGCGAGCAAGGCTCAAAAATATGACTAAGAAAATATGCCAATTGTATCAGCGCGAAACCACTTATAGACAAGGGGCATCTTGAAATAATGCTTTGAAAGAGAGGAGAATAGTGACTTCAGAAAAAGATATTGTGCTGTACTTTCATCTCGTTAGACGTGCATTGAAATATTTCCGAAGTTCTATTATCGCGCTATCCTATATTGCAAGGAAGTAACTAAGATGAAGAATGCTCCACGACAGAGAAAAAGAACGAGAAAGCAGTAACAGTAAATCTGTCATCAATTTCATGTACTTATCCAATATTCATTTCCTGCAATTTTCGAAAATCACCTTGCACATAAAAATGCATTGTGTTCATTTATTTCCTCTTGCGTTGTGAATCACAGTGATTGGTCGATGGTTGGGAAATACCCGATTTGTGGCATCTGCCCATTCGAGTAGAAATCTGCCGACGGTGGAGCCATAATTTTATAAATTGTCTTCTCTGCCCTCCATTTGTAGCGATTTCTCCCGAAGCACTTCAACTCTTAGGATTCGCCCACTAATCGAGAGCGACAGGTTGGTATCCAGTTACACGTCATTCTCTGGCCTCCTCCTAATATGACGTGCTACAGGAGTAAAAGCCTTACCCAACAGGTATAGCCTGATCCACCACAAAACACCTGACAGCCCACACACATTGAAAGTAATAAGTAGATAGTGACAGTCACGCGGTATATGCTGATGACAGAGAAATGAACTGTGTAAATAAATATTTATGTTGAAATCTAACTTTTTTCAAGTGAACACTATATATATTTTATTTAATAATATTTTTTAAAATCGGAACTGTTCCTAAAGACAAGTTTTCTTGTTGTTCCTAGTAATCAAAATATCTTAAACTTTCCCTTTTAACGAGTTTTTTTCCTTCAATCGAGTTCTTTCAGTCTCCTTCTAGCCAGATCTCCCGGCTTCATTGAAATTTGAAGATCCGTAATTATGGTTTCCAGTTACTCACCTTCGGCTGAGAATTTATTAAGTTTTGAAGAAGAAATAATATTTGAAGACTAGATGAGCTTTATATTTCGACGTACATTTAATAAAAGTTGTTTTTAAAGTTAGAAAGTGAAGGTATATCTGAAGAAGACAAGAGGATGGTCAATTTTAATGTCCTTTCAACATTCCGTTCCCAAATTATAATGGCACATCATTGATTCCATGGGTCCCAACGGAACGCCAGGTGTTGGCAGCTCCACACATAAGAGAGGGAAGGTACTTAGGCCTTCGAAGAGTATCATACAAATGCCTCTTGCGCGTGCTTCTACAGCAACCGAAAAGGCCAGGAACGAAAGGAAGTCGTGGGAGGCCGTGATCGCGGTGGGTGGGACGACTCAACTCACCACAACATAAAAGTAAACAACCCTGTCCACGCGGTGCTGGAACCCGCGACCCACCTCATTCGGGAGACGTCGCTCAGGGCATCAGCTGATGTTATTGCAATACCTCTGACCGGGAGGTTCTAGGGTGGGCAGGGTTTTCGAAATGGCTACATAACTAGAATTCAGTCGCTGTCTGGAGGAGAAGTCTAGCGGCCGGCTGCTCTGATAGTTAGTTTTACGTAGTTTCTCCTATCAGCACCAGGCGAATGCCGGGGCAGTCCCGTAACAATCGTGCCACGGACCGCGGGCGATCTTTCCTTCCTCTTCCTTGACCTCCCCCCTCTTATTCTCTTTCTTACAAACACACACACACACACACACGTGCATGCACTGCACTACCACACATGCGGGGAGACCGGTCGGGAGGTTAGAGCTTGTCCCGGCTGGGGCGGTGCCGCCCTGCTGGGCGATGCCTGGTTGGGGAAAAACCGCCAGTCGACAAGTAGGTCTGCGTGGGATCTCACCACCCAATGGGGTAAGAGCACCGGAAGCTGACGAGAAAAAAGCATGCACTACGCTTACGGGACTAAGTGTTGACGCTCCCGGTACACTAATCGATCGATCAACCAAGCGACCCACCTAACCCACCTCGCTAGTGTTTTCGTGCCTTCAACCACAGGCGCTGCCACGCGTCCTGCACTTAGAGAGGGGAAAAATCGTTTTTTTAAAACATCGACATTTTCCATTAGAAACAAAACATCGATTTTAATATATCGATTTTCTTCAGATTGAAAAATTTTCCGGAAAAATATTTTTGTTAGCTTTTTCGACCATTTTGTTCGTGATAATATCGTTCAACTACATTTTGAACCTTGCCTGTATAGTATATTGATTATAAAATGAAGACGACATAGTGCTTTAAGTTGAATATCTTTTAAACTAATATTTACATATTAAGTTTATTAGACACAGGACGTTTCATTTCGATGATTTGTGAATGAATGTGAATAAATGGAACACGACGTTCTTTATTTTTTATTTTATTTTTTACATCCGATAAACGCTATTATTAACATGCTACTTATACGTGACCAAACAATTAAATATACCGGTATTTCGTTGAAGTACTCTAATTAAAAACGGAAACAGGATAGGAAATTACCGTTTGTTTTATCATATTTAAAACATCGAAAATTGAAACATGAATGTTTGGTGAAAAGATTGATCGACTTCAAACATCTTTTGGCGATGTATCCATATTTGGTAAAAATTCGCCATCACTCCACCTCGTCCACCTCGCTTTTTTTTTTTGTGCCTTGGCGACCTCGACCGTCGGGGCGGACAGGCGTCGTGCAATTTCTACCAGCGACTCTCCCAGCACTGTCTTGTCCACTTGACGAAAGAGGCCGGAGGGGGCCATGGTCACAGTCCGGAGCGGAAAGAAAACTTGAATAATGAAGTTGGTTTTGCAACTTATTCAGATGATGCATTCATACACACAGAAGCCGTATAATGTCTCAACGCGGCGCCGTAGCGGGCCTGGGCGCTCGCGCGGGAAAGAGAGAGGGCGCCGCGCGGCGGCCGGAAGGAAGTGAGCGGCAGCGGCGCGTGTGGCCCTGGCCGCGTGCGCCGCGGCGCTGGGAACAGTTTTTTTTTTTTTCAATTACTTTATTATTCGGAATGGTATACATGGTTCAGTTTTACACTACAAACACTTTCACAAGTTTTTGATGCTTATGATCTATTTTAAAAAACTAAACTATTGTTACTTTACAGTTATTACTTAGGGAGAGGAAACCCACTGGGCACCTCACAAGGAATCATCTAAATCAGCAAATTGGATGTAAAATGCATGTTTAGGAAATCTATTTTTTATTCTGGTGGGGTGTATGAGTGCTTTGCCTAAATTGTAATTGGATAGTTGTGTAATTGTTGACATATTATTGTAAAAATTATTGGATAACTTGGAGATGTGGTGTATGATAGGTTTTATTTGAATTTCTTTATGAAGCTGTTTGTTTGAAATGAACCACGGTGCTTTGGTTATTGTGCGAAGGAATTTGTTCTGTATGACCTGTATTTTATGTATATTGGTTTTTGCTGCACTGTTGCTGGAAACAGTACGCCACAAACGACGACGTACTCAAAAAGTCATCACCCTTGCAACTCCATGTACCGGGAGCGGTAGCTCAGTGCATCAACTGATGTCACTGCAGCGCTTCTGACCGGGAGCTCCTAGGTTCCCACTCCCCACGGTGGCAGGACATAGCTTTTCAGCTAGGTCGAATTCAGTCGCTGTCTGGAGGAGAATCTAGCGGCCGGCTGCTCTGATCGGTAGTTTTCTGTGGTTTCTCCGATCAACACCAGGCGAATGCCGGAGCAATACCTTACTAAACGGGCCACGGACCGCGCGCAATCTGTCCTTCCTCTTCCTTGTTCTATTCTCTCCCCTTACCCACAAACTTACACTAGCATGCACTACACTACCACATATTCTGGGAGACCAGTCGGGAGCTTAGAGTTAGTCCCGGCTGGGGCGGTGCCCCGCTGGTGGGAGAGTTCTGGTTAGGGGGAAGCCCCACTAGCCGACGGTAGGTCGGCGCCGGATCTCGCCATCCAGCGGGGGAAGATCACCGCCATCTCCCGAGAAAAACATGCACTACACTAACGGGACTAATGACCAAAGCAGTTGACGCGCCCGGAAACACGAAAAAATCAATCAATCAATTAAGCAACTCCATGTCACTAGTCACCTATACCAATCAATATCCGCCCAATTTTATCCTACGCTTCTCCTATCTGGGCCTCAGCCAGCAAATCGAACATCCAAAAAATGCAGATTTTCCGAAGTAAATTCCTCCGAAGCATCACTAAAGCTCCATGGTTTGTACCTAACTCCCAGTTACATAACGAACTCGGCATTACTCTTATCTCCGTCCATTTCTCCCTCCTATCGTCTCGCTTCTATCCTAAAATTCCCCAGATTCCCTCAGCCGTATATTTCAAAATCGGAAAACAAAATCCTCACCACAATAGACTAAGGCGAAAACTACCGCGACAGTTCTTCGACCTTCCTTGATTATCATGTACCCGATGTGACTTCTCACATTTAATTCACATGTACTCACTGTTTTCATGTCTATTATTTTTCTTAATCATTGTTAACGTAATTCAATGTAACATCGCTGTATCGTACTCGTATACTGAAGGCCTTTGGGACAAGCAGAAATAAATGAAAAAAAAACGACGAGGAGGAACGGTATCGCAGCGATGATTATAAGCAGGGAACGGATTTTCATGTAAATACATATTTTTGCAGGGACAAGATACCTACATTCACAAATATTTTTTAGACTTAACACGATATTCTGAACGAATTAAACATTTTTATTTTTACATATTTGGTATAATTACATATTTTACATATTCCACCTATTGATACATATGTCGTTACATTTTAATACATTTATAAGCTAAAAATGAACATTTCACTTGCGCGTTCGAAATATGTTATTTGAAAACTAACTTTCTTACTGAAATATTTGTAAAGATACCCAATGCGCTTGTATTAACGCCGGTTCTTTGCTATTAATTGTGAAACTTACTCCTTCTCCTTCCCCTCCCCCGCGCCATCTGCTTCTTGGAAACCGCGTACTCGCGATCATGGAGGAGCACATGAATGTGAAGCAGAAGCTTCAACCACGTGCTTACTCATATTTCAAAGACCCTATTCGTAACTCGATAAAACAAATACTTTTCAGATCATTGTCTTATCGTTTTTCTGGAGTCGGGGGGGGGGAGGGGCGTATGTTCACTTTACCCCCCCTCTCTCTATCACAGGGTACATGGTACTATTCACTCGAGCGCCGACTCCTCGAAAAACAACATTGTATATTACGAGAGTATTATATATTTTGGGTGAAACTAGCGAATGATTGCTTCTGTAGATGTAGAACTTTCTTTCAGCCTCTCTGAATCCATGTTAAGATCTGATCGACAACGTAGTGTGCACGAAAAACGCTTGAATAATGGAAATTTGAACATAATTAATTGTTATTTAACATTTTATATTTTTTCCTACATATTTTGCAAAAAAAAAAGTACATATTTTTGCCGTTTTTATTACAATAAATTCCGTTTCGTAATTGTAAGTTAACTATACTGCGCGAGATGGGACTTCGGGACTGACAGCTACTGCGCTCATGGTGCGCGGTTGCCAAACTCACAAGCATGCGTTGCCTTCTGCCTTCACTACATTTTTGGTTGGTTAGAGGTTCCGGGCGCGTCCACAGCTTAGGTCATTAGTCCCGTACGTATAGTACATGCGTTTTCCTCGGAAGATGGAGGTGATCTTTCCCCGCTGGATGGCGAGATGCGGCGCCGACCTACCGTCGGTTAGCGTGGTTTCCCCTAACCAGGACTCTCCCACCAGCGGGGCACCGCCCCACCCGGCACAAGCTTAAACTCCCGACCGGTCTCCCGGAATAGTGATAGTGTAGTGCATATTAGTATAAGTGTGTGTGTGTGTGTGTGTCTAAGGGGAGAGGATAAGACAAGGAAGAGGAAGAAAAGATCGCGTGTGGTCCGTGGCCCGTTTGGTAGGGTACTGCTCCGGCATTCGCCAGTGTTGATGTGAGAAAGCATTGAAAACTACCGATCAGAGCAGCCGGCCGCTAGAATTCTCCTCCAGGCCCCTGAAAAAGCTAGTGTCGAAAATTCTGCCACCGTCAGGACTCGAACCTAGGACCTCCCGGTCAGAGGCGCTGCAGAGACAGTTGTTGCACTGAACTACCGCACCTCGTCCCCCCGACAGAAACAAGGAGCAAGGATATCGCAGTGAAAATTGTAATTTAACTAGTGGAACCGGCAATACTTTGCAATGTATTAAGTATACACGGTAGAGTTTTCGTTCAGATTGGACGTACAGAAAACGTGCAGTCTAGAGAGCGCGTTTTCTTTATGAACATGTTCATAATTTTTCATGCAGAAAACCTTCAGCTTGACTCTAGCGCCTCTTCAGCCGGCAGAATCATTCACTCTAGCGCCTCTAGCCGGCAGAATCATTCACTAACGGTGATCGACAATTTCGATTTTGTGGGTAGGTGTGTCAAAGTGCGATTGTGGTACAATGTGATAAACTTCCTTTTTTCGAATTCTTGACTTCCTATTTTTATTCTCTATACTCCTCATGGTTAATTAATACCCAATAAAGATCATAGAACACACACACACACACACAAAAATGCCGCCAATGACAGTACTCGTACACGGCATAATTCAGTTGTTCTCTTTAGATCCCCAAGCGCGGCTTGTGGCGATTCGTGCAGAACACGTTCACACCGTGTATGCGCGACTTTTAGCTTTTATACTTCCAGTTTAGGATCTTGAAGTTTCTGTATGAGAATCAGCACGAAAACTGTACTGTGTATATCGCGTTTTCCACTTCACACGCCACTGGTCACGTGAGTATTAATCATGTTTTACGTTCATAGAATGTTCATAGATGAAAGACTTTGTTGCGAGCCTGGGTTTGTAGTATGTCCTCGTTGTGAAGTATACTATTGATCAATTGATTGATTTTTTCGTGTTTCCGGGCGCGTAAACGACTGTGGTCATTAGTCCCGTTAGTGTAGTGCAAGTTTTTTCTCGGGAGATGCGGTGATCTTCCCCGCTGGATGGCGAGATCCGGCGCCGACCTACCGTCGGCTAGTGGGGTTTCCCCCAAACCAAGATTGTCTCTCCCGGGACAAGCTCTAAGCTCCCGACCGGTCCTCCCGGAATATGTGGTAGTGTAGTGCATGTTAGTGTGTGTGGGTGTGTGCGTGTGTGTGCGTGAGTGTTTGCGTGTGTGCGTGTATGCGTGCGTGCGGCGCGCGCGGTGTGTGTGTGTGTGTGGAAGGAGAGAGGATAGGACAAGGAAGAGGAAGGACAGATCACACGCGGTCCGTGTCCCATTTGGTAGGATACTGCTACGGCATTCGCCTGTGTTGATGTTTGAAAGCATTGAAAACTACCGATCGGAACAGCCGGCCGCTAGAGTTCTCCTCCAGGCAGCGACTGAATTCGACCTAGCTAAAAAAGCTAGTGTCGAAAATCCTGCCGCCGTCAGGACTCGAACACAAGACCTCCCGGTCAGAGGCGCTGCAGTGAGATCAGTTGACGCACTGAGCTACCATCATCTACTGAGCTAACATCATCATCATCATCGCGTGTGCGACAGACATCCGCCCATTCTCATTATAATTTGTCTATTCTTTGCACAAATGCAAGTAATAAGTTGACAAAGTTTTATTGCAATCGGATGAACGGTTCGGCAGCGCATAAAATACAAACAAATAAACGTGAATTTTTATATGTTAGATGAAGTTACGGCTCGACCAATATTAAGCTCTTTTTTATTCCTCCCATACTACTTACGTACTACAGAGAAAATTATACATGTTGTTGAAACTGACGACGACTTTTTGTCAGAAAAACTGATGTCGCAGCAGTGTTTCTGACCTTTAGGGGGGATAGATTTTTCTGAGGTAATTCTGTGATAGAGTGAAAAATTAATTACGGCTATGGGAATGTGGTAGGGCTTTTTTTCTGGAAAAGACCTCTTCCAGAAAAATACGATAGAGGACAAAAATACTATTATTTCTCTTTACTAGGTACACAGTCGTATGACAATGTAACAATAACCGTCAATATTAGATAATTGTTCCCAACACTGCGAATGCTTAGGTCCTACATGTACCGCGACGTTCAATGCCACAGACCATAATAAGTACTCGACAGATTTGGGCTTGGGGCAAGCCCGCGTCTTCCACCCGGACACCGTTTAGCGTTGAGCGTCTCGGACTCGGGGCGTCGGACTCGGGGCGTCGGACTCGGGGCGTCGGACTCGGGGCGTCGGACTCGGGGCGTCGGACTCGGGGCGTCGGACTCGGGGCGTCGGACTCGGGGCGTCGGACTCGGGGCGTCGGACTCGGGGCGTCGGACTCGGGCGTCCGACTCGGGCGTCCGACTCGGGCGTCGACTCGGGCGTCCGACTCGGGGCGTCCGACTCGTGATGGCGTCCGGCTCGGGCGTCCGACTCGGGCGCGTCCGACTCGGGCGTCCGACTCGGGCGTCCGACTCGGGCGTCCGACTCGGGCGTCCGACTCGGGCGTCCGACTCGGGCGTCCGACTCGGGGCGTCCGACTCGGGCGTCCGACTCGGGGCGTCCGACTCGGGACGTCCGACTCGGGGCGTCCGACTCGGGGCGTCCGACTCGGGGCGTCCGACTCGGGGCGTCCGACTCGGGCGTCCGACTCGAGGGCGTCCGACTCGGGGCGTCCGACTCGGGGGCGTCCGACTCGGGGCGTCCGAC
Organism: Teleogryllus oceanicus; assembly: GCA_964035755.1. Taxonomy (NCBI): domain Eukaryota; kingdom Metazoa; phylum Arthropoda; class Insecta; order Orthoptera; family Gryllidae; genus Teleogryllus; species Teleogryllus oceanicus. Next base: position 7,102,553 of record CAXIVR010000005.1, read on the forward strand.
TCGGGCGTCCGACTCAGGGGCGTCCGACTCGGGCGTCCGACTCGGGGCGTCCGACTCGGGCGTCCGACTCGGGCGTCCGACTCGGGGCGTCCGACTCGGGGCGTCCGACTCGGGGCGTCCGACTCGGGGCGTCCGACTCGGGGCGTCCGACTCGGGGCGTCCGACTCGGGGCGTCCGACTCGGGGCGTCCGACTCGGGCGTCCGACTCGGGGCGTCCGACTCGGGGCGTCGGCCGACTCGGGCGTCCGACTCGGGCGTCCGACTCGGGCGTCCGACTCGGGGCGTCCGACTCGGGGCGTCCGACTCGAGGGCGTCCGACTCGGGGCGTCCGACTCGGGGCGTCCGACTCGGGCGTCCGACTCGGGGCGTCCGACTCGGGCGTCCGACTCGGGCGTCCGACTCGGGCGTCCGACTCGGGCGTCCGACTCGGGGCGTCCGACTCGGGGCGTCCGACTCGGGCGTCGACTCGGGCGTCCGACTCGGGCGTCCGACTCGGGCGTCCGACTCGGGGCGTCCGACTCGGGCGTCCGACTCGGGGCGTCCGACTCGGGGCGTCGACTCGGGGCGTCCGACTCGGGGCGTCCGACTCGGGGCGTCCGACTCGGGGCGTCGGACTCGGGGCGTCGGACTCGGGGCGTCGGACTCGGGGCGTCCGACTCGGGGCGTCCGGACTCGGGGCGTCCGACTCGGGCGTCGGACTCGGGGCGTCGGACTCGGGGCGTCCGACTCCAGGGCGTCGGACTCGGGGCGTCGGACTCGGGCGTCCGACTCGGGCGTCCGACTCGGGCGTCCGACTCGGGCGTCCGACTCGGGCGTCCGACTCGGGGCGTCCGACTCGGGGCGTCCGACTCGGGGCGTCCGACTCGGGGCGTCCGACTCGGGGCGTCCGACTCGGGGCGTCCGACTCGGGGCGTCCGACTCGGGGCGTCCGACTCGGGCGTCGACTCGGGGCGTCGACTCGGGCGTCCGACTCGGGGCGTCGGACTCGGGGCGTCGACTCGGGCGTCCGACTCGGGCGTCGACTCGGGCGTCGACTCGGGCGTCGACTCGGGGCGTCGACTCGGGGCGTCCGACTCGGCGTCGACTCGGGCGTCGACTCGGGCGTCGACTCGGGCGTCGACTCGGGCGTCGACTCGGGGCGTCGGACTCGGGCGTCGGACTCGGGCGTCGACTCGGGCGTCCGACTCGGGCGTCGACTCGGGCGTCGGACTCGGCGTCGACTCGGGCGTCGGACTCGGGCGTCGGACTCGGGCGTCGGACTCGGGCGTCGGACTCGGGGCGTCGGACTCGGGGCGTCGGACTCGGGCGTGCTCGGGAGCGTCGACTCGGGCGTCGACTGGCGTCCGCTCGGGGCGTCCGACGGGCGTCGGCCGGGTGACTCGGCGTCGCTCGGGCGTCCGACTCGGTCCGTCGGGCGTCGCTCGGGCGTCCGACTCGGCGTCCGCTCGCGTCCGACCGGGCGCCGCCTCGCCGCGTGGCTGCCGGAGGCGTCTTGAGCGGCGGCGTGCGCCCTGTCTCCGGTCGCGAGCCGGAGTCGGCCCCCAGCCCTCCTCCTGCCTCCGCCGCCGCCTCGCCGGCCGGACGTCCAGCGTCGGCGTTCTTTAGTTTTAAAGAGAAGCACTCGCCGCGCCGGCTCGGAAATGCAGGGGGGGGGGGGGGAAAGGACGGCGCGAGACGACGCCGGCGCTGAGGTTGGCACGCAGCGGCGCGGTGGGTTTAATGAAGGAGGCCGCTAGCGCGTGCATGAAGAGGAGAAAGAACGAGAGAAAGGGCGGAGGAACGAAAGTGAAATGCGAGGAAAAGTGGAAGTATTTCAGTCCGGGCGAGGGAATGTGAGGGAATGAGGGGGAGGTAAAAAGTGTTGAAGAGACAGACACACAATGGGTGAGGTGACAGTAAGGAAAAGAAGATAGAGGAAAAAAAGACAGATAAGGGAGAGACAGGTAGTGGAAAGAGGTGAAAGGGAGAGAGAGAAACATACCGCACGAAAGACGTTGAGAAACAAATAAAGAGAAATATAAGGATGATGAAGGAATTGAGAGGAAGGAGATGTAGGAGAAAGTGAAGTAGAAGTAAAGCAACAATCCGTGAAAAAGTCTCTTAAGGTAAAGTGGGTCATATATCAAACTCCCACCTAGCCAAACCAGAATCCTAAGGTTCTTGAATGTTCGAAAAATACGAACGCTTTCTGAAATAATATTATGATTGCGGAAATGGTTCTCTGTAAATATATTATATTGTAGAAATTCTGAAATTTCCACCTGAGTTGCGACCTACGGTCCCCTCTCGTTCCAGCTCCAACATACACATACTCGCCACGTTAGGCCAAGTAGACATTCTCTTAATTGAATGTTTGACAACTAGGATACGAACCGCAAAAAGATGATGATCCCCAGTGCAACTAGTGTTTCTTACAACTATTGTTTTGCTTTCTGATATATTTTTTTGTCTTATGGTTTGTTTTATTGTACGTTTTTAATAGCTATTAGTTCGTTTCGCTTTTATATTGTCTTGATGATTTTACGTTAGTGATTTTATAAATATCGACCTACTGTATCCCTGCTAAAGCAAGAGGTCTTCACACTTTATGGGATGTTGTAGGCCAATAATAATAATAATAATAATAATAATAATAATAATAATAATAATAAGAAGAAGAAGAAGAAGAAGAAGAGAAAAAGAAGAGAATGTTTATCCTGAGGTATTGTTTGGGGATTGAAGATAATATTTTTGTTTTTGTTTGTGTTTATTTAAAAAATCTAAAATAAAATAATTAATTAGGAGGATTCATCTAAAGGAAAATTGAAATCAGGTCGTAACTTCGGGTGTCAAATTATGATACAGAATTTTGTTTTGATTACAACCAGGTTATCACTATTCCTAAACATTAAAATATATATACACATTCTGTTTCATACAACACACAAACACAGTCACAAATTTCAAAAGTCCCTTTACAAAACCTTCTGTCTATAAAAAGTATGCAAGTACAAATCTTGGGTCGAAACACTTATCGTTACCACTCTCTCAGGGTTCTTAAATAATGTTTTTTTCTAAATGTTCTCAGTTGAACAATATACCACAATGAGACAAAAATTCAAATACAGACCATACCTTGTTCTATGACAGCACTCCAAAACAAAGTAGCACTTGAGATCAAAAGGAATTGCTGCAAAAATTGTCATGAATACAGGGGTGCCTTCTTTCTTATATTCTATTATGCAAATTACAAAACAATAGGTAGGTGGTGGAGTCAAGCTTGAATTTCTCCACAAAGTCCTCCTACGAGCCCGACGTTCAAATCAAAGCTATGCTGTCTTTTGTCAGTCTCTTCTATTTGTTTTCTATAAGTGTCTGCTAAAAGCATTCGGATGTAATAAGTGATTGCGCGAGATTTTTCCTTCCTCTTTCTTGTTCTGTTCGCATCACTTACTTACGGACACTTACACTTACAAGCACTACATTACCCCACGGAATGAGTATTCCACGTATTTCCGACAGGTCGGGAGACCTGTCGGAAGCTTAGAGCTTGTCTCGCCTGGGGCGGTGCCTCTCTTGGTGAGAGATACCTGGGTGTGAAAAAACCCACAAGCCATCATGTAGGTCTGCGCCGGATAACGCCATTTAGAAGGGCAAGAACATGCACTGCACTTACGCGACTCACGACATTTCAGTTGCATGCCCAGAAACCCGAAATAGTCAATCAACAGGGGAGCGTCGATGCATGTTTATGGTTGTCGACCCGAAGTTGCTCCTCGCAGATAATTTCCAACCAAATTATTTATCAAGGCGTTGTAGTAATAACTCTTGGAGGCTGGAGTACTCGACCGGGCTACAGGTGTAGCCCAGACATTTTATCTTTGTTTTTGCAGAATCTATATTCAGATTAGCGGTGATAGTACTAGTAGATTCAGAAAGCATGACACTCTTGTCATACAGTGTCCTTGTGAGCGTTTCAATTCAAGTACGTTGTTGGCACAGTTGTGAAGTCGGTTGGGCTACAGTCCGCGCGGGCACTACTGTTACGGATGATAGAAATTTTGTCATGCAGGAAATCCGAAAGAGGATATACTATAGTAAGAGTCATGTACAACTGTTACACACTATAGTGATACTACTGTTATCACTGCTGAAAGACTCATAATGAATTATAAAAAGGGGAAATAAAATATTTCGTCTGTTAAAAATTCTTATCCCCATTTTCCATACAACAGACAACTCTAGTACATTTAAACGGTTAAATTGTTTGTTAAATTCTGTAGTGGAAGCAGAGCTCTTGTTGTACTCCATGATTGAAATTTGAGGATATAACAAGTATCAAACACAATAGTAGGCTATGTATAAAATTTACTGTGTAGAAAATTCAGCCATACGCGTGTGTCGGGAAGTTTTTCCCATCATCAGTGGCTCTACAATATTAACATTAAATTAACATAAATTAGCACATCAATACAAAGAAGTACATAGTGAGTAAACATAGTGATCTATGTTTACTTTGTGTTTAATCATTTATTGATAGTACACTTTAATAATTTTATGGTCAATCATATTATGTACTAATTGTATTCATGTGCTAATTTTTAATTTATTTTAATATTGTAGAGCCACTAATGGAGGAATTCCCGAAACACGTGATCGCTGAATTTTCTGCACAGAAAATTTATATCCTACTATTGTGGTTGATACCTCTTAAAACTTTAGCCATATGTTAAATTTAAAGGACTTTCACACATATTCAAATAAATATTTGGATATAACAGATTACTTGTTCCGAAAGTTCTTATGAAACATATAATGTCTAAAATGTAATTTTAACTTGGGCTCCATATGTAGCCTGCGCGATCACTTTTGTTACGAAATGTGGCGCGAGTACTGACGGAAAATAAAAGCAAATACAAACGAAAAACTAATACCAAAAAGGAAAAACCTGAAATGAAGGAAATTCTATTCATATTATAATTCAGATCGCCCATGCACGCAATCCTCCTTTCTTCTTTTACATTAAAATTTCATTTTATATTATTTATTTAAAAAAAAAAAGCCTCACAAATACATTGCTAAATTACGCCTTAGAACGGAATTTACATAAATTTCCTTTCCAAAATGTACTGTGCCGTTTTGCATCCAAGAAAAAGCCGGGTAACGACTCTGTCAGTATAGATCAGCGAGCCATTGATTGTTGGGACCCTACGAAATGTGTTTGCACCTCTGCTGCGATACAGTAAGTTGGCATGTACTTTTTCTTACTACAATCACTCATTCAGAATGTTAATTGGATTGTTAGTTTAGTACAATTCCAAATAAAATTAATTATCCACTATTTGACATGATCATCCGTACAGAATATTGAATGCCATATGTATAAATGACCAGACTCTATCTTATATGCACATTTGGTATGTAATGCGCTTACAAATCATTGTGAAAAGTATTTACGTTGACTATTCGCATTGATTATTAGTAAGACATTGTTTTAATACTCATGTTTCAAGGAAAGCCTGTATTTATTTTATTGCAGAATGTAATATTTATTTTGTGAAAATTAAAAAAAATATAGTATTTAAAAGGTTTTCGTGAAATTGTTCAATAATACGAAAGTTTCGAAAGAATCTATTATCCGTCGTTTTCATAAGGCGCCGTGTATCGCTATATGTAATTCTGGCGATGACAACTCCCTCTGTTTTGTTTAAAATGCGCAAAAAGTTGCGCAAAGACGCAAAAACACGTGTTCGGCGCGGATATGTCCTCGCGCTCAACACGTTCCTTTCAATTATCGCCTGCTGGCCAAGACATGACGTGGCGGCTGGTTGCGGATGGGGGATTCACAGCGCGATAGGGTGCACAAGCGTCTCTTTCCAACCTAGTGGCGCCACAACACCACGCACACTCTCGCATTATTTCAAACTTCAGTGAGTTCTTCGAAAATTCAGACAGTTCTTTGAGAATGCAGAGAGTTCTTTGAGAATGCAGAGAGTTCTTTGAGAATGCAGAGAGTTCTTTGAGAATGCAGAGAGTTCTTTGAGAATGCAGAGAGTTCTTTGAGAATGCAGAGAGTTCTTTGAGAATGCAGAGAGTTCTTTGAGAATGCAGAGAGTTCTTTGAGAATGCAGAGAGTTCTTTGAGAATGCAGAGAGTTCTTTGAGAATGCAGAGAGTTCTTTGAGAATGCAGAGAGTTCTTTGAGAATGCAGAGAGTTCTTTGAGAATGCAGAGAGTTCTTTGAGAATGCAGAGAGTTCTTTGAGAATTCGGAGAGTTCTTTGAGAATTCGGAGAGTTCTTTGAGAATTCGGAGAGTTCTTTGAGAATTCGGAGAGTTCTTTGAGAATTCGGAGAGTTCTTTGAGAATTCGGAGAGTTCTTTGAGAATTCGAGAGTTCTTTGAGAATTCGGAGAGTTCTTTGAGAATTCGGAGAGTTCTTTGAGAATTCGAGAGTTCTTTGAGAATTCGGAGAGTTCTTTGAGAATTCGGAGAGTTCTTTGAGAATTCGGAGAGTTCTTTGACAATTCGGAGAGTTCTTTGAGAATTCGGAGAGCTCTTTGAGAATTCGGAGAGTTCTTTGAGAATTCGGAGAGTTCTTTGAGAATTCGGAGAGTTCTTTGAGAATTCGGAGAGTTCTTTGAGAATTCGAGAGTTCTTTGAGAATTCGAGAGTTCTTTGAGAATTCGGAGAGTTCTTTGAGAATTCTGGAGAGTTCTTTGAGAATTCGGAGAGTTCTTTGAGAATTCGGAGAGTTCTTTGAGAATTCGGAGAGTTTCTTTGAGAATTCGGAGAGTTCTTTGAGAATTCGGAGAGTTCTTTGAGAATTCGGAGAGTTCTTTGAGAATTCGAGAGTTTTGAGAATTGAGAGTCTTTGAGAATTCGGAGAGCTCTTTGAGAATTCGGAGAGTTCTTTGAGAATTCGGAGAGTTCTTTGAGAATTCGAAGAGCTCTTTGAGAATTCGAAGAGCTCTTTGAGAATTCGAAGAGCTCTTTGAGAATTCGAAGAGCTCTTTGAGAATTCGAAGAGCTCTTTGAGAATTTTTGAGAAATCTGAGAGCTCTTTGAGAAATTCATCTATTATATAGGTATTCATCTTTCATATAGATTACATGGATCTGAGAGACATTTAAAATATTCATATGTGTAAATTTTGAAAAATCAAGTCTTAATTAAAGTGGCGCTTAAGCCATATGATTAAGTTCATTTTGCTCAATCCGCTCAAGACGTTTAAAGAAATAATTGACCTTAACAAGACATTAATTGAAAAGCTTATTGTGAACATCAAATTTTGTTTCAAGAAAAAGTCTCTATCTTCAATAATGAAGTTCTACAAGGGTTCCAAAAATTCTCTTCAATGGGTTATAAAAATCCTACCTACTGTTTAACCTCTAGTGGTGTTCACGGACAGACGGACAGATGTTTTGCTGTAAATCAATTTTTCAGTATCGTGAAATTTTTCAGTATCCAAAACCAATATATTTTGACTATACAGTGTATACTATACCATGCTTTTAGAAGGAATGATTTACTAAATATTGGAAAGGATTTACCAACTTTTTCGGTGCCAGGGTCCCACAATAACAGATTTTCTGAAAAACAAACAAACAAAAAACGCTGTTTTGTAGCAGTATTTCAATACTTTTTCTATATTACCTAAGTAGTATTCCACGAAATAACAATGAGTGAGTACCTCAATTTGAAAACTTCACTTTTCGTTACCACAGACCCACAATCAAAAAATTTGTTCTGTGAACTTTATGTTATTAATTATTTTTCTGCAGCAAAACTCTTATTTCCGGGCTCTCGTACGAAAAAGAGGATATGTTGTTAAACTTATAAAAAATCCTCTAACACGTCGGATAGCCCAAATCTATGTTTTATGGGTCATTGATACCAACAAACAGATCGGCGGCAAAACAGATCGGCGGCAATCTCTGTCTTTCTGTCCGTCTGCGGTAAACGTAGCGTCTAAACTGTTCAGCCGATTTTCTTCAAAATTGACATTCTCCAATCGATGTGAATGAACTCAACTTTCAAATGGATATTTTTATTTTTGAGGGTACTTCTGATTAATCGTCCAAAACATTTTCAAAATGTTCTCCAAAACGGCACCAGTGTTTACTTTTTTATATACGTCCGTATATACGGCATAATATAGGTAGTATAGAGAAAGTTATGTAATGCTGCGGAAAATCGATTTCGAGATTTCAACGGAAATACATATTTTGGGGTCTTCTGATACCGAAAAAGTGTTGTGTTTTTTAAAACGTCCGTCCGTCCGTCTATTAACACAGCTAGCACCTAAACTACTCGTACGATCTTGTCCAAATTGAAGAAACCCTTTGTCATCTGACTCTAGTTGAAGCTTTGAAGTTTTGAAAAACATTATTTAAAATTTGGGGGTACTCTACTTAAAGCCCCCGAATATTTTCAAAAAGGTTCTCAAAAATTGCTGCAAACTTTTTCTTTAAATTTCATGTACGAGTAAAATACACTTATAAAGATGGCATAGATCCGATTTTAACAGCTTTTCAGCTAGATCGAATGCAGTTGCTGTCTGGAGGAGAATTCTAGCGGCCGGCTGCTCTGATCGGTAGTTTTCCATGGTTTCTCCGATCAACACCAGGCGAATGCCGGAGCAGTACCCTACCAAACGGGCCACGGACCGCGCGCGATATGTCCTGTCTCTTCCTTGTCCTCTGCTCTCTCCTTACACACACACACACTTACACTAACATGCACTATACTACCACATATTCCGGGAGACCGGTCGAGAGCTTAGAGCTTGTCCCGGCTTGAGTGGTGCCCCGCTGGTGGGAGAGTCCTGGTTAGGGAGAAACCCCACTAGCCGACGATAAGTCGGCGCCGGATCTCGCCATCCAGCGGGGGAAGATCACCTCCATCTTCCGAGAAAAAAACATGCACTGCACTAACGGGACTAATGACCACAGTAGTTGACGCGTCCGGAAACACGAAAAAATCAATCAATCAATCCGATTTTCACGGTTACCTCTGAATGTCGGAAAATTACAAAAGTTTGAATTTTCATGTATATTTTGGAGGACGCGTGCTCGCGCGTCGCGGTGGCGCCGGCGCCGGCGCCGTGGCGCAAGAGGCTCTGTGGCGTCGGGGACCTCGGGGGCAGGCGGCCCCCCGCCCCGAAACAAAACACTGGCTGAGCGCGACGCGGCGCGGGGGCACGACGCCAGCGTGCCGTAATGCATTATGCGGAATCTCGTCGGAATGCCGCTGACATTGCGTTCGCCGCAGATGACGCCGCCGCTATCCTCGTTGCGGCGACGCGACGCGAAAAACCTAAAACGGCTGAAATTAGCGCTCGTCCCAGCGCCGCCGGCGACGTCAAACGACGCTTCATCATGGCCACGCTGGGGCGTCATGCGGGGGCAAAAGTGCTGGAGAAGGCGCAGGTGACATTTGATTGTTAGTGATTCCGGGCGCGTCAACTACTATGATCGGTAGTCCCGAAAGTGTAGTGCGTGATTTGCTGGGAGATGGCGGTTGGGTCCTCCGCTGTATGGCCGGATCCGGCGCAGACCTACCGTCGGCTAACGAGGTTTTCCTCAACCAGGTATCTCCCACCAGCGGGACACCGCTCCAGTCGGGACCGGTTCTAAGTCCCCAACCGGTCTCCCGACATGTATGGTAGTGTGCATGTTAGTGTGTGTGTGCAAGGGGAGAGGATAGGACAAGGAATAGAAAGGAAAGATCACACGCGGTCCGTGGCCCGTTTGGTAGGGTACTGCTCCGGAATTCGCCTGGTATTGATCGCAGAAACCACGGAAAACTACCGATCAGAGCAGCCGGCAGCTGGTATTCTCCTCCAGACAGCCACTGAATTTGACGTAGTTGAAAAGCTAGTGTCGAAAATCCTGCCGCCGTGGGGACTGTAACCTAGAACCTCCCTGTCGGAGGCACTGCAGTGACATCAGTTGATGCACTGAGCAACCGCCCCCTGTAGCTGACATATGATAGTTATTTATGTACCACGGGCGTTAACTGGTTCTAATGATCGAGCTGCATGATATTATTTTTTACATAATTTTAATTATTCAGATTGACATATTTACTAATTATGTAGTGGTTAACTTGACTTGGTCTGCCTTTTTATATTTCCCTCTCATAATTCCCTCCATAAGAGAGCGTGCAGCACCATTCAACTGTTTGCATATTTCTCTTGTAATCTTGTAATCCTCTCGATCCAGGCCCCCCTGTTGCTTCGAAGCTGCTAATTCGAATTGCTCAAGGGGGGAACTTCCCAAGGGCGCTGGCTGGGGATTGATTGATTTTTTCGTGTTTCCGGGCGTGTCTAGTGCTTCGGTCATTAGTCCCGTTCGTGTAGAGCATGTTTTTTTCTCTCGGGAGAGTGCATGTTAGTGTAAGTGAGTGTGTAACGGGAGAGGATAGGACAAGGAAGGGGAAGGACAGATCGCTCGCGGTCCGTGGCCCGTGTCGTAGTCGTGCTCCGGCATTCGCCTGGTGTTGATCGGAGAAACCACGGAAAACTACCTATCAGAGCAACCGGCCGCTAGAATTCTCCTCCAGACAGCGACTGAATTCGACCTAGCTGAAAAGCTAGTGTCGAAAAGCCTGCCGCTGTCAGGACTCGAACCTAGGACCTCCCGGTCAGAGGCACTGCAGTGGCATCAGTTGATGTACTGAGCTACCGCTCTCGGTGCTGGCTGGCGAGATCCAGTGCCTACCTATGTCGGCTTGCGGGGATTTTCCCTAAACAGTATCTCCCACCAGCGGGGCACCGCCCCAGCCGGGACAAGCTGTAAGCTCCCGACCGGTCTCCCGGCATGTGTGGTAGTGTAGTGCAAATTAGTGTAAGTAATGGCTGAGGATAAGGCAAGTGAGAGGAATACGCCTGGTGTTGATCGGAGAAACCACGGAAAACTTCCGATCAGAGCAGCTGGCCGCTAAAATTCTCGTCCAGAGAGCGGCTGAACTCAACCTACCTGGAGCATCGAAAATTACACCTCCGGGAGTAAAATCTTACGACTTGCCGGTCAGAGGTGCTGCAGAGTCATCTGTTGTTGCCCTGAGCCACCTTTGCCGGTGCTTTGGGAGGGAGTGTAGTCAGCGCAGACGCCTTCCGACGTTGGAGCTCGGGATCGATCCCCTACCCCTTCGTGAGGAGTTGGTGGGTGGCAAAGCGAGCTCCCAGGATTCTCCCGTTTTCCCCGACTCCCAATCCATCACCACTTCTTCTACATAATTTGTGTCATTATTAAGTTATCAGATCACCGCTCAGTGTATAAAGAAATCTGTTTGTAGCAGGCCTGTGAGTGGCTGAGGATAGACATCGTCTTCTGTTGTTTCTTTCCTTCCGCCAACGAATTCCAGGCACAAGTCGGAGCAGCAAGTAAACTCTTAAGCGACCTCCCTGAGCTTTCAACACCCTCCGTTTCAACTCCCTCCGAAGCGTCCTCCTAGGCACATCCTCGGAGCAGGATGGAACTGGTCTGCAACGCTTTAGAATAGACATTTGCCTATTTTCAAGTCAAGCAGCGATTGCGGGAAAACCTAAGTAAATTCTCCAACTATTTTCGCAGCAGTCAATAGGGAAGAGTTGATAATTGTTTGAGAAAGGCAAGTTGACAAAGGAAAGAAGCGATTATATTCTTTTTTACAGTTATGAAATGTTGTTTGCTTAAGTAAAATAAATCGGTGTATTTTTATGAACAATCGACAGGTATGCACCGTCTCAATTATTATGATATATCACGTTACTTCAGTATTTGGTTGCTTGAAACGTTATCACGTTTTAATACATTGCCTACACATTGTGCATGAAACATTTATTCATACATATATTTCACACAAAATAATCAAATAGTTATTTCCTGTCGAAGAAGTAAAGTAAATATTTTGTCACCATTGATCTGTGACTTGATCAGCAATTTCATTTTCATTTACTTTCTACTTGCGAATGATCAAGATGATCAACCCATATTTCTCTTGATCATGCCATGATTCTTGATAATTCTGGGAGTACTTAAAAGAACGTACGCTGCCGTACAACATCCCATCATTTTCCAACCAGAACAAGAAGAAAGTAATTAGTCTTTTCCAATAGGAAGAATATATTTTCTGCTCGATGCATTACGTTCACAGAAAATCTGTTTTCCCTTCCGTTGTTGTAGGAAGTACAGTAAGGTGGCCTTGACTGATCATACGCAACTACAGTAACTCCTCACACTGATTTGCATCATAGACACACGTAAGATGTTATTTTGCCAGAGCTAATGAGCAAAAAACGAACGGCCTTCACACGGTACCGCAACAACGCAGCGAAGCGGGAGGCACTAGCGGAGCGCATCTGCATCTTCTAAATCCTTTCCTCAGCGATGAATATGGATTATTGACTGGAGCACTGGTGGTAGTTTTTCCATCTTTTTTAATATTATTTATTCTTCTTGTTCGACATACAAATGTCTTTCAAGGATGTGTACAATTTTAATTATTTTTTTTACAATTCAGTTAACAATACCATTTTACAAAAATATATAAATCTTAAGGTTACCCAGGAAGGGTCCTATATAATTTCTTATTTACAATTAATTTAATATTTTTTATTTAGTTTGTATTTCTACTTGCTATTTAAGGAGGTTGAAAGAGATCTTTTGAATATCGAGTCTTCATGCGGGAAAAATGATTACATGATTTGCCTAATTTAAATTCATTTGTTGCTGGACAAGATGGAAGAGAGGAATGAAAACGATTGATGAAAATGAAAATGAACCACGCAGCAAAGCGGGAGGCACTAGCGGAGCGCATCTGCATCTTCTAAATCCTTTCCTCAACGATGAATATGGATTATTGACTGGAGCGCTGGTGGTAGTTTTTCCATCTTTTTAATATTATTTATTCTTCTTGTTCGACATACAAATGTCTTTCAAGGATGTGTACAATTTTAATTATTTTTTTTCACAATTCAGTTCACTATAGCATTTTACAAAAATATATAAATCTTATGTTTACCCGGAAAGGGTCCTACATATTTTTTTGTTTACAATTAATTTAATATTTTTCACTTAGTTTGTATTTCTACTTGCTATTTAAGGAGGTTGAAAGAGATCTTTTGAATATCGAGTCTTCATGCGGGAAAAATGATTACATGATTTGCCTAATTTAAATTCATTTGTTTACAGATGAAGAAAAATTTATTGAAAACGATTTGATAATTTTGAAATATACGTGCGTACTGAATATATTGCTAGTTTATTTAAAATTTGATCATTACGAATAAACCAGGGAGCTTTTAATATTTGACGTAAAAACGAATTTTGAATAACTTCTAATTTGCGTTTATGTGTTTTTGCATATCTATTCTAAGAATATTTTGATGATATTTTTCCATTGAAAATAAAAGTTGTTCAGCGGGACAATACGCATGTTACACAGTTGGTGATTCTGACTTTTGATGATTAATATTCACTCTTGTAAAAGATAGTAAATAATTCGCTCTAGTCAACTTTCTCACGGTATCTGAACTACGAACATTATCTTTTCATTTCCTGAATATGAGAATGAAGGATACATCTAGTTGAGCAAGGAATAAGAGCTTTCGCCAATAGATTAAGCTGCAGGTAGAAGCTACGCCAGGTTCCACTTCCTCCTTTGAGTCAAAATGTCTTTCCTAAATTTTTATTTTTTATGCTTTTATTTTTTTAATCTTACGTTCTAATATTTTTTGTTTCTCAGAGGTCAATGGTTATCAAATATTGTAATTACCTGTTTATTTTAATTATTGTAATGAAAGCGTTGTTATTAGTTGAAATTTTACTCTATCATTTTGTATAATTATTCAAAAAGCTAACAGCAAAAATTGCAGGTTAAATATATATTTGAGTTAACAACGAATCCCATTTTACTGAAGAACGAAATATTACAATATTGACGTTTGACGTTCGGAACACAGTATTTTACCCACTTGTTGGCCTTTCTTCGGTCAAATTATGTCATTTCAGCAATTATTTCTTCGCACATTTAGCGTGACTGAAACACGTTATCCCAAGGAACTCGTGTTACATAAGCGCACAATGGAACGTTGCTAGAACGTAAGTGTGCCCCCCGGCGACCGACTCCCGTCGTGGTGGAAGGTGTTACGTAATTATCAATCGCACGAATCTCAGCTCTGCGTCATGGATCCAATTTGGCACCTGCTTCAAGAGGAGTACCTCTTGCTTGAGGCCTTTAGGCAGGGCAAAGATACTCTGCCCCAGCATTTGAGTCCAGTGGTCCTGGGCCCAGGTAGGATCTGCTCTCTTTTGCCACAACAAATCCTCTTTTAGGCCTATTTATTTTGTCAGAGTTCTTTTCCTGTGATGTTCTCTTTTGTCCTTTTTTTTGAAGAAGAAAGCAGTATTTTTATTTTATTCACAATATTATTTGTCTTGTGAGAAATGTGGAAAATTGCATCTAAAATGGAAACTTGACTTAATGAGAAGAACATGTCTAGATGATAGCAGAGCTTTTGAGCAAATTTGTAATTTGAAAACAATTGTTAGTAGTAAAAGTGAAAATTTCAGGAAATTGCCATTTTCTCTAAAGGGGAAAAATTATTTAAGTTGAATGAGAGTTCTAAAGTTCGTTCAGAATTCGTGGAAATTACGCAATACTTTTTGGAAATGCCTTTCCATGATGTTACTGTGAAAATAATATTTTTATGCAAAAATAAAATTTAATACATAAATTTTTTAAAAAAATTTTAATTTTCGAACTTACATAGTTTTTAAACCAAATTTTCTCAGAAAAACAAGTTCTAATGAAAAATATTTGTAATGATTGGCACTAATTATTTGAAACTGATGAATTCAGATTTAATTCATAAAATGAATTCTGATTAAAATCACCCAAAGAAATTAAGAATTTTGAATAACAAATTTTCGATTTACATTGTTTCCTCTTAGTGTCAACAACTTCGATAGTGCTCCGAAAATAAGCTCAGAGAGTTTGTAATACGTATCAGACGCAGATCTCAAGTCACATATTATCGTGTAAAGGAAAGGAACACATTATTATTAATGGAGCTCCCCCGATTGTGTTACTTCTGCAGAGAATATCTGAAACAAAAAATATTGACCGACCTCTAAAGTGGTGTAGACGGTGGGACGGGAAACGCCATTTTGGTTTGAGCAAATATTATGTGCTATTATAAATCTTGATATCGGAAAGTTTGTTCTTTTAGAGTGGTCAATTTTGGAAATTACGAATTATCAATAGCAAAACTGAAAAGACTAGATGTCATCTTAAAACAGCATTCGTTGCACCACAGAGACTACTACTGGAATACCACTTTTAAGTGGTCCACACCATGAACTCGACCCTGTTCCTGCCAAGTAAAGTTGATAATAAATTTTTGGTTAACTCTTAAGTGGTTCAGAGACTTCAACGCTTGAAATAAACACAATCTCTCTAAAATAAATAGAATTTCAATATTGTCTTCAGCACAAATTATTTTAATCTTAATCAAACGTTTTGAATCTCACATTTATGTCATTCCATTCAGTGCATATAGCAGTATCTATTCAAACAGCCTAATGAAATAAATTGGAACCATTTTGAGTCAATCTTGGTTTCAAAATTGCTATTATTTCACGAAACATTACGTAAAAACTACTCAGGTTTTGGAAAAACTGTATGACCTTATTTAAAGTGCTATCTTTGAAGAACTGATTTCTTGAAGAAAAATATCTCTATCTTTAATATTGTAATGTAGGAAGACGCCGGAAAAGTTTCACAGTTTCGCAATTATCAAAAATTCTGGGAATTCAGCGAAAATAGGCGCTTTTTTAAGTGTGCATTGGTTTATTTGCGAAAAACGTTAAAGAAAATATGTGAACCCAATTTTTACAAAATTTTGAAAATATCGTTAGGACTTCATATACAGTACCCCCTCCCTAAAAAATATCAAATTCAAGGTGCCGCGATCAAGGTCAGATTGGGGAATATCAATTTAGGTGAGAATTCTGCCCATGGTTTTGGAGCTAGTGTTGTGCACAGACAAAAGTACAGACGTTTGGCCGTAAACCATTTTTTTATATCAGGTCCCACAAAAAGTTGATTCCGACTACATAACGTATTAGAGGAAGTTATTTATTACCCAGAAGATAATGAATTATCTCCTTTTTTCCCATCAGAGATCTGAATTACGAATTTTTCTGCCGAATAATCGTCGTTTTGCGCCGTACCGCTACATAACCTTCTCTGTAGTACTATATAGTAGTATTCGAGGAAGGAAAGCGTAACTCCAGAAGCGTTCTACAAAATTACTTAAGATATTAATTCAATTTAGAAAGAAAGAGCTCGACAAATATAAATTACTCGTATTGCCATTTATTGTTATCATGGGTCCGTGAAGTTTGATTAGTACACAGGTAAATTCTCTTAAAGTGAATAACTCCTATAAAAGAAAGAAAATACTTTGCTTCAACAATGCAACATGTGAACTTTACCTATGATTATGACACAAAATATTGTCTTAGAGTGAAGAGCTTATGTCCTTCCCAGGCAGAAACTTGGCAGTTTTGTTATTCAAAAATAATATCTGTTCATAAGATCATAATTTAAGAAGGCAGGAAGAAACTACTGTTTATTGTTCACCATCTTCTCATTACGCAGTTGAATAAAAATAAAATTGGCGAAATTGGCGATCACCTGATAATTTGGAACATAATTCAGATTATATTCTTACTTCTATTTGGAGAGTCTTGTACATCCATAGAATTTAACGGTTACCATTAACGGTATTAACGGTATTAAAGGTTATTATTAACGGTATATGATTCGATTGGGAAGATAGACTCCGAACATACGTTTGCTGAGCGGCCGAAACCAAGGGTCGCGGACCTATCCCTGCAGCAATAACTCTGAAATTTTAAGAGGCAGTAAGCATCATGAAAGCTACAGACCTCAATTCTTAGGGCAACAAAATGCAGAATTGATGTGTATTAAACGGCACTCGTATTTCACAGACCTCCCGAATGCACTGCTAGGTTGTCACAAAAACATTTTTCGCAAACGAAACTTTTAAAAAAGATAAATCAAAAGAAGTTGATTATATAAAAATTGTATGCAATTAAATCTGTGAATCTTGCAAATTCGACCAGTAAAATCCTAAAATGAGCAATTTTCAGGCAGCATAACCCACAACGTGCAATATCGTGCAGTAACCTCCCAAACGTGCAATTTCGTGCAAAATACTAATTTATACTTAACAAGATCATAAAATAATACTAAACTATATACTATACAAAAATATCGTCCGTTGCATGAATCAAATTTCTGTCAAGGTTTCGTCCAATTTCAAGTTAGTAAACAAAAGATGCAGTAACACGCTCTTTACTTATTGCTACACATAAGATGTTTAAGCAGTAAAAGAATCTTCTTTTAGGCGCCTAAAAAGGCACTGAAAATGTCAAGAATAAGGAGAAAAAAGGCACTGTCGTAAGTTACATACCTACACAATAAAATGAAAAATTATTTATAATTTTTATCAGTATTATTTTGTAAACGTAAATTCACGAAACAAATTCGAACATTTTAATGTAAACCTAGATTTACGTATTTACAACTCTTCTACATTTTATTCTAAATAGTTTTCTTAAACCAGTAATATTTCCATATTACCAGTAACTTTTCAAGGATTACTATTTCAAATTTGCGACGATTGAGAGACAAAATCAGTTTGAATGCGGAGAAGGATCTCTCAACATCTACTAATATGACGGACATATATTTAGAAGTGCAACACTAGCAATAGTGAAAGCTTCTGGGAATTTACATTTATTTCCACTTACAATTTCGGTGCCCTCGGTGCATTGTCAATCGATCATGTTCTCAGAACATGGCTGGTATTAATAAAATACTGACAAAGAGAAAAATCAGTTGGTACACTTTTAGGAATACTCTCGTATTTTAAAATACCAAGACGTGAATCGAAGATTTTGTAATGAATGGTCACGTTGGATCATGAACTATTTTCTGATATCTTAGCATTGTATATAAAAAAAAATACATAAAAGGGAAAAAGCGATAAACAGTTATTTAAGCAAAAAAGGCATTTATGCTAAAAATAAAAGCAACAAGAAGCATTATATAACTTCGTCATACGTCATCATTTGTCATGATTCGTGCACATATATTATCAGCCTTTCAATAGGTTCGCTAGAATAAAATAGGCATTTCCCTAAACATCCGACGTCTACTTATTCCACATGGCACATCTGTTAGATAAGTAAGTGCCTGGCCCTCAACAGCGAGGCGTGATTCGGCGTGGGCGAGGTGCGTGTTGCGTAATTATCAATCGCTGGAGAGGCGGCGTGGCGGGGCCTGCGTCATGGTTCCGTTTTGAGCGGCGTCGCGGGGCGCCGCGGCGGAGTTCCTCGTGGCCAGTCACGCCCCCTGCATATGCATGCCACGTGACCTCCGCGGAGGCTGTGTCGTCAGATCGTTTATTCACGCGCGTGAAGCCTTCGTCAGTTTTATTCCTTGATTTTAAAGTTTGATATTTTACATCCGTGTTCTTCGTCAGGTTCAAAAGAGTTGCACGACTTCCGTTGTTGTCAAGCCTTTTATTTACAAATTCCCTGTCCTGAAATTAGTAATATACTCGGAAGTAAGAAAAAACGTAGGGTTCATTTCTGATGCATATTTTTAAATTGCATTACCCTCTGCGTTCTGAAAATTCTGAAAATCCCTGATTTTAAATCTTTAATACGGTGTGAGTATTGGATTTTCCACAATGATTAGAATTTAAGAAAAGGTTTCCATTAAATAATATTTTCCTTTACATTTTCAATAATCGAAATGTAGTTTGTTGAGATATAGGCCATTCACACACTTTTAAAGGCAAGTTTTTAAGGCTTTAAATTTTAAGGCCAAGATTAAAACATTGGAATTACAGAAAAAAGAACATTATAAGGTATAAAGAATGATTGGAATATCTGTTTCTCTTCTACTTATTCCATTATGAAGAGCTTGTACATTTATAAAATTTATATATTAGAGATATCTTCCTAGTCATTAGTAAGATATTTTTACTAATTCGATAGCGATTAAGAGTTTCCGTCACCTTTGTATAATGCTCTTCATAAAAACTTTTCGAAGTTTGATTTTGTATTCATTTTTAAAATTTACATTTTTAAATCGAAAAAATGTAATATTAAATTATTACTTAGATCTTCATTTTATTTTAAATATTGTAATGACAAATTGATTTTTCCTTTTTGTACGTTATTATATCCACAGAGGTATTGAGAATTATAATCACGTCACTCCTTCATGTCAATATTCTTTCTTTGCATTAAAAGAAATAAAGTGAATGAGAAATAGAAACAACTACTATGTGAATACACAGCAATTACAATAGCTGCATGTTGAACACAAACGAAAAACAGTGAATTTTTATCGACTGATTCTTTAGATTTTATCTCCACGGCAATACGACGCAAAACATTTTTAAAACTTTCTGTTCCATTGATTTATGAGAATTAGTGGAAAGTTAACACACCATGAAAAACATGATTACGTAGCACTAAAATTTCGACAACTCTCCGGAACAACATTCCAGCTTTAAGCCGTATTTTCTAATAAGAATATCTTGATAGTTGCAACTCCCTCGCAGATAAAGATTATTAATTAAATGATGGTGGTACGTTTGTTGATGCAAGCAGCTCGTTCCGATGCCTCTTGATTGTCAAAATCGAGGATAATCGACTTTCTGCAGTGTGCAGATATTTCCTCTTCTGGTAAGCTTTTTGATTGATTGACTAGCACTTCTGGGGGTACAACTGCTAAGGTCGTTATTGTAGTGCATGTTTTCCTCGCGAGGCGGCGGAGATCATTCCCCGCTGGATGGCGAGATCCGTCGCCGATATTCCCGTTGGTTAGCAGGGTTTCTCACAACCAGGTATCTGCCATCAACAGTGCACCGCCCCAGCCAGGACATGCTCTAAACTCTCGACTGGTCTCCTGAAATGTATGGTAGTGAACTGCATGTTAGTGATAGTGCGTGTGTGTGTAAGGGGTGAGGATAGAAGGAAGAGGAAGGAAAGATCGCGCGCGGTCAGTGGCCCATTTGTTAGGGTAGAAATGGGTAGAGCTCCGGCGTTCGCCTGGAGAAACCACGAAAAACTACCAATCCTAATGGTAAGCTACTTCCGAAGGAACATCACCACTTCACCATGCATTAAGAAGCTGAACAACGGTTTACCATCAGATATCCTCATGGCAAGGCAGAAATCCAGAGCCAACAGGCACGTCCTCTGTGTGAAAGTAAGGGATGTAAGTAAAGTTGTCAATCGTCTTCCATTGACATCAATGTCTTCTCGTTCTCCTTTGTGTTTTAAATGCTCGCCTTTTAGTCAATTTTGAACATTTGTTGTAATTTAGGTTATCACATGAGTAAATGCTACATTGCTACTAATCCAAAATGCTACTAATCAGCTACACTGTATCGTTTATTGTTTAATTTAGAGTAGAAAACATTAATATCCCTTTTCTGAACGCATGCACATGACACACGCACGCATGATAGTATCTCTGTCTAGCGACAAAAAATAGAAAAGAGACGCTCAGACCATCGTCATTTGGATTTTGTGATTGGACCTTTCCACTTGAGTCACAAATGGAGAGAAGAAAGAAATAGTGCAGATATTAGTCTAAATTAAATATTTATAATTTTTTTCTCTTATCGAATGCCCTCCCTTTTACGTGAACTTTGTTGACAACCTTAGATGCAAGTGTGAGAAGAACGCGACATCAAATATTATAAAGTCTTATTATGTGTGGAAGTTATGTAGTCTGATATTTCGGGTTGAGGTAAATTATTATGTGGCTGTGCAGGATAAAGTAATGGGAGAGGAAGTATCAGAAATGCTTGGCAATAGTGGTGACAGTTATGGCGGTGGCGATCACAGAGTTTATGATAACTATGCAAATGATGCGTATCACAAAGTATTAGAGAAAGGGATGTAGAGGTGATGTTTTGATATCAATAGTAATGCAGGTTCGGGAAGCATTAATGCTACTAGAGACAATGAAAAGTTTTTTGACAGTAACCGTGATGTTGAAGGTGACGGTGAAAATGTCAATGAAGTGGGCGAAAAAGGTGGCAATGACGGTGATGGTGATGGCGACAGAGATAACAGTATTGGTACTGAAAGTGTCGGAAGAATTAGCTGCAAAAATAATTCAAAGGAGCCGTACACTCGCCTTGGGGACAGTCTCAGGCGATGGGAGCGTCGGAAATGGTGTTGGCGCTGCGAGGAAAGAGCAATAGCGGAGTCTGAATTGTGGCTGGGGCGGGGGCGGCGGGTCCGGCGGAGGTAGCGGGGACCAGCGGGGGTGGTAAGGGTCGTCAGGGTGACGGGGCGGTGACGGGGGCCAGCGTGAGGTGGTGGGGAGCGGCGATGGTCGGAGGTGAGCGGGGGGGATCGTCGGGGACCGGTGGGAGTGGCTGGGGGAGGCTGGGGGTGGCTGGAGGTGGCTGGGGATGGCTGGGGGTGGCTGGGAGTGGCTGGGAGTGGCTGGAGGTGGCTGAGAGTGGCTGGGGGTGGCTGGGGTGGCTGGGGTGGCTGGGGTGGCTGGGGTGGCTGGGGTGGCTGGGAGTGGCTGGGGATGGCTGGGGTGGCTGGGAGTGGCTGGGGAGGCTGGGGAAGCTATGGGTGGCTGGGAGTGGCTGGGGATGGCTGGGGTGGCTGGGGGTGACTGGGAGTGGCTGGAGGTGGCTGGGGGGGCCGGGAGTGGCTGGGAGGCTGAGAGTGGCTGGGTGGCTGGGTGGCTGGGGTGGCTGGGGTGGCTGGGGGTGGCTGGGAGTGGCTGGGGATGGCTGGGGGTGGCTGGGAGTGGCTGGGGGAGGCTGGGGGAGGCTATGGGTGGCTGGAGGTGGCTGGGATGGCTGGGGTGGCTGGGGTGGCTGGGTGGCTGGGAGTGGCTGGGAGTGGCTGGGGTGGCTGGGGTGGCTGGGGTGGCTGGGGTGGCTGGGGTGGCTGGGTGAGGCTGGGTGAGGCTGGGTGGGCTGGGTGAGGCTGGGTGTGGCTGGGTGTGGCTGGGGCTGAGAGTGGCTGGGGTGGCTGGGGTGGCTGGGGTGGCTGGGGTGGCTGGGAGTGGCTGGGAGTTGCTGGGGTGGCTGGAGGTGGCTGGGGTGGCTGGGGTGGCTGGGTGGCTGGGGTGGCTGGGGCTGGGTTGGGGCTGGGGTGGCTGGGGTGGCTGGGGCGGCGGGCGGCGGGGCGGCGGGGCGGCGGGGCGGCGGCGGCGAGCGGCGTTGGCGGCGGTGACAGCGGCACGCCGCGGCGGGGCGGAGGAGCGGCGATGGCGGCGGTGGCGGCCGAGGAGGCGGGCGCACGAACTCCGTGGGCAGCGCTGGTAAACAAACGACTTTCGAAGGCGAGGCGAGGGGGCGTGGCCCGCGGCGCTTCCGTGGGCGGTTGTCGCCCGCGCGACCTTGAGACGCCCCGCGACCTCTGAACGACTCGCACGTGTGGTCATCGCCCGCTCGCACGTGGCTCCGCGAGCGAACTCGCCTCCGCTTCCACCGCCTCCGCCGCTTCCGCCTCCGTCCTTTGGCCTCCGCCCGTGGCGCGCTGCCGCTCAGAGCGGCTTCACACAACCGCCAGTCGGATGTCATTCCACCAAGGGTATTCTCTGAGGTGTACCTCAAAGCCATATGATTAGTTTAGTTTAGTTTAGTTTAGTTATTGCCTTATTTTACGTGGCGAGATGATTAATCTTATGGAATTTTTTAGAAAAGAAATGTTACTTTATTTTTGTCATGTTCAAACATTGCTATTAAGTTCAATTTTCTCATTTTAAGTGGGAATAGATTTGTTTCGCATCAGTACTAAGATGGTGACTTATATCTCTACATTGAATGTCGCTATTCTTCGTTTTCTGATATATTCAATTGTAAATAAATACTGATCCCTGTATTGTTAAAGCCTCGTATCGTTAAACTGTATGAGTACTGAAATGAAACAAAATATAAACTTAAGTTAGAGACTGGACATCGTAATCTTTGTTTATTTATGAGATCAATGTATTATCTAATATTCGCTCTCTGCACACATAATCTTTAGAAATAGCACACTGTCTAGCATGCGAGTTCACCGCCTCTCACATCACGACAGCCAAAAACAGCTAAATAACTCCAACATATCAGTTTACTATCAATCTGATGCTACCCCGGCTTCTAAACTGTTGGCAAGTCATAATATTCATTATAAGTATTGAAAACAGTAGTCTTGATGCAATCATTATTTCAATCATTATTTCATTTCCTGCGAACAGCCACACTTCTTTCCCCTTGAAACGCACGCATTGGGCGGCCACCGTCGCCAGCGCTTTGCTACCGAAGCCGCCGCCGCCGCCGCCACCGCCGCCACCGCCGCCGCCGCCGCCACGCCGCCGCCGCCGCCGCCTCCGCCGCCCGCCGCCGCCGCCAGCCACCGCCACCGCCACCGACCGCCGCCACCGCCACCGCCACCGCCACCGCCACCGCCACCGCCGCCCCGCCGCCACCGCCACCGCAACCGCCACCGCCACCGCCACCGCCACCGCCACCGCCACCGCCACCGCCACCGCCACCGCCACCGCCACCGCCACCGCCACCGCCACCGCCACCGCCACCGCCACCGCCACCGCCACCGCCACCGCCACCGCCACCGCCACCGCCACCACCGCCACCGCCACCGCCACCGCCGCCGTCCCCGCCGCCGCCGCCGCCGCCCCGCCGCCGCGCCGCCGCCGCCCGCCGCCGCCGCCACCGCCCGCCCCTCCACCACCGCCGCCGCCACCACCGAAGCCGCCGCCGCCGCCGACACCGCCACCGCCACCGCCACCGCCACCGCCGCCGCCGCATTCTGGCGTTGCCCAACGCCGAGCTGACATTTGGCCGGTGCGAGCCCCTCCGCCTCCTCCTCGCGGAGCGCTGCGGTCGTCAAGGCCCACCGCCTCCCTCCCCGCAGGCAGCAGACGGCGCAGGAGGCATCAACACACGACAGTGCAGAGCCTCTGACCGAGAGGGCCCAGGGTTCCACTCCACACCCTGCAAGGATTCTTTCCACTAGCTAGGCAGCTATGTCGGGTTCAGCCGCGATCTGGTGGTGATTTCTAGCGGCTGGCTGCTCTGATCGGCAGTTTTCCGATCAGAGTGAACACCAGCCGAATGCTGAAGCAGTACTCTAACAAACGGGCCACGGACCACGCGCGATCTTCCCTTTTTCTTCCGTGTCCTATCCTCATAGATACACACACACACACACACGCACGGACTTTCAAGCACCACAATGCCACACAAGCGGGGAGTGTGGTCGGGAGCTTAGAACTTGCCCCTGCTGCACAAGTGCCCAGGTGGTGGGAGATACTGGTTGGGCAAAATTGTCTCAAGCCGGCAGGTAGAACGGCGTCGGATCTCACCATCTACTGGGGGAAGGTCACCGCCACCTCCTGATGAAAAAATATGCACTACACTTACGGGGAATGTAATGACAGTTGTTGATGCGCCCGGAATCACCAATCTATCTATAAAAATATCAATTTTTAAACATCGATGTATTGATGTTTACACGTTTTCGACGTTTTGTTCGTGGATGAAAAATTCTCATAATTACAATTTTGTAAAAGCTTTATGAAATAGTAACTGATGGTCCACTCTCTGTCCACATGAAAGCGATTTGCACTACATCAATCAAGCAGACTACCTTTCCCTCGACATATGACCCCGATGCTCTGGTATTTCCTTTGTGAATCTGCAAATTTCACACTTCGAGAGGCGTTTTTAAACATTTTTCAGTTACATTTATAGTTATAAATCGATGATAAATCGATGTTTGCCAACATCGATGTTTTGTTGTCCACGTTGCATCACTACCCCCAGATACGCCCCGAGGTTCCTTGCCAAATTATTAATAATTTGCCTTAATATTCAACGATTTTCGAGGTTGTGTTTTGGTACTTGCAAGTATTGAATGAACTACTCTTATATCAAGTCTTAAAAACACGAACACACAAAACCATTCCCGTCCTCGTCCCCGTAACTGCGCCCGACAGGTCGATCGTCCACAATCACATCGACGTCCATTCAACATCGCTCAGACATCCTTCTCATGCTGAAGAGTACAGTTTTCATCTTCGCGGCGTCGAACAAAGAAAGGCTCGTCAATATGAATTTATATATAGCGTAATGACACTCAAACAGGCATCTATTGAGTAAGCAACTACTGCGGGAATACGGAAGGGAAAAACTTTAGGTCAAAAGAATATGAATATAATACTTGGTGCACGTACGACATATAATTCTAAAAGGAAAGTTCTAGAAATGTTTATATTTATTGGCAAATATTTTCTTATTACATCAAGAAAAACTAACGAGCTATTTGTTTTCTAAATGGGGACCCATCAAACTCAAAGAAATTAATGAATACAGAAATATACGGGAAGCAGGAACAGAAATAATGTAATCATCGTAGACTAGAAGAGAGAAGCTTTTTGGGTAAGGGGAAAGTTGTTACTTTGTAATGGGGAATGGTTTAGAAAATTGGTTTGAGTTTTATTCTATTTAAAAGTCGCGTTCTATTCTACATTCCGGTGTCTGGAGAACATCAATGGAAGAAGGTTTCGACCGGAAACGGTGGGGGGGGGGACGTAGAGGTTACTAAACCGTCTTTAAAACACCGAAGTTTAAAAACAAGGATGGTTCTTGGTCGAGTATTATTAACATTGATGGTTTAATTTCAATATGATGTTTACTAACATCGATGTTTGTTTTCGAAGTCGCATCATTACTATTGATGACATGGCATAAATCATCCAAGTTGTATTATCAATCATACTTCGTATGCCAGTATCTTACATCTATTATTCTGAGAAAGCTTGTGTATTAATGCAAGTCTCGCCTGCGCGGTTCTTATACATGAGCACACCTTCATTTTTCTAAAAATGGTAAGTGATCCATGACGTTCGACAAATAATCGCTTGTCTTATGATAATTAATTTTGTTCTTCTGAGAACAGTAATAATATTTTTACATAAGGGCAAATGTCGCCACGGAAATTAAGTATTATATCATAGCAAATGTAATGTTAACTATCTGGCAATCTCAAAATCTCTCTATCTCGTTAAATATCTGGTAAGAAAACTTATTTTCTTAATTTTATGATTTACTTGATTCATTAGTATAATTTTACTGATGAACGCATTAAATGGGTATGTGAAACTATGTTGCATATTCATAGGATAATGTATTACAAATACTACAAAACAGATGATTTTTTGTCAAACAACTGCCGTGAAACATTACATTTTAACATGTGGAATGCGTTGCCATGTGGTTAGATCACAAACCATTGGCATGTTTTTTTTATTTCCACCCTTGTTATACTACTGCATAATTACATAAATATACTTTATAAGTTATTAATTCTTCATATAGCTTTCAAAATATTAGATTCATGGTACTATGACATAAGACTATGAAAAGTCGGTTCACAGTAGATTCACGGTACTACAACACTATCGTGAACACATTAGGTACTGACAAGAGTAGTTTGAATGCATAATAATAACACTGTTGATAATAATAAAACTATAATAGCAATAATAACAAATTTGGAGTTGTGTTTGGAGATATCTAAATCTTCTCTTTTACTAAGCCAAGGTAAGCCATGTTTGAGTTCACGGTATGAACTTTGATATCACACCACGGGGATTTCCTCCTGTGTAATCGATACGTTTCACTATTATTTGTATCTATTCCTCGTAACAAGAGTACATCAAAATACTTGCAATTGATTCCTCGAAGTGAAGCACGTATGACAGCTGGCAGAAGCTTTCATTCTTTCACGACACAAGCAGCAGTCGACGGAAATTCCGTCCATTACATTCCCATGTGTAAACTATCAAGAGTTCCTCCGGAACCTTGCAATTGATTGCGCGAAAGGGGAGAGTCTAGTATATTGTTTTATGAAGTCAAAGAGATCTTTGAGATACGTTATACTTTTATATATGACAACCGAAATCCCATTATATTCGTTAGCATACGTAAGTATCTAGGGGACTTTCAATTACCTGCGTTTTAACAAAATTTATATAAAAAATAAGTTTTACAGAATCATTTTATAAATGTTATTTCATTTTATAACATTGAGTACATACATCTATTCTTGAAGTTAGATATTGGTAGATAAAATCTAAAAATGCCAAATTTCGTAAGTTTTGTGAAAACGTTGTTGCTTTAATGAAGCAAGTATCATATCAAGAGATTACATCATTAGTGATACCGAGCGCGTCATCGGCTAATGTCATTAGTTCCGTAAGTGTAGTGAATGTGTTTTCCTCGAGAGGTGGCTGTGATTTCCCCACGTTGAATTGTGATATCCAACGCCCACATACTGTCGGCTAACAGTTTCCCTCAACCAGGTATCTCCCATCAGCGGGGCACCGTCCCAATCGGGACAAGCTCTAAGCTCACGACCGGTGTCTGGGTATGTGTGGTAGGGTAGTGAATGTAAGTGTAAGAGTAAGTGTGTGTGTAAGTTAGGGGGTGAAGATAGAGTAAGAAAGAGGAAGGAAAGATCGCGCGCAGTCTGAGGCCCGTTTGTTAGGGTACTGTTCCGGCATTCGCCTGGTATTCATTGGAGAAACCACGGAAAACTGCCGACCAGAGCAGCCGGCTAATAGAATTCTCCTCCAGACAGCGACTAAATTCGACCTAGCTATGTAGCAAGTGTCAAAAATCCTGCTATCGTCAGGATTCTAACTCTAGAACCTCGGGGTTAGAGACATTGCACTGCCATCAGTTGATGCCCTGCGCCTCCTCTCCCGGTATGATCTCAGAGCTGAGACCTTGACTTCTCGGGACGATGCACTTTAACACCGGACGACGGGAATTCCATCCCCTCTCCACCCCGCGCGCCGGGGCCGGCCAAAGCCCCGCCCACGACGCCGCGCCGCCCCGCCGTGACGCGCGGTTTCCGAAGGCAGCCGCTCGGCAAGCGGGGGCGTGGTCCCCGCTCATGGCAGCCGTGGCCGTGAACGCTGACTGCGGGTATTTCCGAGCGCATCGCATCCAAATGGATATTTGTGAGTTGGGAGAGGACAGAGATCCATTTGCGTAACCACCCTACCTCCGAGGTACCGAATCGTTTGGATGTTCCCAGACATAATAAGCAGGTGTGGCATATCTGGTAGTGTCTGAATTTGCATACTGACTTAATACTTGACTTTGGTACCTTGCCAAAACTTTTGCTAGAGAAGTAACCCAAGAATTCAATGGAAACTTAAGAATCTGAGGTGAAGTAGTTCGGAGACTTCTATTCTTAGAATAGCCAGGAAAATGTAAATTCTAAAACAGTAGATTGACGTAAATACAAAAATAAAAATAGTTTAATCAGACTTATGCTAACATTCTTCTATTTCAGCTTTCATTATTATCTCTTTCGTTCTCTTCTTTCTCTCTCTCTCTCTCTCTCTCTCTCTCTCTCTCTCTCTCTCTCTCTCTCTCTCTCTCTCTCTCTCCAAAATGGGGGCTCTCTTAATGTTGTAGATACAATTCTACTGTGATTATTTATAAATAATAAGTAACATTGACTTGTAAAGAAAAAGCAAAACTAAGTTTAAGTAAACAGTCCCTAGCCTTTGTAACCATCTAAAAATCATGATAATTTTTTAATTTTTACCCCTAGTTTGTGAGTGTAATTAACATTTTCTATTAGGGCTAAAGGTATATTCAGAAGATGATATGGATTTCTGTGTGTGTCAATTACATCTAACTTAATACTTGATTTTGAGCCAGCGTGCCTTGATGCTGCTCGTGATAGTAACTGAAGAGATCAACGGAATCTTGAAAGATCTATGGTAAACTGTACGTTATCTGATGGGAGATTTCAACGCCTGGATAAGGTAGCAACTTCCTCAAAGATACGCATTCATCTCGTGTAGAAGTTAAAAAAAATACAAATCAGACCTCTGCAGAATTCATTTTACTGCTTCAATCTTATGTTCACCTTTTGATTATGTAGAAGAAATGGAAATGTTGATTCATTTCTAAAGAGGTTCTTTGTTAGTATTAAGATGTTTTACTTAAGTATGTGCTTAACAAAAAGATCTCTCTCTCTCTAAAATATTATAATAACATTTTCTTGAAAAAACACATATCGTAGCAGCATTTTATTTTAACTTTAATTTTTTATACCTCTTATAGCTATAAAAAACTGAACTGTTCTATCGAAAACAATGAACTTATCCCACCAATAAAATATTGCAGTTTCCTTTTCAAAGGAATTCAAAGTATTTTTCGACAATAATATATTTACAAGAACATACTTTAAGACGTTGTGATTTAAAATAAGTCAAAAACAAAATTTAATACCTAAAATAGAATTTTGTTGGTTTCCCAATTACTTTGTATCACAAATGTAAACATAGTTTTGTTAATGATATCGTGTGAGCGAGATTTAGACAACCCACTCCGTTCCTTGGAATTTAAAGTTTGGCAAAAAAAGTGGGACCTGACAGTAACACACAAAGTTCAAGGTGAATAACATAATCGATTTTCCTTGGCGCAGTGAGTTAATCATCTTATCAATAATATAGTTGAAAAAGTTCGTTCGTCTGGATTTATAAAAAAAAATACACTTTCGATGTTTTGGATAATATGCCGTTTTCCACCTTCTCTTGGGCCCTGAACTGCAGGCTCTAGGCTCTAGCGTCATTAGGATTAACTTATAGTCTAAAACAGGCATGCCAACGTCACAGGCGAGGTTACTAGCTCGCTAGTGATTGCGGTTACTATTTATGTTGAAGTTGAAAAGTTGAAATTATTTATGTGCGATCATCGTTCATCATCGTTCGATAAACTTTCAGAAACCATATACCAGGAACAGGTAAAACAGTTCGTAACCAAAAACCCCCTTTTCCTCGCTATTTCTCCGAAATGGCCATTTGAGCAACGGCCCCATGTGAGGCAAAGACGAGCGCGCGCCAGCGACCGGGGGGGGGGAGGGCTGCGGGAGGCCTTGGCGGCGGCGCAGGCGGCCTTGGAGCACGGATGCTGCGCGAGTGACGCCAGTGGTCTTCCTGGCGCCCCGGGGCAGCAGCTGCGCACGCGCAGCACTCTGCCTCGCCCTGCTGCGTGACTTCACTCTGCACACGCCTCATTTACATAATACACTACACAAGAATCGAATTCGAAGCAGTTATACATTCCAAGTCCTATCAACAGGAAATCATAAGATTCTGCTAGAACATTAATATATTTAATAAAATATAAGTGTAATGTAATGTAAGTGTAATATGTAAAATACTGAAAAGTCGCTAAGAACCTTTGGTTGATGCGACTATAATAAACGCGACTATAGATAAAAAGAATTGAATGGGAAGACGATATCATTTTTGAAGGGAGTTATAGTGGATCTCACATCAGCAGAACCAATAACTAGGGCCCGGATTTTAATGACCTAAAACTCAGCGAAATATGCAAGAATTTATGACCTAAAACCTGTATAAATATGACCTTAAAAAGTAAAATATGACGCTATACAAGTTTATTTTTTAAAATTCCTGTTGTTTTAAGTATAAATAAATGCAAAATTCACTCAAGAACAGATTGTGAGTATGGTACATGCGGTTTACAGTCTTTGGAACTAACTAGCATTATTTAAAAATTGCTTGTACACGCAGCAATTTGTTGTGCACTTTTTCGGCCACATGACCACGAGCTCGACCCAACTCACTCCGTTCAAATTCACTTACGTGTCAAAAATCCTTTGTGGTATAATTGTTGAGCTTATGTGTGACAATATCACTTGATATATTGTCATGCGAGACACATTTTCAAGCTTTTTATTCTTGTGTTCTTAAAAATATGACATATGTATGCATTTTGGGCAAAATTTGGCCAAAATATGACCTTTTACTAAAAACGGTTTAAATATGACTTTAATGCACAATAAAAATACGTTTTTCTAATCGACAATACCTGGCTTCGTGCAAAAATTGTTTTAAAGTTCACCCGAAGGTTCAGAAAAAATATATGACTTGGCATTAAAATCCGGACCCTACAAATAACAAACATATTGAATGGATTTAATTTAAAGGACAATATTTTTTAAAAAATATTTCTTCCGTTCGACTTTCGTCTTTCGGGATTTTGACGGGTACAATGTTACATACAATGAATTTACTAGGCCATCCTCAGGCAAATGCGGGTCTCCGTATAACCCTTCACTATTTTTAAAATTTCATATTTGTATAACTTGACTAAGGGAAGTTTGCATTTATTGTTTAGAAGTGGAGGGCGTGTTTTGTGGAAAATGTGGCGAATGATTTTTATGAATTAGGGAGGTTAAAAGAGGTCTTTGGGGACTATGGATCTAGTGCGTGAGGGATGATGAGCGTTTTGACCGAGATTGAATATGGAGGTTGGGACATGCTGGGAGGAGGAGTAATTTTTGAGAGGTTTGTGAGATAATTCTGAGAGGAGAGGTATTTGAAGCTCTCGGTGTATTTGTGAGTTTGAAATGAACAATAATTTGTGAAGTGTATATATACTTATAAAAGTATTTTAATCCGTTATTATTTATCAATGAACCTATAATTTGAATTAAAAATAGTGCTTCGGAATCATGACTGATTGGCTGTATTGAGTGTGGCTCAGGGCATCAATTGATGTCACTGTGGTGCCTTTTAACCAGAGGGTCCAACGGTTCGACAGTTTTTAGCATTTTCGAGACTAGCTAGTTAGCTCGTTTGAAATCAGCCGCTCTGTGGGGAGGAATTCTAGCGGCTGAATGCTCTGGTCCGTGGTTTTCTTGTGTTTCTCTGACCAACACCAGGGGAATGCCAAAGAACAGTTCCTTTTCATATCCTCATTATCTTTCTTACAATCTTACACGCATTCGAGCCTGTGGACAATAACTTCTGCGTCTGGAAACACTTCTACAGGTTTTAATATAGTGGAGCAAATACATATAATGCAAGAAAGTATGTGCTGTTATAGCCCCAATATTTTTTTATCATCTTTATTATCCACATTCCACTAAATATGATCGTGGTTTTGTTTTCTAATGACCTTTTTTATTTACTTTTTTCGATGTATTTCTGATCCACTTAATCACTTTTCGTGCTTGTCTTCAGTCATAAACACTTCTGTAAATTTCGGACTCTGAATGCTCTTTCAATATTTACTATTATGCCTACTCACTCTTTTTAAAACACCCGAGGATCGTCGTTAAGTACTAGAATCAACAAAAGTTAAAAGCAGGTTCTGAAAAAATCTACATAATTTTTCATTGACTAGAGTAAAGAGCGTGCTAGTGTAACATTTCAACTTCTACATAAACAGCTGTGATTTATGATAAATTCTGAGGTTGTTGTGAATATGTGATTTGATAAATAATCAGAACTGTTAACGTCGTCTTATTTAAGTGCTATTTTAGCAGAAATTTTTAAAAATTATGGCGGCCTAAAATTTTTACTTTATTTTAAACACAAAGAGATTATGTTTAGAAAGGAATTTAAGGACTCTACTCCACAAAATTTCGTGACTTTTGCTTTAAGTGAAATTCAATTGGCCGCAAATACTTTGCTTTCTACTGTTAACCAGTTGTATGGTGTGAACATTAAAATGTAAAAATATCTTAAAATGAGTAAAATTAACGTTTATTTTAGAACTTTTGCAATTTTCAAAAAAATCGAGGAATTCAACGGAAATTGAAAATGCACCTTTTTTTAAGCGCCCTTTATGTTACCCGAGGACAATGTTTAATCAAAAATAGTGGTGGTAAAACAGCAAGTACTTTCTAATAATAATAAATAAAAAGTAATAATAATTCTAGTAATAATAATAATAAAATAAAATATGAAATAATCTACAAATTCTAACGAACGTAGCAATCAACTGCGGAAATTAGGAGCGGGCGACTGAAGGCTAGCAATCTTTATTTCATTTTTATTTCAAATATGCTTTAACTAATTTGTAAATGTATAACAAAAGCTCCAATGTAAGAAAAGAACAAAGAAATATGAAATAATATACACACTCTAACTTTCGTAGCATTCAAATGCCTAAAAATACCTGTAAAGTTGCGATCACAAAGCCCAGGATTTTCAGAACCGGCCACTAAGTTTGACGCCCAATTACTCAAAAAAGACTCGTATTTTTGAAAAATTTAACATGACCTTATTTGAAGATGTTTTTGATGAACACATTTCATTAAGAAAAAAATTGAATATCCATAATTGTAGTTGCAGGAAGACGCCGAAAGAATTTTGATTTTTTTTTTAATTTTCGAAAATCAGAATGTTTAACCACATGAGACCTCGCCATTCTCTTAAACGTCCTTCAGACTATCCAACAATACAATTTAATCAAACTTTATGGCGCAATTTTTTTAAAATGTCCGAGGGCCTTCATGTAAAGTACCTTCAAATTTAAAATATCGGTTTCAAATTCAAGGGGCCGCGATACCAGTCGGATCGTCAGGGGAATATCAATTTTGGAGAAAATCGGCTGATCGGTTTAGCCGCTAGTGTTGTTCACTGACGGGCGAACCGGAAGACATGTTTTGTCGTGAATCGATTTTTCGGTATCAAGGTATCACAAAATGTGGATTCTGGCCCTACCACGTATTGGAGGATTTTTTCTAAATTTAGCGACTGGATTTATCCACTTTTTTTTACCAGGGTCCTGTAATAAAAGTTTTTCTGCCGAAATTTCGCGTTTTTTCGCGCAACATTACGTCACTTTCTATTCTTAAAAAGTTCCTTCTGAAGCGCGATAAAGTAAAAATCGCAGCCATTTTTGAGAAAATTTTGAAATTAAGATTAATAAAATTTTTTTTTTAAAACACAGAAACTTTTGAGTTTTCAAAGAGCTTGTGAGAAAATATTTGAACTATTTATTCACAAATCTAAAGAGTGTAGGTAAAGTCTGTATATATAAACGACGTAAGTTATTAAAAAATATCATTGTGTAATTTTTGGAAAATAAAAAAAAATATATCAAAATGGTGTTCAAGTCATGTTATTCATTCCATCTATATCCGTCAAAAGTGTAAAGAAAAAACTTGTCTTTTTGGGTTTAAAACTTGCCAACATTTAATCCAAAATTGCGCAAAACTTCACATATTTTTAACAATACTTCATAGCCTTATTTTAAGATATACTTTTGAACAACAGATTTAAATACGCAAATCTCTCTATAATCAATATTATTGTTTTAGGAAATCGCCGAACAAAAATTTGAACTTTTGAGACTTTAAATAAGTGAAAAAATTCAATGAAAATGAAGAATGCGCCAGCCGAGGAAAAAAACGGAGCAATTTTTGAGAAAATTCTGAAAATTTTGAGGGATGATATAAAGTGTATCCAAATATAAAAATATTATTCTCCAATTATTTGGGCTTGCAACAGCAGGTCGTGCGGGGAATATCAATTTTGGTGAAAATCCTGTCTACGGTTTAGCGGCCAGCCTTATTCACAGACGGACAAACTGACAGCTGGACGTACCGACTCTCTCTATACTACGGATGTAGTATGTGTGAAAGTAAACACAGTTGCTCATTTCTAGAGAATTTTACAGAGAAATTACTCCGAAAGTTTGATTATTGTTTTTAGAGGATGTTGATGAAGAGTTTACGTCAGGAGAAGGGAATAATCTGTATCATAATAATAAAAATGAATTCAACGACGTTTAACCGTCATCGACACCACAAAAACTAGTGTATGAATAGATACAAAATATTTAGAGGCTCTTCTTCAGGATTGTCGCAGTGTCCTTGCAAAGTTTGGTAAAGACTAACACAACCCAAACACGGAGAATAAATAATTTAAATAACATGTTTGTAGATGTACCGCGACCATTTTTCGCCTCTCGCTTAGAGGGCTTATTTATTCCGCCAGAGCCCAGTATTGCCGCAGCAAAACTGGTACCTAATTTATTCGCTGCAGGTCAGTAGCGGTGCATACGATTAGAAAAAAATCATATAATAGCAATGTGTTGTAAAATAAAACGAAAGAAAATTATAGTATTTCATTAAAATTTGAACCAATTACGTTAAAAATAATATTAAACACCGTGGCTTACAAAAAAATTGATCTTTTCCCTCATTCGCAAGGATTGAGTATGAATAAAGCCCGGGCAACGCCGGGTATTTTGCTAGTCTCGTATGGGCTCGGGTCTTCATAGCCAGTTCAAAGAGTAGCAAAGGAACGCAGTGGCGCATTTGGATGTGGCATCACCCAAAGAACATCGATGTTTAGAATTGAAACATCGAGGCAAAACCATCGACGCAACCAAACAAGGATATTTTGGAAACTGGATTAGTAG
This sequence comes from Teleogryllus oceanicus, assembly GCA_964035755.1. NCBI lineage: Eukaryota > Metazoa > Arthropoda > Insecta > Orthoptera > Gryllidae > Teleogryllus > Teleogryllus oceanicus. The sequence continues at coordinate 7,137,882 of CAXIVR010000005.1, forward strand.
TTCTCGCAGGTGAGTGGGTAGATTGAATTTTAAAGTGGTCTCATTTATTAATTTGAATTAATTAATTAATTTAAATTAATTAATTGATTTGAATTTTAATTAATTAATTGATTTGATCAATTAATTGATTTGAATCAATTAATTGATTTGATTAATTAATTGTTTTTTAATTTAATTAATTTTAAAAGGAAAAAAGGTAAAAACATCAAGAGAAATAGCAAAAATTGTATTATTTGACTGGATAATTCAAAAATTTATAGGCTTTTTTTATTAATGAAAACGGTATTATTTATTTTTCACCCTTAGTAAATTTCATATAATATAAATAATATTCAATTTATGGTTATCTGAAAATTATTATAGAATTTTACGATGGTAAAAAAAAGTATTGGCCGTCTAAAAACATCGAACACAAAACCTCTACAAGTTGTATGTTTAACAATCATCGGCTTAAAAAAATTGATGCTAAATCCATCGATGATTTTATAAAACCATCGGTTTTGAAAACTTCGACATGGAGGTCGCGTGCTTAGTGCGCATGCGTACGACAGCGGAGGAGGAGCAAGGCTTTGCTGCCTGGCATTTGCAGCTTTAAAAATCTATTCAGGTCCCACCGCAACGGATTCACTTGTCTGCGCGTTCCATTAATCACTGCAGTTGAAGCCTCGCGGAGTGACGCCTGCGCATTCCCGTTCTTTTCCTTTAATGCTGCAGGCAGTTGTTCAACAGTAGCCATGACAGATAAAGGTCGCCGGGTCGCGACAACCAATACGTGCGATCATCATCCAGTAGTAGTGCGGAAAATTATGCCATGGCACCACATAATGTTCTCTGTTCAGTGGAAAGGGTTATCTCGTCATACATCCTCGAATTGCCTCGTTACTCAATCATTTGGAATAAGAGTGATCCTCTGAATATTGTATCTAGTATTTTGTATTATTCGAGGTCTAATTTGATGAAATATTTGTGAATATTCCTTTACTCGCACTACATATTGCAATTTTGGGAAGAGACATCTTTGTACGAATTATTGGTGTTAAAACAGTAGTTTCTCGCAAAATTACGGAAAAGTTCTAAAGTTTTCGAAAAATTGTTCATGACCTTATTTCAAAATATATCTTTAAGGAACAGATTTCATTAAAGTTATTTCAGTTAAGTTACAGATTTAATTAATTGAAGTTGTAGGAAGACGCCGAAAAAAACTTGAATGTTTGCAATTTTAGAAAAATCAGAGTTTTCAACGAAATGAGACCTGCGTCATTTCTTAAACGTCCTTCACACTATCCAACAACAAAATTTAATCAAAAACGATAGGGGCATTTTTTAAATTTTGAAAATGTCGTAGGAGCTTCATGTAAAATACTCCCCAAAATTAAAATATCAAATTCAAATTCAATGGGCCGTGGCATCAGCCTCATCGATTGCGGAATATCACTATTGGAGAAAATCGGTTGAACGGTTTAGCCGCTAGCGTTGTTCACGAATGGACGGACAGAGAGGCAGACAGACGGACAGACAGACGGACGGACAGACGGACAGACAGACAGACAGACAGACGGACAGACAGACGGACAGACAGACGGACAGACAGACGGACAGACAGACGGACAGACAGACGGACAGACAGACGGACAGACAGACGGACAGACAGACGGACAGACAGACGGACAGACAGACGGACAGACAGACGGACAGACAGACGGACAGACAGACGGACAGACAGACGGACAGACAGACGGACAGACAGACAGTCGGATGGACAGACGGACGGACTGCGGACGGACGGACGGTCAAGACATTTCGCCGTCATTCGATTTTTCGGTCGAAATGATTACATTATACATTTAATATGCCTGTAACAAGTAACGTACTTCTGCTTCCGGGTCAATGACCCCCATCTCGATCGGGTTTTATCCAGTTTTCCTGATCCATTGAGTAAATGTTGAGATGGCCCCTTGATTTGCTTCTGGACGTAAATGCAACGTCACAATGCGCACGTTTTGTTGAGCTTTCGTTTCACTTCTAGTGGTAGTAGAGCTTAGGATGAGTTTCTATTTAGTTAGCAATACAGAAAAATCAATCAATCTGTTCGTTCGTTTACCGTTGCAAATAAGTTTTCTATAACTCGGAAACGAAAATATATAGCTTTTGAAATGTTAATCTCTCGCTTTTTAAAATTTATTAATATTATTATTATTATTATTATTATTATTATATTATTATCTCTCAACTATTAATAGTCAAATTGTTGGGAACGAATTCTGAAACTCAAGAAAGCGTGCGCAGATGATTTCTCCCCCATACGTCACATACATTTTTTTTACGGTTTTTGACTAAATAAATATTTAAAAATATCTAAATATCTAAATAATTATGCAAACGTGGCTGAAAAACCTCTTTTTCCTAGCAAGAAAAATTATTTTATTATTGACTCGGAAAGTAGTGCGCCAATTGAAAGAGTTTACCGAACAATCAGCTCCTAAAGTTCACCCCTCCCATATTAAATTTGCACCCCTGTTGCCCACCCAGTTGCCGGCGTCCCCCGGAGCAACTGCTCGGCCTCGTGTCGCAAGTTCAATGCGCCCGCCATCACCTTCAGCCGCGTCCGCCGGAGGCGCTGGCGAGCGACCTGACTTTTCCATCTCGGGGTCGCTCCGCCGCCTACGCCGCCGCGGCTCCTCGTCCCCCACCCCCTTGGCCACCGCTCCCACTCGTCATTGCGCCTGTTTGCGCTCGCCTCCTGGAGCGGTAATTACTTCGCGCCCGAAGCGTCGGATTCAAATGCCTCTGCAGGTTCGGTAGGTGATCTTTCGTAGTGACGGCCACCCGTGTTCGGATGACGAAGTTCCGAGGAGTACCACAAGGGTATTTTACGTGCTAATAATTAGTTAGAAGGCGAGGACAGGTCCGGTTGACATCAGTTGGTAGTTTTAAACTCTTTTACGTAACTTCACGTACCATGGAGCTCATGTTCTTTAGTGGTGAGAATTAGAACGAAGAAAATTTATTACTTTTCCATTCTTTCATATTTAAAGAATAAGCGGAGTTAGTGTTGGGTTTGTACTAATGTATCATCAGTGATATTTGTTCGGAAGATTTTGTCTCAGACACGGTTTGAGTAGAATATCGATTGATCATTAGAGTCGAGTGTCTGACCACTATGAATATTTTGCAAACATTAAGTGGCCACCACTAGAACAAAATCTAGGTTTGAAAATGGATTAATAGCAAATATAAAAAAAATAAAATTGGTGATTTTAATTTAGGCTCAGTATATATTTAGAAAGAGGTATGCTAATTGATTATTGAGTTTTACAAAACGAATGTTGTACTCTAGGCCAAAACGTTTGAGAAAACTAGCAAAATGTTCTTTATTGTGCTTTTCTTCTAGACGCTGTTCTGCTTCTGCTTTTACCCTAGATGTGTTTAGAAATATCAGAAAAATGGTTTAATTTGTGGAGACACTTGGCAAGCACAGAATAGGTTTGGTTGACACTGTGCCAACACACACCAATTAAAAAATGCCATCCATCCCAGTTCGATATTTTTTTTTATTAAAGATAGCGTAGACTCAAAACTACAAAACAGTTACACGAAAATCAAGAGTTTGTTTGAAGATTTTTAGCTGAAAAAAAGAGAATCAAAACCTTTCCTTCCCAATATTACAGAAGACAATGAACTACGAAAATATTATTTTCCAAGCTCAAAATCATATTTGCGATCTAGAAATGTTCTCCTGCCATTCTGAGAGGCGAGTAGGAAGTTTGTTATGTCTTGAAGGACGTGTCACACGAAGGTAAAATTATAGAAGCTCCGTGGCCATTGTAGAAACTCGAATGCCCACCAGCCCCGGTCTTCCTATTAATAATTACCAACATTCAATGTTGCTAAGCACCAGAGTAATGAGCCGGTATTTGTGTGGTCCTGTCATGGTCGTCAAAACAACCACCATCGCCGGTGATACATCCATTACCAGTAGCAGATCTACCAAGAGATCAACGATTTCTTCCGGGCTGAAGGGCCGTGGTCCATTGGAAAACATATTTCCATATCTGGAAATCAGCCTGGAAGAAATCTTTGACTACAACTCCGGCCGTGAAAGCCTACATTGTTTTACTACCAAAAGATGTTTAACACTAGCATTATGAACTTTTTTTCACTCCCACTACCATTACCACTGTCACCAAGTCAAACAAAACTTACACTATCATAACTAACGCAACTATCATAATTGATTTCACTATTCATTTTCCTGTCGTTAACAGTATTAGTAGCACCCCCCACTTGACCATATCTATGATTCCTATTCTCTATTTTCATTTCCCATTCATACCATGACAATTGTTGACCACGTGATCTGATAATTCCTGTAAAGTTATATTCAGATTATTATACCAATAACTCGTCAGTAGAGCCACCATTTCAAATTCCATTCTCAATTTTTTCTCGTAACTTTTAGTTGTTTTTGACACATTCGGAACACCTATTCTGTATGATCCTTTACCTATCTTTGTCATAGTAACATTCCAATTTACTGTTGTTTTCATCCTCACCTACATTTTCTAATCACCACCAAAACCCCCCGCCCCTTGTCGTAGCGTCACGCCCCCCCCCCCCTGTCTGCTGAAAATCACCTGCTGTCAACATCGCAAACATCTCTTTGTCAGAGCCCCAATCAACTGCAGCTAAATACCACTCACGCCGGCAAAGTTGGCTCAGGATATCAATAGATATCACTCCATTGCCTCTGACCCGGAGGTCTAGGGTTCCACTCTACCGACGTTGAGTTTAGACGAGAATTCCGGTTGATTTATGTCAGATACATCGCTGCCGTTGTACCTAAGGGAATTCTGACTCGGAAGTCCCAGAGTGTGAGTCCTGATAGTGGCGGATTTTTCACACTAGGTAACTACGACGATGTTAGCTTCTGTCTTTGGGAGAATTCTTATGGCCGGCTACTCTGATCGGTATTTTCCGTGGTTTGTCCAATCAACACTATGCGAATGTCGGAGCAGAACCATAATAAACGGGTCACGTACCTTTCTTTGTCAATTGAAGGACGCGATATTTCCTTTCTATTTCTTGTTCTATTCCCTATTCCCTTACACTCACATGCACTACTCTACCACACATGCCGGGAGACGGTTCGGGAGCTTAGAGCGTGTCCGGGCTGGTGGTCCAAGCGGTGTCACACTGGTGGTAGATACCTGGTTGGGAAAATCTCCGTAATTCGATATACACCGGCGCCGGATTTCACCATTCAACCGCGGAAGATCACCGCTACCCCTCCCGCGGTAAAACATGCCCTATATTTACTGGTCTAATGACCTTAGCAGTTGACGCGCCCGGAATCACTAATCAATCAGCCATTAATTTCCTCTCAGCAGAAACGTAACCATATCCCATGCCGCCCTAGGTACTCTCCCCCTCAACCATCGAAAACACTCGTTCATACCACCCAAGGAGTTAATGCAGCCCTAACCAAATTTTCCCAATCCACCTCATATTTTCCAAAAGAAAAACTTCCCCTGCCGCAGCAAACTTACTGGCTTTCACAACAGCAACTATCCCTTCACTAGAGTTGCAGTCCGCCGCCCTTCACTAGACTTTCATCGTGACGCAGTCAACCTTCTGCCTCTCACCACCGCCACCTCTCAATCACCAGACTCTCAACCGGAGCAGACAATCTTCACCAAGGCCACAACCACATCCACAGCGCCACAACCAAAGGCCAAAATCATGCTCGACCAGTCAACCACAACCAGCTCCTCACAAGTCATCTACCCTGCTATTCGTCGCCATCTCAGCCATCCTTTCAACAAACATCCGTGCGGCCGCAGCCAGCCTCGTGCCGCCCTGCTCCTCTGCGCTGCGCCCCACGACCGCTAGAGCGCGCGGCGTGATTGGTTGATCAGTTGTTTCCGGCGCGTCAACTGCTAAGGTCATTAGTCGAATACGTATTGTATGTTTTATCCCGGGAGATCGCGGAGATCTTCCACCGCTGGATGTCGAGATCCGGCGCCGACCTACCGTCGGCTAGTGGGGTTTCCCCCTAACCAGGGCTCTCCCACCTGCGGGGCACCGCCCCAGCCGGGACACGCTCTAAGCTCCCGACCGGTCTCCCGGAATATGTGGCAGTGTAGTGTATGTTAGTGTAAGTGTATGCGTAAGGGGAGAGGATAGGACAAGGAAGAGGAAGGACAGATCGCGCGCGCGGTCCGTGGCCCGTTTGTTACGGTACTCCTCCGGCATTCGCTGATGCTGATCGGAGAAACCACGGATCAGTGCAGCCGACCGCTAGAATTCTCCTCCAGACAGCGACTGAATTCGACCTAGCTGTAAAGCGACCTAGTGTCGAAAGCCCTGCCACGATCGGGACGTGGGTCGAAAGCCCTGCTCCCGGTCAGAGCACCGCAGTGCCGACGCGGCGACCGCGGCCTTGGACGCCAACGAGCGCAGGCGGAGCAGCCACACAAAGCGTCGGCGCGCCTGGGGGGGGGGAATCATGGGCGCCTCTGCCACCTAAAATTTGGGAGAAGAAAACATCAAAGGAGCGATTTGAATTTTAGTGCCTTCAAGGAATTTCAGTTCAAATCATATTTTTATATTGATTTATTGGAGTTGAAAAATGCAGGCTGTACTCTAAAAAAGGTGAAGTTATGTTGCATATATTCATGGATTCAAAAATGTACTCTGCCGATCCGGTGGCCAAAATCGCTGAGGCAGTAGTGTTGTAGCGATTTCGGACCGAAGGGTCGCGGGTTCAAGTTCGGCCTCGGGCATGGTTGTGTTTGTGTTCGTCCTTTCAATCATCACCATTTCGTTTCATCTTCATAGTTACCATAACCTCCAATAGTGATCGCTAATTACCTAGATGTTGATGCGACCTTAAATACCCCCCCCCACCAAAAATAAATTCTCTGAAAATAAACTTAGAACACTGTTTAACACCAACCATATTGACATTTGCATTGATATAAGCAACAATTAATTAGATACTAAATGTTCATTGGGCGAAAGATTTTCCTGCGACGGTCACTAGCTACAGTAAATAAGCATGCTAACTTATCCACATTGAGAGGTCTAGTAAAGTTGAAAGTGTCGCTGGGGAACATTACATAGCCGTTTCTGTAGCATGTTGTTTCTTTCTAACGTTTCCAGTTTTTCAAGAGCGCTAAAACTCCGCTTTTATTACCACCATCACTACAATTCACTCCAAAACATACTTATGAGCAGATTAAGGCTCGTTAATACGTCGTTTACGTTAACAGTAAAAATGAAATTAGAATAAAACTACTAGATATGCGTGAAATTTTCTTGGGAGACCGGTAGCGATAGCTCAGTGCATCAACTGATGTCACTGCAGCGCTTCTGTTCGGGAGGTCCTTGGTTCGAGTCCTGATGGCGGCAGGATTTTCGACACTAGCTTTTCAGCTAGGTCGAATTCAGTCGCTGTCTGGAGGAGAATTCTAGCGGTCGGCTGCTCTGATCGGTAGTTTTCCGTGGTTTCTCCGATCAACGTCAGGCGAATGCCGGAGAAGTATCCTACCAAACGGGCCACGGACCGCTCGCGATCTGTCCTTCCCCTTCCTTGTCCTATCCTCTGCTCTTACACATACACTTACACTAACATGCACTACACTACCACATATTCCGAGAGACCGGTCGGGAACTTAGAGCTTGTCCCGGCTGGGGCGGTGCTCTGCTGGTGAGAGAGTCCTGGTTAGGGGGAAACCCCACTAGCCGACGGTAGGTCGGTGCCGGAGCTCGCCATCCAGCGGGGAAAGATCTCCGCCATCTCCCGAGAAAAAACATGCACTACACTAACGGGACTAATGACCGAAGCAGTTGACGCGCCCGGAAGCGCGAAAAAATCAATCAATCAATCAATTGCTTGGGAGGACGTGTTCCCCGATGCGACGTCGCAATGATAGTGAGTGCCGTGCAAAAGGAGAACCTCACTTGTTTTCTTCCTCCCTTTTCCTTGGCTGCTGATGGCAGTGGTGGTTTTCTGTTGACTTCCATTCTGTCTAGAGTTCGAGGGATAATGAGGGGTGAATGATGAGGAGAGATTAATAATTGTGGACGGGAAGTACTGGTGAGATTCGTGGGGAAGTGTGTAGCCAACCATGGCCCGACTGCATGCTAAGGATACCGTGCTTGATGCTGGACTCGACCCTCGGTTCTGGTGATGCTGCTCTCGGTTCTCTTGGGTGCTGCTCCTAGTCATTCGCGCCTGGGAGTCCGCTGTCTGTAACATTATTGTAGTTGAGTGAGTGGGCGATTAATTGTTCTGCCATGTCAACTGGTCGTTAGTTCAGTTAGTGAATGCATTATCTTAGGTGGCGAGACTTGGGCCCTCAGGCTCGCTCTTCCGTCTGCCACGCAAATTTCACTACGCTCCTTGCACCATCAAGCGGAGAAACTGTCTTTGGAAGAAGATATTCAATCAAAAGCTCTGCGTGTGAAATGGAATGTGCAGTGGATGGAGAAGGAATAGCCGCGGAGAAGCGATGACGAGGGTCTGTTGGAATGGGTTGCTTAGAGAATATTTAATTCTTTTATGACTAACAACTAATTTCTTTCCTGATTACATCCTCTATTCCAGATTAACTCTTTTGTATTGCGTGTTGGATAGGGATGAGCAAAATAATTGCCGAGAGCACTAAAGTTTTCATTTTATACTGTGTTGTTCTGGAATTCATCTCGTAGAACTGCAATTTCATCTAATGGCTTCATGTTTTTAGGATTGCACCCTAAGTACAGGCCGCATGAAATCTCATGCTATATACTCATAAAAAATTAAAAAAAATTAAATTCCTAGATGTTGATAAGTGTATTATTATATCTTTAATATTATTAAATAAGTAATCTCCTATGTAAAGTATGTTGAATTGCTACTATTTCTATATTATTATTATTATTATTATTATTATTATTATTATTATTAATGTGCAGTGGCGTGTAGTGCAATGTTGTGAAGTTAAGGGAAACGAGTGTGTAAGAAACACATCAATACTCAGTGATTAGCAGTATGGTGAGGTGAAGTGAAGTGAAGTGAAGTGAAGTGTGGTGAGGTAGAGTGCTATGCAACCTTGCACGGTGAAATGTTCATGTTAATTTGTAAAGTTTCTAAAATTTTGTGTAGTTGTTCAATTCTGTAATGTTTAGTTAGTGTCTTCTGCCAACACGTACTCAAACATATTTGCAAAATTAGTAATAAATCTAAGTACTTCTTTCGTTGCTGTTACGCCACGAACATAAAGGCCGGGTCCTCTTATTGCGACAAATACTGACACTGAAACCAAAGTCTAAAACATACAGGCAATAACAACAAGTAATAACAACAACAAATAGTATTAGCATTGTAATTTGATATCGCAAAGTGAAAACATGAAACCACATTCGGTATTAAACGTTTACTAAAACTCCTTGTCGTTGTCGTTGTCCTTTTAGTCTTGTAGCTCCCGGATGTCAAACTTGATGATAATGGTTAAGCCATCGAAAGTGTTCCTGACATAAAATGGAAAAAAAATAAGACGATGTCATCTTCCATTATTAGATAATTAGAGTAAGTAGTATGTTGTAATTTATGTACGCCTTTTTCTGCTATTGTACAGGCGCTAGTGAGGTAGAGGGAGTGAGGTTCACCAGAAGGGGCACACAGCATAATATGCCAAAATGAGGCCCAATTCGAGTCATAAGGAAAGTGTCAAAATTACCTGGAATGGCCGTCCGTGAAGATGGTTCGTTAGCCGTTAGCAAGCCAGAATTTTTTCACTGCGCTTTTACTTTTTGTGGAAAGGTCTAGTGTTTTAATGGCGTACGTTTGTAAGTTCTGTTTATAGATCCATTCACTTCTATCATTAAAAAAAGGTATCTTCAAAGTGTACCAAATCTTTCCCAACTAAATAGGAAATTTGACATTAATCCTCTCTTGATGTGTTAACACTTGCCCTCTCACACCTCTGAATACTGGAAAGTGTTGGGAATATAAAATTGAAGCATAGTTTATTTGAAATCTACAATGATTTCCAAAGACTCCATCTTTTCTACAAGTGTAGGGATCGCAAACCAGATACCTACCTTCCTGTAGCGTGATTACTCATTACATTAAGTATGTAACAAAGATAACTGAATTTCGAACGTATATAGAACTCCATTTCGCTTACTTTTCAAGACTTCGATAATTTTGGAGCTTGGCGGTTATGTTGTTTCAGTAAAACTATGAATTGAATTTAATTTCAAGATGGTTCATTGATTATTTCGGGCGCGTCAACTGCTAAGGTCATTAGTCCCCTAAGTGTAGTGCATGTTTTTGTGCGGGGGGGGGTGATCTTTCCCCGCTGGATGGTGAAATCCGCGTCGACCTACCGTCGGCTAGCGATGTTTTCTCCAACCAGCACCGCCCCAGCCGGAACAAGGTCTAAGTTCCCGACCGGTCTCCTGGTGTAGGTGGTAGTGTATTGCATGTAAGTGTAAGTGTGTGTAAGTAAGGGAGTGAGGATAGGGAAAGGAATGGAAGGAAAGATGGCGTGCGGTCTGTGGCCCGTTTGTTAGGGTACTGCTCCGGCAATCGCCTGGTGTTCATCGGAGAAATCACGGAAATCTACCGATCAAAGCAGTCGGTCGCTAGAATTCTCCTCCAGACAGCAACAGAACTCGACCTATCTATCCAGCTAGTGTTGTAAATCCTGTAACCGTCGGGAATCGAACCTAGGGCCTTCAGTTCAGAGGCACTGTAGTGACATCAGTTGATGCCTTGGGCCACTACTCCCGGTTTTAAGTGGTAATCTGATTCAATGGCGTACGGCCTATTTTTCAATTGAGTGTTTTATTTTTTCTTTTCTTTTTCCCCCATGAATATTGTATTACAAGCAGTCAACAGAATATTCTGTCCACGTTATCGTATGTTTTCTTTTTTCATTCATGTGGTGGATTCTGGTATTATGAGCTCCCACACCTGTAAATCATAGTTTGATATCTCCACAGCCATAACTTTAGGGCTGAAAATTACATCTTGGAAAACTGGTTTCGGATAGCGCCCTTGACATCAGCGGTGAAATGGTCATCCCCAGGGTCCAGTGCCTCAGAGAGAACGAGGAAAACGTATTGAGGAAACATCGACAGTAATCAGGATAAATCTCATTTTTTGTCTCATTCTCTCGTGCCGGATGACCCTTCAGAAAACTCGGCCTCTTAATGACAACGTGACGCTCTGACATCACACACTGACACGGCAGGATGACGTGTTCTTTTCAACGCAGATCATTTTAGATAATAGTAGAAAAAAGTTTTGATGGTTGTTTTGTCATATCGTTGTATCCGGGACCGTCTTTGATCAGGTGTTTATTTTTCATGATGACATCATGTTAGCACCTGTATGCTTGGACAAAGAACTATGAATATTGGCAGTTGTCAGATTATTCTCGAGAAAACTTAATGCCTAAATTTATTTCCTCAGTCTTCACTTTCAAAATACAAAAAATTACATTCCACTTTCAAGAAATTTAAAATCTGAATGACTTAGAATTATATATTTTGGATAACAAGAATTAATCCCGAGAAATACAAACATCTTTATTTCTTTGGAACTACAGAGTACCTTCGATTGTCGATAAACAAACAAGAAGGGTCAGATACAAATAAACGATGAATATCATTTAAATATATAATCATTCACGTTTAAAATTAGAGAGAATTATGAACTGAATCTAACAACCATTAATTCAGATAGAAATGGTTCGGTAATCATTTTTATCATTTCACTATCCTAGAAACGTTACGGGCGTAGAACAGAAGTGAAATAGAGATTGGTTAACATTTCAGTACGCACTGGTACTTGCAATGATCGGGAAATCAAAAGTTTGAGCGGCTACAATTTATTTTAAGAGTATTCTTATTTTCTGTTAATTTCATTATTTACTAGTTGAATACGTGTGTCTTTTAAATAAATTTCATAGGAGCGATTTTCTGTTATTGAAATGAAATCCCGAACCAATGACAGAAGTGTCAGCGAAGTAACATGAGGTTTTCTACATAAAATTTAGTATCATTTAAATATTACTGAGGTATAAAAGAAGTAAAAGAGTATCTTTGATGTTTCAGCGACCGAGTCATTTTACGGGTGTATTCTACACTGGTATTCCGCACTGAAGTTCGTGCTATCTCGTGTGACGTTTTCGGACGTAATGATGGGGGGCGGATTTTAATGTAATGTCATTTTTTTCTTTTCACTTTAGAGCAATGTCGTTTAGCATAGAAATTCATTTTATATAATGAAAAAAGAAAATTACTCATTTTTATGTTTTTTTTTCATTTTTCGTCTATTACCTCATTTTTTTACCTTTTCGTCATCTTTATGCATTTTTCGATGATTTCATTGACTTTAATGTAATTTTAATGGTTATTGCTTCAAATAATATTTGCGAGATGCAACAAATGTTCTCCACAGAATTCCTGAGAATACTTGGTAGCCTATTCGATTTCTTCACTCAGAAGTTGTAACGTCAACCATTCTGAGTATGTAACCTGAGGTTTCGTTTCGCAAGTCAGCGTCATTCGTGGTTCAGCCGATTTTGGGATAACTAAAGACAGAGATTTTCTGCCGAAGAACTGTCAAAAATAAAAGTTTGAGAGCTGAGTTCACTTGAACGAATAGGAGAAGCCCCGATTACATCTGCAACATATCCACCAACTTAAGTTGTTCATCTGAATTGCTTTTGATAACTTTTTTACGTCATTTTTCTTTGCTTTTAGAGCATTTTAAAAACATTGTAAGAGCATTTTTTTGATCATTTTTGGCGATGTTTTAGGGGCGTCAAAATCCGCCCCCGAGTAATGACCATACAACAGATGACGACACGCATTACACCGGGTAAAGTAAGGTAGTCCGCGTACCTAAACTTCAAACCTTTTTACTTGAAAGGGAAAAGTAATATTTAAGAAGATATTTATATACTGAAAGGGAAATGGGAGAGTGTTTATTCAGCAAAAATAATAAAACTTGTGAACGACATTAACCTAGCAATTTCCATTTGATTTGAGAATATTCTTACAATGAGTTAGATTTACAGATATTGAATTCAATAAATCTGGAATGTTTCTAATGAGCATATGGCCATTCCTTTTGTCAGAAAATAAGTGGATTGTATTGAAGCTTGTAGATACTCGCTGTAGTGGAATGATTCACTTGTGCCGTAGGTAGTAGACGCTCTCGTGAAGGTCCGAAAGCACCAACGCGCATGCGCTAATGAGACCCATTTCGTAGCCGTCCGCCAAGGAGGTTAACGGAAGGGACTATTCGCCGCAATGTTTGCCCTCACCGCAACGGCACCCTCACCAAATAAGCTTGAGGTCCGTCCACGCCCCGCCGCCCCGCCGCCCCCGCCGCCCCCGCCGCCCCCGCCGCCCCCGCCGCCCCGCCGCCCCGCCGCCCCGCCGCCCCGCCGCCCCGCCGCCCCGCCGCCCCGCCGCCCCCGCCGCCCCGCCGCCCCCGCCGCCCCGCCGCCTGCGCCCCGCCGCCCCGCCGCCCCCGCCGCCCGCCGCCCGCCGCCCTGGCCGCCCCCGCCGCCCCGCCGCCCCGCCGCCCCGCCGCCCCGCCGCCCCCGCCGCCCCCGCCGCCCCGCCGCCCCGCTGCCCCCGCCGCCCCGCGCCCGCCGCCCCGTGTTGCCCGCCGCCTTCGCACCCGCCACCCCGTCGCTCGGCAGCGCCTGCTCTCGGGCCCGCCGCCCTGCTCCGCTGCCCCGCGCCCCGCCGCCTCTCGCGTTCGCTCGCGCCCCGCCGGCCTCGGGTGCGGCGTAATTGCGGGGGCTGCGGCGCCCATCGGGGCCAGGGCCGAAGACACGCGCGTGGGCTGAGGCGCCGCTCGCGGCCAACAACGAGAGCACGCTCACCCTGCGGGGGGCGCGCCCAAACACAACTGCTCTCCTCTGCTTACCGGCTGAAGTACGTTTTTGATAGGAAAAGTAGACCATTTTTCTAAATATATGTCTTGGTATATCTCGAAAAGATGATTTTTCAATTTAAAAAAATATTTTTCTTGTGCACTGATTTGTTTTCTAATGAATCTGTAAAAGACAGTATGAATCTTTGCGTATTCTGCATACGCATTCAATACACGCACTCATGGGCATGAGGGCAATATTCTAACTGTGAGTTCACAACTGAAGATATACAGACCTACCACAAAGATATGGGCCACGGACCAAGCAGAGCACTGATGGTTCATTCTGACCAACAATGAAATAAACTAATGGTACTTCAATGCAGTACAAACATTCACTTACTAGACATCTACTATAACGGTCACTTAGTTCGTACAACATACGGTTGATTGATTTTTCCAGGCGCGTCCACGGCTAAGGTCATTAGTCCCGTAAGTGTAGTGCATGTTTTATCACGGAAAGTGGCGGTGAGTTTCCTCCGCTGGATGGTGAAATTCGTTTTCCTTAACCGGGTATCTCTCAACACTGGAACACCGCCACAGCTAGGACAAGCTCTATGCTCCCGACCGGTCTCCCGACAAGTGTGATAGAGTAGTGAATGTAAGGGTAAGAGTGTGTAAGGAGGGGTGAGGATAGAACAAGCAAGTGAAAGGAAATATCGCGCACGACCCGTGGCCCGTTTGGTAGGGTACTACTCCGGCATTCACCTGATGTTCCACGGAGAAAATACTGAAAATTACTGATCAGAGCACAGGTCACTAGAATTCGCCTTCAGTGAGCGACTGAACTTGACCTACCTATGTGTAGCTAATGTCGAAAATCCAGCCTCCCAGACTTGAATCCTAGGACCTTCCGATCAGAGGCAGTAACATCACTTGATGCTCTGGGCCATCTAAGCCGGAACTACATACGGATATACAAAACTCCTTCAGCTTCATTCACAGACAAAGGACCGGTAGCGGTAGCTCAGTGCATCAACTGGTGTCACTGCAGCGCCTCTGACCGGAAGGTCCTAGGTTCCCACTCCCCACGGCGACAGGATTTTCGACACTAGATTCTCAGCAAGGTCGAATTCAGTTGTTGTCTGGAGGAGAATTCTAGCGGCCGGCTGCTCTGATCAGCACTTTTCCGTGGTTTCTCCGATCAACAGCAGGCGAATGCCGGAGCAGTACCCTACCAAACGGGCCACGGACCGCGCGCGATCTATCCTTCCTCTTCCTTGTCCTATCCTCTCCCTTTACACACACACTTACACTAACATGCACTACACTACTACATATTCGGGGAGATCGGTCGGGAGCTTAGAGCTTGTCCCGGCTGGGGCGGTGCCCCGCTGGTGGGAGAGTCCTGGTTAGGGGGAAACCCCACTAGCCGACGGTAACTCGGCGCCGGATCTCGCCATCCAGCGAGGGAAGATCACCGCCATCTCCCGAGAAAAAAACATGCACTACACTAACGGGACTAATGAATAAAGCAGTTGACGCGCCCGGAAACACGAAAAAATCAATCAATCAATCAATCACAGACAAAGGAGGAAAGAAAGCACGAACGCACCGGCGGGCGGGCGGACGGACAGTAAGCGGACCGCGACAGTCCGATGTTTTAAAAATTCCCTTTTGGGGATATCCCAAAGTTTTTACTTTCTCGCTACGGAATAGCGAGAAGCGGGAAAAACGGGGAATTTTCGGCAGAAAAAATTAAATTACAGGGCCAAAGTAACGAAAAATTGGATGAATCCAGTTGCTAAATTTAGAAAAAAAATTTCTAACACGTGGTGTAGCCAGAATCCATGTTCTGTGAGTCCTCCATACCGAAAAACCGTCTCTCGATTTCCATTCGTCCGCCCGTCGGTGAACAACGCTAGCGGCTAAACTGTTGAGCCGATTTTCTCCAAAATTGAAATTCCTCGATCGATCGAGCTAATGTCGCGACCCTTTGAATTTGAATCCGACATTTTAATTTTGGATGGTACTGTACATGAAGTTCATGGGACATTTTCACAATTAAAAAAAGCCCCATCTTTGTTGATTAAATTATGTTGTTGGATAGTGTAAAGGACGTTGTGTACGGTGACTGTACGGTGCAGTTCTCTTGTTCATTGAAAACTTAAATTTTTCGAAAATTGCAAAAGTTCAAAATTTTTTCGTCGCCTTCCTACAACTTCAATTATGAACATGGACATTTTTCCCTTAATGAAATTTGTTCCTTAAAGGTAGATTTTGAAATAAGATCACGTACAATTTTCCAAAAATTTCAGAACTTTTTGCGTAAAAGTACGGGCGAGAAAGAACGTGCAGTTTTAGCACCACTAGTTTCATCATAATCTCAAAATAGATTTTACCAAGAATACAATTCTACCTTCATAGTGTATCTACGTGAGTAAAATAGCTATTGAGTAGATTTGTATAGTTTACTCCCACTTAAAAGTGCCACACTTCGTATAAGTTTCCGTTTTGGGACTCTGTGTTGGACACATCAAAGTTATATCATATATTTCATAACGTGGCAATCACCAAATAAGCGTGATTACACACGTTTCATGGTTGTTGATTTATCGATTAATTGTGTATCAAGATAGTTGAATAACAATTCACATCAGTGGAAGATGGTGGATGATCTTTAATAATATTGATATATAACTCCCATGAATGTGCCGTAAACAGCAGAATCTTAAAGTCGTAAATTGTATTGGCTTATTACAGAGAGGTAAAACCTTGAAAGTTAAGAACTGTGCTTCATAGTAAAATCATAAATGTTTCTCCTTTTGATATAATATTAATATACAATTTATTCACAAGAAACGAAAGGGTAATCCCATATGCAATAACGTTGAGATTAACGTTTGTCAAATACACATTTTGGTCTCATGAAAATATCAGCAATCATTGCCGATTTATTTAACTAAGGGTAGAAACGAATTTAAACTATATTCAATTTAGAGAAAATTGTGTCCTAATGCAGTAAGTCTGTCTAATTTAAGAAACATTTTTTAAAATTATTTTAAACGTTTACTCGTAATAGTGATAAATAGCAAAGCAGTACATTGCAAATATATCCATTTCAACCTAATCCACTTATTAATATTACCTGGGAAAATATGTGTTCATTGATTTCCAGGATATCCGAACACTTTCACAGCTCATCTGGAACATCGCAACCTTGGCATATTAGTTGAAAGCACTGTGTTTTGTTACGTCATTAAATGATCAACCGGTTACTTATAATGAAAATAACTTTCTAACCGCAAGAACACTATTGGAATTATGTCAGGCTTTTAAGTGTGATGTTGTTTATTTACTTAGTTGAATCGAAGTTCCTTGCAATTCAACGTTTCGTGTCTTTCTGTGTTGTTTTCATCGTGGAATGTCAAAGTGTTGACCTTTCTCGGAGGCGACCTCTAGCGTTATGGATTTTAGAAGCTTTTGAAGAAGAAGAAACGTGGTTTACAGATCCAGTCTATTCCGTGTCCTCCAGAAAGAATTCCTTTCCAATCACGATTGTAAGTGTCTGCTATATTGACAAGAGAAGGTCATCTGTCCGAACTGGACTTCGAAACGAAATTGCATTCTATATTCCCGATGAGGGAAGTGATGAATGTGTTTCTCAACCAATCGCACGACGTCAGTATCCCATTACCTACTTGCGCGAAATCGGAATACAAATACATCGTTGCCTGTCTTTGAGTGTTTCTGACATTTAAATGTTTTCACTAAGGAAAATGTCTTAAGACCACTGGCCATAAAATAATGCTGTATTAATTCATAATATCGATTTGAGTCCGAAGATGCATGCAGAAACAGATAATTGGAATATGGATGTACAATACGAAATAGTTTTCTAGAAATCTACTGACTTAAAAAGAAACATTTACTGTATGATCTATTTGTTCACTCTAAAGTCAATCACCCAAAAGAAGCAATAGCAAATAATTCTACCAATTGAAGAAGTGACTTGACTTCATGTCCGTTCTTCACAGAAGGATTCTCAAAGGAGTATTCTAAAACAATATTTGGAATTATGTGATTATAGTAAATATTTCTTCTAGTACCATTTTGTTAAGTCATCATCTTCATTACCTGTAAAGCTTGGAAGATTTGTTTATTTTCTACTTCGTGTACTTTGAGAATTTCATCTATTTGTTGATTTTCCGATATGATATTTCTTCTTGTGAGGTCTATAATGAAGTATCGTCCTTATAGCTCATCGCAAAATGCTTCAGCCACTTCAATTTCATTGTATATTCAACTGATTTCGAGAAACGGGTGAAACTAAATATTAGTGGTTATTTAAATACTAATTATTTTTAGTGAAAAATATTTTTTTAATTTAATTTTCTCGTATTGTTCTTCTCGCAGCGTTTTATTGACTCCCGACATTTAATAATCACCAGTTATGTTTTAATTACCTTGTATAAAACCAACGAAAATTTTAAATAAAATTTAAATATAAAAGGGGGGTTTTCCGGAAAAAGTAGTATTAATCGTTAAAATAGTACATAAAAATTAAAATTAATTCCAAACAAATTACATTTATAACAATTTTCCTAAACAATTTTTTTTAATTCAAACGTTTTAAAAATCATTTGGAAAGCACAAGCTTTTGCACACATTGCACCATACAACTTTCCTGTCAGTACTAAAAACTTTATCTATTGCAATCCAGGATTGTAGTTTAGGAGCCACCTCTCGGGTATCATATTCATCAAGGTGTGTGTTGTTGTGGTGAGGAGGATTGTGTGTCTCTCACTCCCCGAGAGGTGGCTGAGATGGAGGAGCATGCAGCACATGTATTAATTATGTTTTCATGTTGTGAGCCCTGAGGGTGGGAATTCATTTTCCGAAACATCGGCAAACCACCAACTTATAGTTCGTGTTTACTTATGACCAAGTCCCGTTAACCTGCCTTCCAAGATTTCATCAATTTGTCATTAAAAATTCTTCAAATTTAGTACTAATTTTAGTACTAAATTTAGTACTAAAAATGTAACGAAAATACGTAACGAAAAAAATTGATACTGTGTTAGGACGGCGACGATTCGGCAAGATTACAATTGTAAAAACGCTAAGCAGAAAGAAAAGAACATGTAATCACATAAAAATCCGGTCTCTAATCATTATATATCGTACTCAATTGTGCGCAACCTTCGTGTCCACCTGAATGCAAGTTTTGGAATATCTCTGCCTGCATGCTCCAAAGATGGCAACTGCCTGCTCACGGGACAGCCACTGACTTTTCTGAATAACGGAGAATAAATCATGTAAAGGATGTTGCAATGTAGACGTGAGCGCGGTGCATGGGTTTACACACACGTAGCGTAGGCATGGACGTTTTTATGCTAGTGTTGCGGCAAGTTTATCTTTCCTACTCTTAACGTACCGCAGTGGCGGCTAGTCTTTAGGTTGAATGGTTGTACAACCACCAGAAAATGAAAAAGATCTCATAATATCTTAGGAATATACATTTCCCTTTTAATGTCATTCAATGTTCAAGATATTGCAGCAATATCGATGTATATGAAATCTTTCTGAAACCAAAGAGCGTTCAATTGGCGCTCTCTCCGGTGTCTGGTGCCTTGCTAGGAATTGCACCACGCTCTTGGCCCTTGGCTATACGAATGGGTTTATTGTTTTACTCTTTGGCCCTTTGATTTAACACGGGGAACATATGGCCTATTGGTTGCGCAACCAGTCTAGTGGCGCTGTCGCGCCGCGCGGCGACGGAGGGAATCGCAGGATTTACCCATATTCTGTCTTCGTCTGACTCACTGCAACGTAGTTTTATGATTTTAGCTTCTTATTGAATGTACACAAGTTCAGTCCATTATTGACGATATTCAATGCATTTTTCATGATATTTGGAGAATTTGTTTTCATTTGATATTAGGTTTGTTAATTCAAAACGTACGTTTCATGTGTTCTTTGTGTAAAGGTGGCCGTTCTGGAAGGATGTCCCTTAGTGTTCGCCGTGGCTGCAGCTGGTCAGCGGTTTGCGAACGTTCTTGTGATTACGAATGTGTGTCGGAGATCTTTCATTATTGCCAAATATACCAGGGTAGTGAAGTTTTCGAAGTAAAATAATTTTATTTCTGTGAAAGGCCTCTAAGCAATAGTGCTTGTTGCAATGTGCTAGAGTCGAATTTATGTGCCCAGCGTAAATCAACGCCAGAACCACGTGCGCGGGAGGTGTATATGAGCAGAGACGACGCATAAAATTATGTAAGTAGTGTTCCAATATATACTTTTATTGAACTTAGTTTTAATTGATTTGAATTGCGTACATTTTTACCTATATGTTCGTATTTTGAATTTTGGAAAACCCATTTCCGTCATTCGATGGAGGTGCAACCTCCAGTCTGTTGGGGCACCGTCCGCCAATGACGCACCGCCTTTCCTACAGCAGCCTGTGCTTGACTTTAAACCCAGGTAGCGAAGGAACTTGCACGTCAGTTACATTTGGTGGCTCAACAGCCTCCTGAATCCTTCAGTTGTATTAGTAGCATGGGATATATTCCCAGTACCTCATGTATCACCTTCATACATAGCCTAGTCCTAAGACTCATTCACAATGCAAACAAACATAAGCATGACGTTCATTTAAAGGTTAAGAATACGTCTTTAAGGGTCATTCATCGTCAAATCGCACAAATTTAAGGAAAATTTGAACTTGATGCCCCAGGTTTTTAATTTTTTGTGGAGAGTACAAGCAAAAATATGAAACAGGTGTTTTCCACTTTTTCCCAAATACTATTTTCCTTACGATAATAATTGTAAAAATTGGGGGGAAAACGCATCGCTAAAGCGAATAATTCTTAACTCGTGTAGTAATTGTGACAGACATTTAGTATTTTGCGACATTAAAAAACAAAATGTACTCTTTCATTTGATGTGTATATTGAATTCGTAAAATTTTTAAAAATCTGTTTTTCGACCTATATAATTTTAATTTTTTAAATTTCTCCCAAAAGACGAGTTTAAAAATTACAAAAAAATACCGTTGTAATCTCTAAAAAGTTCTACATAACTATGGTAAGTTGCAATGTGGGACACCGAGGTGATTCTGAGAAATTAAAGACAAGTGAAATGTGTACTTGCTGTTTTGCTGTAGTGTCTGCAAGTGCGTCACTCATCTAGCACGTGCCAGCCAGCCAGCCGTTGACGGTTTCCATCAATATACTTTTACAAAGCAATAAATAGAAATATCCCTTCATATCTTGCTACGTACCGGATACGTAGCAAGATATACATATGACCCTTATAGCCGATTGAATTCAAATTAAAAAGCGTTAAACGCATTCAATTTAGTTTTAAACGGACGGAATATTTATATGCAAAAATAATATATGATACAGTTAATTAAAATGATATTTCGTTTACTTTACTTTACAGAGAATATCGTTTAATGACTGTTTCGTAGTGAAATGAAACATTTGAAGTATTTTCTTTGTGCTTTCACCCATTTTTACTTTCTCGTATGCGTACGTATATACGGAGTAATATACGTAGTGTAGAGAAAGTTATGTAATGCTGCGCAAAAAAGCGGCGGATTTTCGGCACAAAAAAACAAACAAAAACAATTGAAAGGAAAACGTCCGTCCGTCCGTCCGTCCGTCCGTGCGTCTGTGAACACTAGCGTCTGAACCACACGTACGATCTTTTCCAAATTGAAGAAACTTCTATCCATCTGGTTCTAGTTGAAGATTTGAGATTTTGAAAAACATTATTTAAAATTTGGGGGTACTTTACATGAAGACCCGGGACACCATCAAAATTTTCTCATGAACAGCTCCAAATTTTTATTCAACTGTAATATTTTTGAAATATCTCTCAGGTCGTTAGTATGCACATTTCCATCTATTTGTATACATTATTACATTTGTGAGTGGAAGTGCATTAAATGACTTAAAATGAAGTTTTTCGATAACTCAATAGATTCCTGTGAAAAAGAGCTTCAAATTTCGCACTTACAGTAATGTTTAATCGTCATTTACTTAAAAACGGCTTCAAATATTTCAATGAACATTTATATTTAGGACGAGGTTTTACTCTTATTTAATATTCTTGAAGCAATATTTTAGTTCTAGTATTTGGGAACCGAAAAGTTTAGATAATGTCAGTAAAATGTACTTTGGGCGACGATATTCGGCAGCAGGCCAGAGAATGGAGCAAGACCTTAAAACCAGACCACACCATGGAAATTATAAAACTTTGCTAAAAGAAAGTCTGTGTCATTCTGTAGCATTTCTACTTTTATTATATCACTGTTACAATAGTCCTCTTTCTAAGTATTGTTTAGAGTTGCTAAAAATATAAAGGTATTGTTCTTCACATCATTAGCCTTCGTAACTTCCTGGATAAAATAATAGGTTCCTGCCAGTCTAGCTTTTAGTGAAAATATTATAGTTGCCCCCCCACTCACCTACTCTGTCGCAAGGTCCCTTTCCATGGGACTTTGCGAAGCGAAGAAATGTAATTCAGCACTCACATTGAAGACATCTGTGAGCGAGTATATACTCGCATTGTTTAATAACACTAGGTACCGACCCGATCCGAAAAATATGTCTGTTCGCACTGTCAATCTTACTTGAAAAGTGTTATGAGTTTACACTGAAAAGGGTGAATTGAATTGGTGTCGTGTTTCAGGCATCCAGGAAAAGAAATCATTTTTCGATGTTTAAATTCTTTGTTTTCTCTGAAGTACATCCCAACAAGATGCAGAGTAGCTAAGTCATTAAATCGCAGCAGTCTCTGAATTACAAGTATGATCGATTCTCACTTTCTTGAAAAAACTTCACTTGGCTCGTCACGAGAAGGAATTTTGAGAACTTGTTTATCGAATATGTAACTTTTTTACGGCAAACAGTCAATTTTAAACTTCTCAAGAATGCTGGTTGTAACAACCTAAATGTACACTTCTTCTGCAATTATAGATTTTTGTATTAATAAAATGCAAATAACAGTAGTATTGATAGTATTTTGAGGCTGTATGTGGTAGCCAACTTCACAGAACTATTCCCATTTCGGGGATGACCCTGTGTACACAACTGTCTCAGTTACCAAAGAATGTTTCAGCACCCTAGCAGGTCAGTTGTTTTAAATAAACTATAGTCGCATTTCGTCAGAAGATTCCATTTGAGACGTATGGTTTTCTGCATTCAACAGACCATTTAGACGTCACTATGCGTCGTGTCATTGACGCCCTGTAATTCGAGCAGCGAATCCGGCGGACAGCGGACTGCCTACGTGCGCCGGTGAACAAACTATTTTAAAAAGATATTTATGACTGTCCCAAATTGAAATTTGGCAGATCTATGCAACGTTTGTGTAGAAATAAAGAGTTTTTAATTAATTTAAAAAATTATTTATTTAAATTTACATCTTTTAAGCTAAATTTAATTGTAATTTTATTTTTCTTAAATAAACGGTATTTGCGAAAAAAATAATTGGCGCGCGCATGATTCTTTGGAAAAAATAATTGATAATATTTTTAAAGGAAGTGGAATTAGAAAAAAACACGTGTCACCTATTTTCAACCCTAGAACTTACACAAAAAGTTTAAGTCGCTAAAAAATAGTGGTATTTTGCGAGTGTGCGATTTGACCTGGAATGACTCACAAGCGGACTCATTTATAATGCGTTTGCATAAGCATATCATGTAAAACTAGTCGTAGGCTTCCATGGCCAGAGTCATGTACATGATCTTGGCTGGCCAGGTGACGCCCCGTCGAAGGCTGTGTTGCCGACGTTTCGACCATCTTTTCGTGGTCTGCCTCAGGGCAGGGCTGGTGCAGACCAGCCCTGAGGAAAACCCGAAAAGATGGTCGAAACGTCGGCAACACAGCCTTCGACGCGGCGTCACCTGGCCAGCCAAGATCATTCATATTATGTAAAACGTTAATTTCATAAGGTAATTTCATAAAGGTGTGGAATGAAATTGTCATAAATTACATTGTTAAATAAAACCTTAAAAAAGTTGATACTTAATTGTATTTCGACACTGAAAAAATGTAGATTGCTAAAATATAAAATACAAGCTTCACTATCCATGATCTTCATATTTCTTCTGTAGAGTATCCCATTGAATTGTATGTACAATTTTTATACATTTCATATTGTTAAAAACATTTTATTTTCTATTTATCTCATTCCCTGTTGTATATGTTTTACGAACGTCTCAAATATACGCAAAGAGAAAGAGTCATTGAACTGAAAAGATCCAGTTTATTAAAAAATATTTCTGCAGACAAATGTTTTAAATTTCTTCCTGTGTGAGATATTAAAATATTCTAAATTATGCATTAATCCATATTAAAATTAAGTGAATTTTCAAATCGACATACAACCATCAAAAATTGCGTTTTGAATCGTCGAACTATAAAAGTACTACGCATACAATTTCGGCGATGAGCGGCAAAAAGATACTACATTAATCTGCAGTCTCTGTAATTTAGATATTTATTTTAAAAAAATCAAAAATTTCAAAAAAAGTAAAAAAATTGTATGTGACTTATTGGGGAGAAAATCATCTGCGCACGCTTTCTTGAGTTTCAGAATCCCTTCCCAACAATTTAACTATTAATAGTTGAAATAGGGAAATAATAATAATAATAATAATAATAATAATAATAATAATAATAATAATAATAATAATAATAAATTAAAAAACGACAGATTAACATTTCAAAAACTACATATTTTCGTTTCTGAGTTAGAGAAAACGTATTTATAACGGTAAACAAACTGCAGATTTGATTTTTAAGTATTGCTAATAAAATAGAAACTCGCCAGCTCCACAAAACGTGCGCATAGTGAAGCTATATTTACGTCCAGAAGCAAATCAAGGGGCTATGTCAGCATTTGCTCAATGGATCAGGGAAACTGGACAAAAACACGATCGAAATGGGGGTCATTGACCCGGGAGTTGAAGTACATTACTTGTTTCTGGCATATTAAGTTTTTTTTAAAAATTATAGAATACAAATGTAGATAATTTTTTTTGTCAAAGTAAACATTACTTTTCTTTCTGACGATCAGTATAGTCTGTAATTGTGTAGAGAAACAGTTGTACAATTCGTCAATTAACAATTAAACAATTCGACACTTTCCAACAAAATCGGATGTCGGAATACCGGAGAATATCGAATACTAAAGTTTTCAATGTAATATAGAGGTACTCGCTCAAATACTGACTCTGCACTATAAAGTACATTGTAGTTATTACTACAATGTACATTGTAGTAAGTTGTAGTTATTACTACAATGTACTACTAACACTGTAATATGAAGTACATGTGTTATTAAATGCTGTAAAATGTGTGGAAATAACAAGCTGTAGGTGCTTATGAAAGGAAGAGGACGTTTGATTTATTATATAAAAACAACATATCATTCTCCCCCGTCTCATTCTATATTACTTGTATCGTTACATGAACACTTCATGTTCGTTCCTCTGTAATACATTTACAAAACGTGTTTATTTGGCGAAGGTAAGTCTAAAGAATGATCACTGCCACGTAATTGTGAAAGCCAATTAACCCAATCAATCAACTCCATCTCCACTCGCTGTGCCAACAGCAGAACGTAGTACAGATCATATTAATATAGATGGAGCATTCTTACGTTGGCATCACCAGTAAATATGTATTTGATGCCTGTAGCGGTTTGTTAATTGGCTTTTCACGGTTACCTGGCAGCGACCATGCAAACGAGACATCTCTTCTCCAAACACTCTTCAGTAAACCGTGTCGTCCAAGCGACAGTCACACTTCTGATAATAAAGGCAGACCTTGTACTAGCAATTTTCATGTTTACGGAACGAGTCGTCCAAATATTCAGATCCCATTTCAGCACTCTACAAAAATGCATTGTCCAACGGTCGGATCATTTTCTTCGCTGGGTCATAGAAGTACTGATGCTTCTCGGGTTCTCGCTCTTCTAAGGTCAGCCGCATCCTTCTTCTTTGTTCTGTCACTTTGCTATTCACCTCCACTTTCTCTCCTGCAGAGTTGTGCGGGGGCATCACCTGAATGTTGCAGCCGTGTTTCTTCCGCTTGGTATTTACGATATCGCGGTCGCTTAGAGCACAATGAAACTCATCCTTTGCGAAATGAATGAGGGGATTAAACAACCTCTGTTGCATAACAAGAGGCGAACGTGAATGAGAGAACGCTTTGAGATATGTTTGTTTTTGTTTGCTATTATTTGCTAATGAAGTATTACCTGTATAAGATAACTAGAAAAGAATACGGTACCGTTTGTAAAAACGTTATGTAAAATGGGCATAATTGGCTTGTTAATTATTACTAAGAAATACTTCTCTCAAGGAATTTTTATCTTGTGTATTTTAATGTAAGGTGAATCATTTGAAAATAATAAATAATTTTGGAAGAAGCACTCAATCCCAAGATTTCCTAATAATTTATTTACGATTGGGAGTGAATTTTTATTCCACGTTTGTAAACATCTGCCTGCCTGAATTCACGAAAAGAATGATGGATATGTTTTTAAGAAAGACCCTGGTGAATTTCTTCTCACCCTCGTAACTTCAACCAATCAACGGACTTTCTAATGGTCGATGCCTTAAGCGTTGAAATGACAAAATTCGTGGGTAAGAATTCAAAATGAAAATGGCGACATTAACAAGTATAAAGGAAACAAGATTTCATCGCTCAATTACAAAATGAATGTTAATAATCCAGTAAAGAACATTCTCTCCCCCACATACAAATAAACCACCGGCCCGTAAGTCATCGAGACAGAATGCAATTAGTCCAATATAATAATAATAATGATAATTATAAGAATAAATAATAATAATAACAACAATTGCTATTATTATATCGCAGTTCACAGCACTTTAGCTGGTTAATCCTTCTCTGAATTCGGGTCCCATTCAAGACTGTGAGTTTCTGTGCATCTGTGAGGCTTTTGCAGGTAGAGTACTAAACTCGCATTAAGACCTACGATGCTTAGATGTTTTGTCTCTGAGTACGACCCCTAGAGCCTCCATTCCTTTTGAAACAACTTGAAGCCTCCGTTTCAATTTATTTAACAACCACTTTTGTTCCACCATGGATTCTCTCTCTGGAAGTACTGTCATTGGAATTTTACATTTCAAGAGATTTAAGAATGTCCCTCATTAATCTTCTAACTCATCATTACTTTCTTATTTACTCTGCCAAAGTTTCACTAAATTTCTAACTTCTCACGAGGCTTTTCGCCATATTTCATTCAACCACTCAATGCACATTGTACGGATAGCATTACCAGACTTTCACTGGCTCTGCTCGTTTGAATGAAAACGAGCCTCCCGTTGTGATTTCTTGTCGGATCGACAGCGCCGGCATACGAATGGGATGTTTTCGCGGCGCGGCGCTGGTGAGGCTGGGGAGGGGGGGGAGGGGGGGCGGAGGTGCGAAAAGTGAGGTGTGGCGCCTTCTCGCTGCTCCCGCACGTGGGCTGCGTGTAAAGGGCGGGTGAGGTCCGCGCCCCGCTTTCCCACTGGCACTTCTCCCCTCGTGCTCCTCAGGGTCCTCTTGCCACATCGACCTACAGCGGTAGCTCCGTGCATCAACTCATGTCACACACTGCAGCGCCTCTGACCGGGAGGTCCCAGCTTCGAGTCCTGGCAGGAGGCAGGCTTTTCGACACTAGCTTGTCAGCGCTGTCTGGAGGAGAATTCTAGCGGCCGGCTGCTCTGATTTCCGTGGTTTCTCCGATCAACACCAGGCGAATGCGTGAGAAGTACCCTACCAAACAGGCCACGGACCGCGCGCGATCTGTCCTTCCTCTTCCTTGTCCTATCCTCTCCTCTTACACACACACTTACACTGACATGCACTACACTACCACATATTCCGGGAGACCGGTCGGGAGCTTAGAGCTTGTCCCGGCTGGGGCGGTGCCCTGCTGGTGGGAGATTCCTGGTTAGGGGGAAACCCCACTAGTCGATGGTAGGTCGGCGCTGGATCTCACTATCCTAGGGAGAGGAAGATCATCGCCATCTCCCGAGAAGCAAAAACACACTAACAGGACTAGTGACCAAAGCAGTTGACGCGCTCGGAAACACGAAAAAATCAATCTTACCTCACGGAAATATACAGGATAACTCACGGGAGACGGACGATTCTTCATGAAATAATACTCAGCCAAGTTTTAAAAATTAATGCATGTTTTATCCACACAAAATCAAAGCTCATTATTTGCCATTTTAGTTAACAAAGCTCATTACCTACCATCATTTCAGTTATTTGTGAAAAATAATGTCGACAAGGTGATATCCATCATTTCGAATGCAGGACGCAAGTCTATTCTCAAAATTCTCCATCACACGGACTAGTATCTCTGCAGGGATGGCCGTAACTTCTTGAATCATTGCATCCTTCAACTCGTCCAAATTTCGTACTTTGTGGTTAAAGACACAGCTCTTGAGGTATCCCCACAGAAAAAAGTCACACACTGATAAGTCGGAGATCTGGGAGGCCAAGGAACATTATCAAAACGTGATATAAAAACGTGCTGAAATGTGTATTAAATAAAATGGCAAATATTGCTTTGATTTTGTGTAAATAAACATTCATTACTTTTCAAATTGGCTGAGTATTATTTTATTAAAACCTGTCCGTCTCCCCTGTGGCACCCTGTACATTTTTTACGTGTTGTACGAACTCGTAGTAAAGAACAATTGAGGAATATAGCGACGGTTACCACGAGCGTAAAGATGTTAAGATGGATCGAGTTGGCAAGAAGATGGAAGCCTGAATGTAGGCCGGTTAAATATAAATGTGAAATTCTGCTTTTAAAACCCAATAACACGAACAATATAGTTCATTGTGTTTAAACTTAAAGTATTGTTATTTAAATTACCCCACGTCAGAGGCCATCGGACAGCGACGCTTGGTGAGTGACAATACAGCTGCAGCTGAATTAATTGTCTGTACAAACTCATGTGCATACGCTGTTGCAGGATCTTTGGGTTCAGTAGATTCGTAATAGTTTCCAATGTGACAGCCTTTCGGGCCTCCGAAGAATCCCCACAGGAACAAATCTCATTCTTCTTTTATTTCTTCCTTTCTAGCATGTAAGCGCCTGGGAGGTAAGCAGTTGCTAACTACAGTTTTTATTAAAATTCAAATCATAACACATAAGCAATTCTGGCTCTATATTTTTGTGCTACAGTGAAATCTGTCCTATGCGGTCACTATTGGTTCAGGAGAACCAAAATGTTCATTAATTTCATTACCCGCGTTCTGCTCGGAAGATTACGGAGAAAGGGAAGTGGACTTCTAGTATAATTTTTCTATTTGTAACAAGTTAAAAATATACTGTACTTGTTAACATTTTTCTATTATTTTCAACTATAAAATTACCGGAATATCTTCCTAGTGTATGACAAAACACTGTTAAAAACTTGAGTGAATATGTATTGATTCCGAGCAAATAAACTATTCAGGCCATTAGTCCCGTAATATAGTAGATGTTATAATTTGGAAGGAAAAACTGCAAATGGTTCGTGGCCTGTTTCTTGAGGTACTGCTCCAGTATTCGGCTGTTTTTAATCGGTTAAACGACGAAAACCTATCGATCAGAGAAGCTGTTCGCTATAATTGTCCTACATGCAGTGGTTGAATTCGACACCATCGGGATTCAAATCCTGTTATATCCTAGCCAACGGTGATGCAGAGGCAATACTTTTGTTCCTCAGCTACCACTTTAGGACTTAAACAAATCATATCCAAAATCATCAACATTCAATCACTATTCCACGTTTTGATTATTTTCTGTTTCACACCGTCTGAGATATCACTGCACACTGCCCAGTGGCACACTCTGTTGTCGCTACAGCTACTCTGACCCGAGAGGTCCTAATTTCGAGTTCCAATGGGGGGGGGGATTTCCAACACTAGCTACTTAGCTGATTCGAATGAAACCGCTCTCTGAAGAATATTTATAACACCAGCTCGGTTTTTCATGTTTTCGGCAATTCAACAGACGATGGACGGAGGAGTACCTTAACAAACGGGACACACGGTACCTTAAAACCCGAATCACGCTCGAATTTTCGTTCTTCATCGTTGCCTCTCATGTTTCCTAAAAGCACACATAATCTTACTTGCACTTCACTACCACAGATGTCAGGAGACCAGTTCGGAGTTTGGAGCGTGACCCATGTGGGGCGATACCTCGACTAGTACGCTGCCCCTGAGCCACCCCAGAGGCATTGTTACATTATTACCGCTTTTAATTTTATTAAATTTGCGGTAGAAAGTTGAGCAACGCGTGCCAAACCTCACCCTCGTTCCTTTCGCCAGTGCAGAGTCTTGATTCGCAAAGCGAACCAGATGAATCGAAACGCGAATCGAGATGAAGTGCGCGTGAACAAGTGGCTTCGATTGATTGATTGATTGATTTTTTCGTGTTTCCGGGCGCGTCAACTGCTTCGGTCATTAGTCCCGTTAGTGTAGTGCTTGTTTTTTCTCGGGAGATGGTGGTGATCTTCCCCCGCTGGATGGCGAGATCCGGCGCCGACCTACCGTCGGCTAGTGGGGTTTCCCCCTTACCAGGACAAACGGGCCACCGCCCCAGTCGGGACAAGCTCTATGCTCCCGACCGGTCTCCCGGAATATGTGGTAGTGTACTGCATGTTAGTGTAAGTGTGTGGTAAGGAGGGATAGGACAAGGAAGAGGAAGGACAGATCGCGCGCGGTCCGTGGCCCGTTTGGTAGGGTACTGCTCCGGCATTCGCCTGGTGTTGATCGGAGAAACCATGGAAAACTACCGATCAGAGCAGCCGGCAGCTAGAATTCTCCTCCAGACAGCGACTGAATTCTACCTAGGTGAAAAGCTAGTGTCGAAAATCCTGCCGCCGTGGGGAGTGGGAACCTAGGATCTCCCGGTCAGAGGCGCTGCAGTGACATCAGTTGATGTACTGAGCTACCGCTCCCGGTGCAAGTGGCTTCGAGTGCACCTAGGCGCAGGCGGCCGCGTCGCGTGAAGCGGCTGCTACCAGCGCCGTCACGCGAGCCAATGGGGAAGTCACGACGCCTCGCGCTCCGCGAGAGAACACAGCGACGGCCGCGGAAACGCCTCCCCTCGCCGCGCACGGTGGGCGGACTGCCTTTGCCCCTACTCCCTCAAGCGACGAGTAACATACATTCATTTATTTTTTTACTCATACGATATAGGAAGGTCGGTTCATTGTTAGTGTTAGAAGGAACGGTCAACTAACGAGGTCATTATTCCCGTAAGTGCATTGCATGTTTTTTCCTCGGGAGGTGGCGGTGACCTTCCCCCGCTGCATAACGAGATTCGTCTACCGGCCTACTGTTGGCTACATGGGTTTCCCTCAACCAGGTCTCTCCCACCAGCGGGGCACCGCCCCTCCGGGACAAGCAGTAGCATCTCGATCGGTCTCCCGACATGCGTAGTAGTGTAGTGCATGTTAAAGTAAGTGTTTGTAAGGGGGAAAGGATAGGACAGGACAGGACAAGGAAGCGGAAGGAAAGATCGCGCGGGGTTCACGGCCCGTTTGTTAGGGTACTGTTCCGGCACTCGCCTGGTGTTGTTCGGAAAAAACAGAAAACTACCGACCAGAGCAGCCGGTCTCAAGAATTCTCCTCTAAACAGCGACTGAATTCGACCTAGCTGACAAGATCGTGTCTAAAATCTTGCCACTGTCGGAACTCGAACCTAGGACCTCCCAGTCAGAGGTACTGCAGCGACATCATTTGATGCAATTACCCTCCTCTCCCAGTGATACTATATAGTTTGTTATTGCCTTGAATACGAAGCTCCATATACACTGCCTAACGTACCTGGATGAAAGGATGTGGTTACGAGGGGACACGAAAACAGTTGAATGATGTTACATGTTCTTTTAGAGAGACTTATAAGAGAAACTATGAAAGAGAATTATGCGAGGGAAATATGAAAGACAACGAGCACGTTAACTTCTAGGTAATTAGTAAATAAGTAAATCTGAACCAATAAAATTACGTAAAAATAAAATCATGTGTGTATCACAGGCGTTAACTAGTTGTAATGATCGAGCGACGACAAAATGTCCGAGGGCCATTGACCCGAAGGATTTACGATGGTAGGATTTTCGAGACTAGCTTGTCAGCTAGGTGGAATTCAGCCGCTATCTGGGGAGAATTCTAGAGGCCGGCTACTCTGATCGGTAGTTTTCCGTGGTTTCTCCGATCAACACCAGGCGAATGCCGGGGCAATACCCTACCAAACGGGCCACGGACCGCGCGCGATCTGTCGTTCCTCTTCCTGGTCCTATCCTTTCCCCTTACACACACACTTACACTAACATGCACTACACTACCATATCCCGGGAGACCGGACGAAAGCTTAGAGATTGTCCCGACAGGGGCGGTGCCCCACTTGTGGAAGAGTCCTGGTTAGGGGGAAACCCCACTAGCCGACGGTAGGTCGGTGCCGGATCTCGCCATCCAGCGGGGGAAGATCACCACCATCACCCGCGCAAAAAAGATTCACTATACTTACGGGACTAATGACCTAAGCTGTTGACGCGCCCGGAATCACTAACTACCCAACCAACCCCCTTTTCCGGTCCCCGCCCCCTTAATATTCATATATAATTAAATTCGTCCACAGCAAGTGAAGAAGCGCGGCGGGCGGGGGCTGCGGCCGCTTTCCCCAGCCTCGCGAGCGTGGAGGCGCGGAGGCGTGGAGGCGCGGAGGCGTGGAGGCGGCGCACGACTGCGTCGTCGCCTGGCACCCGCGACCCCACCCGACCCCCCGACCCCCTCGCTCGCCCAGCACGCAGTGCTCTTCGAAGAGCTGACAAATGCCGCCGAATCATAGATGGGAATCTAAGCGATGTGCGACCGTGAGGGAACGCGCCTTTAACCACTTCGCAATACCCGGGAACATTTCAAGAGAGAAATCGTAGATTTCAAGTACCACAAAAAGCAAATTAATTGAATAGATGACCCTAATAGACATGCACAATTTCGTCTATCCTATGCACTTTTTAAAGAAAATATGAACTAAGAAATTATTAAACGACAGAAATTATTGAGCATCCATTCTCCTCTGAGAGATAGGAAGTATGCCAGAAAATATAATAATAATAATAATAATAAAATAATAATAATAATAAAAATAATAACAATAACAATAGTGGTAATAATGGTAATGTTTTGGATCCCTTCAAACATTGTTAAAGAGGGGTTGCCAGTTTATTTTATTGCCCAGTAAAGATATAAGAACTACGTATTTCCATGCGCATGTATACATGTCTGTGAGTGTATGAGTCTCTACAAATATAACCCGTATTTTCACCAGGTCTTCCTTTTAATTTCTCAGCGCTTACATCGAAATAAAGGAAGGTTTTGTAACTGTACGTAGGAAAAACCACGAATTTTTTTTACAGAAAACCGTTTTTTGCCGGGCCCCGGTAATGAAAATGTGGATAGTCCTGTGTATAGTAAATTACTTCCTCTAACACGTTGTAAAGTCAGAATCCATGTTTTGTGGGTTCTTTATAACAAAACATCGATTAATAGCACGTCTGTCTGTCCGTCCGTCTGTGATCAATGCCTAAACGGTTCATCCGAATTTCTCCAAAATTGATATTCCCGAATTGATCTAAATGAACTCGAGTACCTCTGAGTTTAAAACGAATATTTTGATTTTGTAGGTACTTTCCTAAACATTTCCATTTTTTTAAATAACTCCGAATTTTTTGACAAACAGATCACAAAGATATGGTGGCTGGACTTTAAAAACCAAAAGAACGGTACATTGTAACTTTTTGTTGACTAAAATATCTGGACAAAACCGGGCCAAATACACATATCAAAGAGCAATAATACACACTATGGTAAACTACACATTTTAAACATGAATGGAAATGAATTGCTCGAATAAAAAGAAAGTAAGTTCGCAATTTTAGATTCATTTCAAATATTTGTTTGTAGATATTAATTTTAGTAAAATGGTACATGATATTTACATCTTAATCTTGAAATTCAACACATGATTTTCCACGA
The DNA here is from genome assembly GCA_964035755.1 of Teleogryllus oceanicus. Classification (NCBI taxonomy): domain Eukaryota; kingdom Metazoa; phylum Arthropoda; class Insecta; order Orthoptera; family Gryllidae; genus Teleogryllus; species Teleogryllus oceanicus. The sequence continues at coordinate 7,171,848 of CAXIVR010000005.1, forward strand.
AAGTGTGACTTAAGAATTATCTTTTCTCGACAAACAAACGGTTCTGTTCATCAGTGCATAAGAAATTCATTAAGTAAAATACCATTTCCACGGATGGATTAGTTTCTTGTATTGTGAGAAGAAATTCTACCCCTCTCCTCACAGCTGTTTTACGCCAAGAACAACAGTATTTTAAACTGACCTTAAATGTTCGTGCAGTGTATACTGTTAGACATTGCATCAAGAGTATATCTTTGCAAATAGGCGCCTTCGTAAAAAGAAGAGGGATGCTTTTTGAGAATACCTACTAATGCATCAAATGAACATAAATGCAAAGATTTGATAAAAACGGGCCTAACGACGTTAAAAAAGGGGAAAAATTAGCGTCCCTTTACTAATTACCGTCTTTCTTTGAAACAATGGGACCAGACGCTAAACAACGGCACGTCTAGTCACCCTGCACTATGATAACTCATTCATATTGAAACATGCCCACAAACTACTCACAATTATTGGGCGTTTCGTCGTAATCCGTTTCCAAATTCATGTTAACATGGGCGCCAGGAAAAAAGGTTACGGTAATATTTTTAGCTATTATTGCTTCAACGAAAACTAAATATTGTCCCGCTAGCTGGGTCGATGGGTTGCGTCTGAATTAATCGCTATTACGTATTGATAGCCGATTTTCCGATCTGCCATCCATACAGAGTGGCCAGGAATCTGAAAACTAATATTTTATCTAGCTACGTATTAGCTCGAATTGGTCAATGAAAATCTTTTTTTTTTCTTTCGAAAAGAAACTTAGGTTTATTGCTTATTGAAACTGAAAGACTGTCCTTTGGTCTTGACCTTGTTCGAACCTTTATACTGAAAATCTTTTTTCCCGGTGATGCGAATTCCAGAGTCGAAGTACCGCGTTCTTCCCCCTGTTCTTCCACCTAACTCGCGCGTCTTATCGACGTCGCCACGAAGGACCATCTTCTCTTTTCCGGTGATGCGAATTCCAGAGTCGAAGTACCGGTTCTTCTCCCTGTTCTTCCACGCGAACGTTGCCGACCACTGATCCGCACTACTTCAAATATTCGTAGTTCTAGTTCGATTAAACTTGCAAAAATAATACTTCTAATTATACTTCTAAATTATTCGGAGTCCGATGTTCCTCAATCTCATGAAAAAATTCCAAGTTCCAATTATACAAATTATCTATCTGCAGCGACCCGCACAGCGTCACCACATATGACAAAATGTCCGTTTTCTTATTACTGCTCAGCCCTCCAAACCTCGGATTCCCCTTTCTACTGTTTTCTTCTCAAAAAATCAGACATACTTCCGCAGTAGTAGACTATCGTTACTCTCTCCAACTAATCCCCAAATCGTTTTTAAATCTGACTAGCCACGCCGTCAGTTTCAATGCCAGATGAATATTTATTTATCTTGACAACAACTTAGGCGCCGTTGCTAAGGCGCCATATTCCTATTACCTAGCATTTCCACCATTTACGACAAATAACATTTAATAAAATACACATATTGGTATGTCACAATATATGGAGGAACTTTTCTAAATTTAGCTGCTTACGCATGAAACTTAAATATTAATAAACTTTCCATTTATTTGTTTAAAATATGTTTGGACCGGAAACGGCGGTTCAGTGGTGCCTCAGCGGTGGCTCGTTGGCTCTTCAACTGATATTGATTCAGTGGTGAGGTGTAGTTGACATTTACATAATTGGAATGATTGAAGGCGTTGTCATTGTTAACAATATATTGTTGACAATGACAACGCCTTCAATTATTCCAATCTTCAACTGATGTCACTTCAGCGACTCTGACCGGGAGGTCCTAAGTTCGAGTCACGAAGGCGACAGGATTTTCGACACTAGCGTATAAGTTGGGTCGAATTCAGTCCGAGAGGAGGAGAATTCTAGCGGCCGGCTGCTCTGATCGATAGTTTTCCGTGGTTTCTTCGATCAACAGCAGGCGAATGCCTGAGCAGTACCCTAAAAACGGGCCACGGCCCGCGCGCGGAATGTCTTTCCTCTTCCTTGTCCTATCTTCACCCCTTTACACACAATCTTACACTAACATGCACTACACTATCACACATGCTGGGAGACCGGTCGGGAACTTAGAACTTGCCCCGTTGGTGGGAGATACCTGGCTGGGGAAAATACTGCTAGTGGACGGTAGGTCGGCGCCGGATATCGCCATCCAGTAGGGGAAGACGACTGCCACCTTCCCAATAAAAACATGCACTACACTTACGGGACTCATGACCTCTGTGGTTGACGCGCCCGGAATCACAAACAATCAATCAATTAAAGTATGTTTGGTGAGGTAACAGCATCGCATATGCACTACTGGGAAGATGCAATGTTAGATACTTCTCGTGGTATCGCGCGCCACTCGTCGTCTGTTCACAGTCCGTAGTTGCCCCGCCACCCGTCGCCGCCTGCGCCTGCGGGGGCGCAGCCTGATGCGGGCGCTGATACCCTGGGATCAGCGCCATCGCACGGCGCGCAGGTCATCGCGCAACTGTTCAACTTTCACAGTTCAACTGTTATGTTGTACGTGCCGGCAAACCCTGGCCGTTCTATTTGGCTATTGCGTTTTTCTTCTTTTAAAATAGAGGCGAGGTAGATATCGCAGCTTATGTGGGACGTGTAAGCGCGCAGGACTCCGCGAGCGATCACGATCTAGGTTGGTATTTTAAATTTTAAGAAGCAAAATTCAAGAAAAAATAAATAAAAATTCACCTGGATGTAACAGAAATTAATGATATCTATTGGATCATCAGAGGGAGCCATGTTTAATTTCAACTGATGTCTATATTGAAACCTGGTGATCTGCATTTGTTGAGTTTAATTACCTTTTATCTTCTTCTCACGTTATGTACTTACCTCTACTTCTTACGTGTAATTCAAACATGAACATGCCCTAGAAGTTTTTCATGAGTATTTGCCTTTCGTTTAATACTTATTCCCGACCTATTTAATTATTGTAACAAAGGAAACAACGACTGGGAGTGCCGTTAATACAATAACAAGGTCGTTTTTTTAAATTCTCGTATACGAAGAGAATATCTCGTTTATATCTAGAGTAGAGAATTATATGTAATGCTGGAGAAAGACGATTTCGAGATTTCAACGGAAAATAAACATTTTGGGGTTCCCTGATTCGGAAAAAAGTGTTTTCTTCTCGAGCGCTGTCAGTCTATCTGTCTGCTTGTCTGTCCGTCTATTCGACTGGGAAAAATTCTACCACCTAAATTATTCCTAGGATTTTTTCCAAAATGAATCGACTGATTTAATCCAACTCAAAAGTCTGCTATTTTGAAAAGCACTATTTAAATTTCGTATATATTTACATGAAGCCGCTTGGACATTTTCAAAATGTTCTCCAAAATAGCTCCAATTTTCCACTTTCTCCTACCAAATTATTGTGATCGTGCGCCCGGAAACCGCAAATTTTCATCACAAAACTCTTATTGCAGGCCCCTGGTAAGGAAAGCTTGGACAAATTGTATTCATATACAAGTAGATAGTAAATAACTTCATATATTTCGTTGTGTACTCAGAATCCATGTTTTCTGGGTCCTTGGCTCCGAACAGCACATTTTTCTAGCATTATTTTAAATTTCCCGGAAAAACTTGAAGAAAAATTTAGAGATTTTTCAAAAAAATTAATTTTAAAAATTACATTAATTTTAAGCAGAAAATACCGAAAACTAATTGTTTTTCGAAAATGGTTCATGATTCTTTTAAAGAGCTGATGTTAAGAACAGATTTTTTAAAGACAAAAATCATTTTCTTCAGTTTTGTAGTTTTTAAAGCGATTGAAAAGTAGCGACCCGGCGTGTCGCCCCAAGTCTTGTAAAAAGGCGATAGCGGTAGCTCAGTGCATCCACTGATGTCACTGCAGCGCCTCTGACCGGGAGGTCCTAGGTTCGAGGACTGACGACGGCAGGATTTTCGACACTGGCTTTTCAGCTAGGTCGAATTCAGTCGCTGCCTGGAGGAGAATTCTAGCGGCCGGCTGCTCTGATCGGTAGTTTTCCATGGTTTCTGCGATCATCACCAGGCGAATGCCGGAGCAGTACTCTACCAAACGGGCCACGGACCGCGCGCGATCTTTCCTTCCTCTTCCTTGTCCTATTATCTCCCCCTTACACACACTTACACTAACATGCACTACACTACCACATATTCCGGGAGACCGGTTGAGCTTAGAGCTTGTCCCGGCTGGGGCGGTGCTCCGCTGGTGGGAGAGTCCTGGTTAGGGGGAATCCCCACTAGCTGACGGTAGGTCGGCGCCGGATCTCGCAATGCAGCGGGAGATCACCGCCACCTCCCGAGAAAAAAACATGCACAACACTAACGGGACTAATGACCGAAGCTGTTAACGCGCCTGGAAAAACGAAAAAATCAATCAATCAATCAAAGGGCGAGTTAACTCGATGAACCTGAGTTCGAGTCTCTTCGCGGAAAAGTTTTTGCTGACACTTTTCAACTTCTTGTCGTATAATATTGCGAAACCGTTATAAATAATGCGAAGAAGTATGATCTAGTGTAGCAATGCTAGTTAACTAACTTGATGGAGTATTTTAAGTACTCCCGTACTTAAGATTCATATTTTTGTGTTTCATCGAACATCAAAACATACTGATTGGTACAAATTTATCCGTGAAAGAAAAAAAGTTTACAAAGAAAACATAACTACTTCATTGCGCAGACATGCTTGAAATGTCTTAATAAGACGTTTTTGTTGTAGTTTGATCTCCAGCTCTTGGGTGACCAATATTCCTTCCAAGAAAAAGAAAATCATTTGAGTTCAGATTATGTAATAATCTATTGACCGCGCGTAATATAAATATAGTAAATATACTGGTCTCTTACGTTACGCATTTGCATTATAAACCCCAATTGCTTAAGATATTGATTTCTAATGACAGATTAGCGTTTCCTACTTTCTTCTTTATAATCGCATTACTTAATTTTACATAACCAAATATTCAACTTTCTTTTTACTGACAGGATGGGTTTTTAAAATTTTAAAAGTCAATCAAGTAAAGACGAAAATGTTGATGAAAAGTTTGAATAAAACCAACTGATATTTACAATATTCTATGATTTTTTTCAAGCTTATAACACTAAATATCCAAGAGAGTATTTCTCCTTGCGAAACGAACCTCTCTCTTCATGTAAAACGTTAAAACAGTCAGGAAAATCCCATTAATTTTATATTGCGTGCTCTGAACATTCATAAAATGGAGATTAGCGGTTGGCAACCGGTTTCGCAACGCTGGCAGCGTCGCAGAGGTGGCAAAATGCCCAGACTTGTGGGTGGTGCATCCACATGCGTGTAACAAGGAAAGCACATAGATGATTGTGTGTACATTTGGTTAATTAAGCAAGCTCTCACCACACGTTTGTCGCGAACTGTCATGTTCGTGATAAATTATGTTTCCGAGCCCCCATTGAAATTGCTCATTATTGTAAAGTGGACTTAAAGAACTTTCGATTGTACTTGGTTTCGGTTTGTTATTGAATGTAAAATGAGGCTAATAATCACATAGATATTTGAATACATCTTATATTTACTGCAAAATGTAGTTTGGTAATTGTAAGTTTTTAGAAGTAATTATTTCTCCAATTAATTTCTATTAGTGAAAAGCAATATAGTGTTGTAAACTGAACGTATGAGAACATTGGACCAAATTTCGTCCTCTCCCTAATACCCAAAGTTCATCCTCTCCCAATTATTTCCGGTCTATAAGTATTCTGACAACACTACCTATAATCTTGAAACAAGATGTACACAGGAAAATCTACTCGTACTTATCAGGAGAAAGTATAGAATTCGTACCAGTCAGGTTTTAGGTCATGTAGAAGAACCCAAATCGCAATACATGAAGCCACCGAAGAATTGAGAAATGCCCTGGATAATGAAGAATAACTCTATTAACGGTATTCGAGTTCAATAAAACCTTTGATTCTGTGGACCATGACTTCCTACCAACTAAGGAGAGGAACAATTTGTCATTAGCCTCAAGGCTGTGGGCCAGAATATTATGTTAGGAGTAGTCAGTAAGTGTTAGTGTTGGAAGGGAACACTCACAGACAGAAACTACAGCAAATGGAATCCTCTAGGGATCCATTTGTCTTCCTCCCAGGCTGGAATGTAAGATTAGGCACCGACCTACACTTTGACTTTCGAGATTCCTCTTCCAGGTATTTCCCGTTAGTAGGACACCGCCCCATCCAGGAAAGGCTATAAGCCCTCCACTGGCCTCCCGACATCTGTGATAGTGTCTGTGTGAAAGAGGAGAGGGCAAAGAGGGAAGGAATGATCGCACGCGGTCTGTGGCCCGCTTTTCTAAGGTACTGCTCCGGCATTCATCTGAAATTGATCACGACCAACCTTACCGATCACAGCAATCTGCCGCTAGAATTCTTCTCCGTATAGCGGCTGAATTGGCTTTAGCTATCCAGCTAGTACAGGGAGCGGTAGCTCAGTGCATCAACTGATGTCACTGCACCGCCTCGGACCGAGAGGTCCTAGGTTCCCACTCCCCACGGCGGCAGGATTTTCGACACTAGCTTTCAAGCTAGGTCGAATTCAGTCGCTGTCTGGAGGAGAATTCTAGCGGCCGGCTGCTCTGATCGGTAGTTTTCCGTGGTTTCTCCGATCAACACCAGGCGAATGCCGGAGCAGTACCCTACGAAACGGGCCACGGAGCGCGCGCGATCTGTCCTTCCCCTTCCTTGTCCTATCCTCTCCCCTTACACACACACTTACACTAACATGCACTACACTACCACATATTCCGGGAGGCCGGTCGGGTTCTCAGAGCTTGTCCCGGCTGAGGCCGTGACCCGCTGGTGGGAGAGTCCTGGTTAGGGGAAACTCCATCCAGCGGGGGAGATCACCGCCATCTCCCGAGAAAAACATGCACTTCCCTAACGGGACTAATGACCAAAGCAGTTGACGCGCCCGGAAACACGAAAAAATCAAATGAAATATCCAGCTAGTGAAGAAAGTGGAGAATCAAACCCTAGGACTTCGCCGGGCAGAGTTGCTTTGAGCCATTTCTCCCGGTTTCAATATCTACCTTTGCGTAAAGCCCTCAGTCCCGATGTGGTGGCGGTGGAACTTGGAGCATGTGAGAGAATGCGGAGTCAAAGGCTTCGGTGTCGAATTCTAATAGCGATTTCCATTCGTTGCACTGAAACCCACCCTAGTGCAGGGCAAAAACGTCATCGCTCAGCAACAGTGCTGCCCCACACGCGTAAAGGGCAGCTACGAATGAAACGGATTCCGGAACTGAGTCAGTGCTTGTGCGCTACGCAGTGAAATTATACACAGCTGTTCTTGGTCAGTCACACTGATGGAACTCGAAAAATAATACTTTTGAATTATGATCATCGTTATAATTTTTATAAGTCTTTTGGTTATTCTTACTTCTTAATTCATAAATTATTAACGTGTGATTTCTTTATTTAAAAACTGCGAAAACTTCCAATGTGTATGAGTCGAAATTTCATTTTTGAGATTTCCCAGTAATCGGTAGAGTACACAAGATTTTGAACCGAAAGGCTTCTGCAAAATTGTTTGATAACTGAATACAATAAAAATATTAACATGAATATAATATTTAATATTAATATAACATTTCACTGATATATATATATATATATATATATATATATATATATATATATATATATATATATATATATATATAAATGGGTGTGCAAGAAACATTTCTTGGCACATATATTTGAATGATGTTGTAAGGGTCACTATTTTTATTTTCACTTCATTAGCATTTCGAAATTGAGACGTACCTAAAACACTTAAGTTTCTAAATAGCACGGGATTTGTTAACATTACCTTATTCAAGGTTAAATTTTCGAAAAACACGATCTAATGTTCCGAAGTTCGTGTAAATAACAAAAGTTATTTTAAGACATTTATTGCAAAACATAATATGTTCCATCATTCGAAGTATCCTTGCGTGACAGAATATCCTCAAATGTCTTCACAATTTCACCACGAATCCAAATCAGCACGGATAACTTCCGTACCTAACCTCACAATAGCCCAGTGCACTGGACTGCACTGACGCGATCGTCAATGCAGTTTAGGGCGCCCCGAGAGCGCCCTTGCTCAGTGTGATTGTACGAATGGAACATGCGCTTCTTTGCACTGGTGCGCCCTAGCCGTCGAATGGAACACGAGAGCTGCCCTGAGTGTGCACCAGGGCGGCGAATGGAAAACGCTACAAGTTCCCTGCACGTGCTCGTTGGCTTCTCATAACAGCAGGTCTACGAACCATCATCTGAAACATTGTGGGAATTCTAATTCGGTGTTGCTGACGTTCTTATGCGAAGAAATAAAAGAGGTCATCTGCGTCAACATAGTATTTTTATTCAGATAGCTGGCTTTCGACGGCTTTCCCGTCATCATCAGTCTCGCTGCTTTCGGCAAAAGTCGGTAGACTGTGCGCAGTTGTATCGGCACAGTCTACCGACTTTTGCCGAAAGCAGCGAGGCTGATGATGACGGCAAAGCCGTCGAAAGCTGAGTATCTGAATAAAACTACTATGTTGACGCAGATGACCTCTTTTATGTCTTCGCATCTGAAACATTGTCTCATCATAATCAAATGCTCTTAAGTCTCCACGTTAACAATCATCCTCATGTCCTTGGAATAGATGAGAAAAGGCAACCCTCACTTTTTTCGCCTCTCCAGAAAAGAGGGCACATAAAAGAGTCTCGGGTGCAGGCCAGTGATAAATATGGCCTTTTACTTCGCGTATATCTACTCGTATAATGAGCATGTCCACTGGTACACACTATAAGACTTGTGGATACACAGTATGTGAATGCGGCTTTATTATGTACTCTACCAGGGGATTTTGATCTCCTGGAGTCTGAGCTCCCTCCTTCCCCTCGCGAGCCTAAATATTTTGTGAGTTCTGAGTAGCGAACAGAGTTCTAGAGTTCTCGAAAAGTTTCAAAAAAGGTTCTGCAAAAATTCGAAAATTATTACGAAAAATTAAATTTAAAATCCAAAAAGGGCTGCAGACAATCTGGTCAGAAGTAATGAATAAGAATTTCGAAATTCTTTCTCTCGAACTTCAAAAATATTAACATGAAAATATCAAATATTTCCCGTGATTGACGTCGTACGACAAAATTGAAATAAAACTTTCCTTCGAACTCTTTGTTCTCAATTCAGAAATCTGGTCAGATCCTTATTTTGCAGTAGATCTGCTGAAATATAGTTGTGGTAGTTATTTTTTAATTTTAAATTTATTCTGTTTTTGTTAAAAAATTTTGATATTTCAATTTTGCTCACGGTCTTTTTTGGTTTAAATTTAATTTTCGTAATAATTTTCGAATTTTTGCAAACTTCTTTTGACACTTTTTGAGAACTCTAGAACTCTTGTTCGTTACGTAGAACTCACCAAATATTTAGGTTTTTCACATTTCAGCTCGACAACTTCACACATCCATTTCACATTACTCCTTTGAATGTCGCCGATACACTAGACAGCCAAACGGGATTTTGTAATTTCCCGTCAGAGCTCTTGTATGTTGGTCGGAAGGCCTAATCATGTCCCCGTGCAGAGAGCGGGTTATTCCCTTCTGCGTTACGTTCATACTCAGGATGTGGATATTACAAAGAAACTCTGGAACCGGATAAAACATCCGATATAACAAAGTTCCTGCTCCTCTCTGCAGGGTGTCCAGTGGGTTGGGAAAAGTAGGTTGGAGGGTGCCACTAGGCATACGGTAAGAAGCAAAATTTCCTTTGTGGTGGCGCCTCCGCCACCGCCATCACTTCCATCGTCCATCGTACCCATTCACACCTCCATCACTTCCATCGTCTATCTCTGCCCATCACCGCCTTCCATTTCGTTATAATTCCCATCGTTCATCATTGCCCATTCACAGCATTATTTTCATCGTCCTTTTTTGCCCATCCAAACCGCCAACATCTCCATTGTCCATACCGGGAGTGGTAGCTCAGTGCAACAACTGATGTCACGGCAACGCCTCTGACCGAGAGGTCCTAGGTTCGAGTCCTGACGGCGGCAGGATTTTCGACACTAGCGTTTCAGGTGGGTCGAATTTAGTCGCTGTCTGGAGGAGAATTATAGCGGCCGGCTGTCTGATCGGTAGTATCCGTGGTTTCTCCGATCAACACCAGGCGAATGCCGGAGCAGTACCCTGCCAAATGGGCCACGGACCGCGAGCAATCTGTCCTTCCTCTACCTTGTCCTATCCTCCCCTTACACACACACATACTTACACTAACATGCACTACACTACCACACATTCTGGGAGACCGATCGGGAGCTTAGCGCTTGTTCTGGCTGGAGCGGTTCCCGGCTGGTGGGAGAGTCCTGGTTAGGGGGAAACCCCACTAGCCGACGGTAGGTCGGCGCCGGATTCGCATCCACGGGGGAAGATCACCGCCATCTCCCGAGGAAAAACCGCACACTACACTTACAGGACTAATGACCTAAGCTGTTGACGCACCCGGAATTACTAACCAACCAACTAATCCATTGCCCATCACCTCCAATTCATCACTATCCATCACTTCCATCGTCACAGTCACGACCACCATTTGTACTTCGGCCTGGAGATAGCCCTTCACTCGCGCCCGCCCAGCCGACACCGCCCTATCATACTCGCCCTTTACCAATTCCACACCTCAACCAACGCCCTCGTAAACCGACCCTCCCCCCCTGCCCAAGGTTCCTAAGCCGCCGCTGCAGCCGCTGGGGTCGCCCGAGGCCTCTTGCTAGGAGCGGCGACCGCGGCCTTGGTCCTGCTCCTCCGCTGCCGCTTACTTCACCGCCTCTGCCCCGGCCTAGGCCTCCCCGCCCCGCCCCGCGCCGTCCCGCGCCGCCCCGCCCCCCTCTCGCCTGACCTCTCTCATCCCGCCCCTCTCGCCCCGCCCCTCTCGCCCCGCCCCTCTCGCCCCGCCCCTCTCTCCCGCCCGTCTCGCCTCGCCCCTCGCCCCGCCCGTCTCGCCACGCCCGTCTCGCCCCACCCGCCTCGCCCCGCCCGTCTCGTCCCGCCCGTGTCGCCCCTGCCCGCCCGTCTCGCCCCGCCCCGCCCGTCTCGCCCCGCTCGTCTCGCCCCGCCCGTCTCGCCCCGCCCGTCTCGCCCGCCCGTCTCGCCCCGCGCCGCCCCGCCCGGTCTCGCCTTGCCCCGCCCCGCGCCGTCGCGATGCAGGTCACGAGAAGGAAGGTGAACGCCAACCTGCTCCTCCCATTCTTCGCTCTCGCCGGGTGGCCGACTGTCATTTGCATCTTGATGCATCTCGGAAAAAGGAAGTCATTTATCACTCGACCTATAAGGCCAACATAACCAGGTGCGTGCTTTTACTTCAAATCTAAGTGAACGCGTTAAGATCCCTTTTATGAGGGTCAATCAAATACCAATGAGAAATGTGAAAAAAGTAACTAAACTGTTTACTATCTAAAAAAGTAATCGCCATTGCTATTTATAAATTAATATCACTGTGAGACTAGACAGTGAACGCCTTCAAAGAAAAAAAAAGTTTGAACCTGCCTATATTCTGCCCATTCTTATACGCCACACCGTCCCTGATGCTGCAATGATGTCGACATTGTTTGTCTGTTCAGCTTCTGGTCCTCCGTCAGGATGCGGGGAATTCAGAGATTTTCCGGAACATCAGATGCTCTGTCATTTTGGCGTGAGTGGTACCGTAACTAATGCTCCACAAGAACCGAATGTCTTCAACAGTCTCCATCAGTCAATTCTGACGGTATCATTCACAGCAGTATTGACACAAGGGGTAATGGCATGATGCGCCTATCTCGCCGACTGTTGCCTTCCAATGACACCCGACCGAATCAAAGTCGTTTATTCCACTGAACCGCAGGCACATGTAACATTGTGAGTTCACCACACACAACATAAATTATGGCATGACTCTCCTTGCGCTCTCCAGAGAGCTGTTCCTCTTTCCCGGCCTCCATACAGTAGCGAACAAGTTAATATGAACAAAGATATTTCATGAAAACATTTGAGCCAGGCGCGTAAAAAACAGCTGAAAGAATGTTTTTAGATTATATTACTCACGTACGTCAAGGAACATTTATGCTTACCAAAATAATGTTAACAGTTAACTGGAGATTAAAATTCTAGAAAATAGAATTGAAGTTACCGCTAGTGTAAGAAGAACGCACTCTTCTTGCAGGAGTAAGAGGAATCCACTCCTTTCAAGCCATGTCACACGTTAAAGAGAGTGTCAGAATTTTTTCAGACTAAATAAAAATGCATGCATGACCAGGAAAATGCTATCGATTTGATCCCAAATAAAATCGATAGACTGTATGGTGAATGTCAGACTCCGGAAAATGCAATGTTTCAAAAAGTGTACTTACTTGAGTCCATAAAGCGTGTTTGGTTCTACGAAAAACAGCGTTATATTTTTATAGGGTGCATGACCAAAATAGTATATTGCCTTGCAAGGATCTTCTCATAAATGATTAATTCCTTAGAACTCAAAGTAAATAAACAGAGGTTGTCTGGTATCAAATCTATATTTCTTCTTAAGATCTTTTCGATCGCGTAGCGATCATCGTCAGAGCTTGCAGCTGCCGGACCTTAGAACTCTTAGGAACTTCTAATTTTTTAATGTTTCCTTATACAAATCATAATCTCTTATATGGAACGTCCGTTCGGATTAATTTGCTCGCTACTGCAGTGATACTGAACGCCCACAGACTCGCTGACGTCACTTGGAGCACGTCTAGCTGACAGATGAAAGAGCGGTGAACTTTCGCACTGTTTCTTCCTCATTCCCAATAAAGAGCACTTGCACCACACCAGACCGTGATAACCACTTCCTTGCCATTCTCGTTTTACAGTGTGTCTCATTTCGATTTGACTGACCCTCATATATGCGCTACCATACGAACTGAACCACAGGCAGTTTGTACACAAAGTTACGGAATTGTTTTCTCTAAAATGTGGTCTGAAAACAGCCCGTTGGTTTTAGTCACAAATACTTCATAATTATGTTGGTTTCAGCTGATAAGTAATTAGTTTGAATGGTTGCTTTTAGATCCTTAGGTTATTTTTCAGAGTACATTACATGTAAAGTTTATACTGTGAAATACTTCGGATCTATAATTTTCAATTAATTTTTTCCAATTCAGGTTTAATATGAAAATAAAATAGAAGGAAGTAAATCGTAAATCAAACAGAAGGAAGAAAATTGACGTCAACAAATTCAATCACTGTCGGCCCGGTGGTCGAGATCGCTAAGGCAGTAGTGTCGTAGTGATCTCGGACCGAAGGGTCGCGGGTTCGAGTCTTGCCTCGGGCATGGTTGTATTTGTGTTCTTCCTTTCACCCCTTATCATCATATCGTTTCATCCACATAGTTACCATACCGTTAACAGCAATAGTGGTCGCTAATGACCTAAGATGTTGATGCGACCTTAAATAACCAATTAAAAAAAATTCAATCACTGAAATAGTTACTCAGAATTATCACGCGAATCAAACAACGCCCTTTCGTTTGCTTAGCAATAACGACTAAGAAGCGCATTCGAACTACAAGTGGGCGTGACTGCGGATGTGCATTCTAACTGTATACCAATGTGTCAATGTGTTCGACCAAAATGTAGGTGGTGTGACTAGTCAAGGATTTAAATCAGATGTTGGGAGGTAAGAAAAGTTTGTAGAGAATACAAAACTTGAGTTAAATGCAAATGAATTCAAAGTGATGGAGTTTATGAAGACCATAAGGAAGAGGAAGTTTGAGAAAATTATATGGAAGGGAATATTTTAGATACTGCGAGTGACTCTAAGTATTTAAGGTTTTGGCTTAACAAGGCAGATGGATATCAAGAGCACATAGCAGAAGTATGAGGAAAGGAAGGATGGGGCTACCGGTTCAGTATAATTATGCCAAGGTGCAGTATTCTGGGGAAAGGGGATGAGGACATACGATAGTATTAATGGTTGCATTTTGAGGTTGATGGTTGTATTTTGAGGCAGAAAATTGAGAATGGAATGAAAGGAGAAAAAGAGAAACAATACCGAAAGTACTTTTAAGATGGAATCTAGGCGTAGACTATTGAACACGCGATTGCATGGAAAGGGAGACAAGATCCCCAAAAATTAGAATAGAGATGGGTAAAATAGCATGTAGTAAGTATGAGGAAAGAATAAGTAGACGGAGAAAAAAATAATTCTTAAGGCATGTTTGTTGAGAATTAAATAAGAACAGACTGAGATATCTGATTGGGAAATAGGAGAGTTATTGGAATTAAAGTTATTCTCTTGAAGGAAGAGACAAGATTAAGAGTACAAGTAATTAATTTAAGTAACGAATTGATTCAAAGAGATAAACATAAGTTATTTCAGGAAGATAATAAAAATAAAATAAACTAATATAATAATATAATATTATAAAATAATATCTAATAAAATATGATATAAATTTATTAAAATAAAATGACAGAAGAAAGATAGCAAGATTTAGGTTAGGAAATGAATCCAGAGCGAGAAGATATTGGATAAACATTAAAGGGAAAATACAGGTTCAGTGAGAAGGGGGAGGAACACATATTTCAAAGAGGACGGGATTTTGTCTATCTATGTAGCTAGTGTGGAAAATCCTGCTAACAGCAGGACCTCCCAGACAGAGGCACCGCAGTGACATCCATTGATGCCCTGAGCCACGTGAGTGGGTGTTCCGCCTTCAAAGCCAGGATCATTAGGAAGAAATGCCTTCGCTGCCACCTCATCTCGGGCGCGCTCCGGTTGACGTGCGTGGCGCTCTCAGGCGGATGAACGGGGCTTTCGGGCACAGGGACACGCGCCTGCGCCCCTTGCAAGCGAGGCCGCGCGCGGAGGCGGAGCGCTGACAGCGACCGCACCCTGCGCACGTCCTCCCGCCCACGCCACTCCGCTCGCTCCGACACTCACTCGCCCCCACGAACACTCACCCAGCCACTCATCTGCCCCCACCCAGCCCGCCCCAACGAACACTCACCCACCCACGCCCATCTGCTAGCTCCAAAATTCACTCGTCCACGCCTCGCCGCTCGCTCCAACTCTCACCCACCCACTTACCTACCCACTCAAGTGTAACTACAAGTGTAAGGAGAGAATAGGACAAAGTATAGAAAGGAATGTTCCTGCGTGGTCCGAGGGCCATTTGTTAGGGTACAGCTTTGGCATTGACCTGTACTGTATTGCGCACCTGTATTGGTACAAGCACCCATATTGGTAGGAGAAACGACGATATGTGTTGATGTGATTTTAATCAGACCTTTAGTGTTCTCCTCCAGGCAGAGGTTGAATGTGACCTAGGAATCTGGTGAGTATCGAAAATACCCCACGGGGATTCGGGATTCGAAACCTTGGACCTCCCACCGGGGAAGGGAAGTCGGCCAGTGGCTTCGCCAAAGAGGCAGTTGGATTCAGGGAACGGTGTAAAGGGATCACAAGCTTAATTCTTTTCAGATTTAATCATTTTGTACAGATAGAGTATTATATAAGACAAACAATATTTTGTCAGAGAAAAGGTAACATGTTTTCCTATCCTGAAATAAAGCTAGTTAAAATTTTAAGTAAAATATACATCAGTATTGTTTTAAGGTAAAACTGCACTTTTACAAAAACCCACAAAACTTCTCCATGGTAATACTGCTTATGATGCAAAACCTCCCTCTCTGTGCCCTTTCTTCTTGCCTTCAGAAGTTAACCTTCGACTCACATTCTCGCAAGAGGATCTCACTGATTAATTTTACCAAAATGCAATATAATAAACCCTCTTATTCTCGCCCCACGTTGGGCTGCCAATATAATAAACCCGGCTACTCCCTCTATTTCATACATTAATATGCCCGTTTACTAGTTGACTTTTCAAAATTCTAACAATTTATGCGGGCGTGAACTTGTGATGGCCCTCGTACAGGGCCCGAAACATGGTACTCGTGCAACGCGCGCGTGGATCAGCATCTAACTACCTCAATCACAACACATTCTCTAATGGTTATTGATGAACCCGAATGCATTCATCTCAATTTATTTACTACTTTTATAGACTGTTTCTTTTCCTCTGATGTCCCAAAATGACAAACATATGTACAATGATAGTGCCCTCTGACGGCACACAAAACCAAACATCACAAACAAACAATACCCTTAATATTAAAACAAAGAAAACGAACAAAATAATGACCATTTACACTGAAAATTACATAGTACAACATTACATGCGAAAATACATTCATCCACACCGAATGCGCATTCTGTCGTTTCAGATTGTTGACCCTCTTATTCTATAATAAATCAACAGGACTTGGTCATCGACAGATGCCTTTGAAGTTGCCAGATAAATAAAAAATATCCATGCATCACTTCCCTGATACCGGATGAACACTGCAACATGCGGCCATATCACGAGTCGCCGTCGGCAATAGTACCGCCTCTGCTTCCACCAGTTCCCAGGTCACATGGTTAAGAAAACCACTACGAAACGTTTTGCGATGAAACGCAAAGTTTCCATTACATTTAAAGTTCCCGCGGCGAAGAGAGACTGTTTCGTTACGCGAACCAAAATAAAATAATCTGTTTGTATTGGCTTTTACTGTTCGGAGCACGCTAAACTTTGTGTTGTAAACACTGCGACAAAGTGTCCGCGACCATCGTCCAAAAGTGCCACCACGTAAAATTAATGTTCGCGTCGCTTTTACCCGTAAATTATTCGCCCTTACGAATCCATTCACCCGTTTGTTACAACCTTTTCGTCCGCATCAAAATATCTACAATGTTTTCAAAGTCCACTTCCGAACAATAATTTTTCAAATGTTACATTACGCTAATGCGAGCTAGCGTCTTCACCAACCATACAACACTGCACTTTTTCTCGTCTCTCGAGTAATGTTGTCCACTATCCTATATAGATTTTTTCTTGAACAAGCGCCGATCGCTCGCCAGTGACCACAAACAACATTACAGAATGTTTTTTTTTTAATTTCCCGTTTATAAGCGTTTATATGCCTCGCTGCCGGTTCTCAATATTGTCTATTGTTTCTCCATATTTACAGCGATCTCATTTTCCTTTCCATGTCTTATTTTTTAAACTCTTCTTTTAGTTCGTTTCTTTAGGCGTTCCCCAAAATCGTGATTACTTTTGAAATTGTTCATAAATTTCGCCCTGTTGTTCTCTAATGTCCCAGCTCGATTCCTTCAAGCGTTTCCGTAATATTCATTAAAAACATATTTGCCCTCAACTTTACCCTAACAACAATGTTCTCCATGTTCACGCTTTTTAACTTGAAATGTATGATTACGATTATCTTCGAAATTTTGTGAACCCCTTGACCGTTTTGTTGTTATTTATTGAATGTTAATGCTAAATTTGACTTTCTTCCGCGCATTTTGTTTATTTAGAAAAAAATGTTTGCGCGCGGCGCTGCCGTCTTCTGTCTTTTTGAATATAAATCTTAACATTTTATTTGAAAGTCTTTATTCTTTGGAACACTAAATTACTGAAATGATCGCAAATCATTTTAGAAGTTTAGAAAAAAATTAAACACTTACTTGTCGTCTGTTTATTGACAACAGTGATCATTTTCAATATGTATTTTTAACGGGGAATTTGTAAAGCCCGAACATATTTGTTGAGGTAGCGCGAAATATCCAATTGTACCCATCCATTGCATAGGATTCAAATAATATCTCAGAAGAGCGTTGTACTACTCGTGTGCAAATTAGATAATGTGTGATAGTGGCCTCTGAAATGGATGTTTTTAATTCTTGAGTGTTTCGTGATGAGACTAATGAACAAATCACCAGATTGCCTCGGTATTTTGCATGGTTTCGTGGCGTCATGTTGTTTAACCGAAAGTGTGAGAACCCGCATTTACATTTACAAGAAAGTAATCGTTATCTACAATCAGCCTTGTATTAGGAATTTGGTACATGTTAGTTCTCAGATTTTTCATACTTTTTCCGAGGTCCCTAGAGAATACCCAAGCACAGTTATGTTTCCACAGATTTCTTACTCAGCATTGAGATAACAATCGGATTCCACGGGATTTACAATCCACATTATTTTCGTTCACCAAATACGATAGAATAATTTATGATAAAGTGCGTTGTTTAAATGCAAATCGAGAATCCTTACAATAAAAACATTCGTTATGATTTCAAAATCCAATATCATTGATTTGTGAGAGTACTGTAGTACATTTATTTTGTGCATCCTGAAAAGGTAACTGTTAATTTGGATATAAATAACGTCTGCCCACAAGAATCGAGGTTCATACCTTTCTTTACTTTTCGTATAATTAAAAGGGAAGATTTTTTTATCAAAATTTAAAATTGCCACTAAAATAATTACCAGTTTTTTCTTTATTCCTGGCGTTTTTTAAACATTCAGATTGTGCAAAAATGCCGTAAAAAAGAACCAAATCGTTTGTGGTATTCGCCAAAATTAATTTCCATTAAGGCCGCCCTTCAGTACAGGAGTATTACAACAAGAATATTTTGCTCGAATTGTGAACAACTAAAAATTGTCAAACACGAAAGAACCTTTAACTTGAGAGGACCTGAATCTAGCAAGACCGGTAACAAAAAAGTATGTATTTTGTATTGTCTTTGTTAATGTACTTAAATAAACAGAATAAATAAATAAATGGTTCACATAAGAATATTTCAGGTGTAAGGAAAAAACTTGTTAGGGGTCACTACTTATTTATACTTGTATATTTATTAACATGACCTAAATCGGCAGTTGTAATTAGTACGTTACTTCCTTTCCAGCATTGGCCTCTTTTTATTAAGTCTGCGTGAAGACTACTCGTGACGAGCCTGCTAACGACTCTTACATCCTCCAAACGACCTCCACTCTGGCGTCTGCGGTGCGCATGTCAGCTCTTCTCCCTCTGGCTTCTGGTCTGTGAACTATTGGGCTGATACTCGTTTTCGCTCAAAGCGTTTCAGAAACTGTGATTTGTTCTTTGTACTTTTAATCTTTCCTTGCAACACTTGTGTCCGTTCCTAAAATAATTAAATTTGTATTGCGTATTTTTATAGAAACAGGCAAATTTTTCATAATAGTCATAAATAATCATAACAGTATTTAGAACACTATTCATGAAGAAGTTGTTATATCTGCCTAAAAAATTATTTTAGCAGACAAGAGTCCAAGAGAAATGTCCTTAGAATTACGCCCATTAGAATGTTGAAGTATCACAGGAAATGAGACATGTGTTTCCTCCATTCAAGCAGCTATTACTGTGTTTTTGTTGTAAATAATATGAAACATGACGTGGTCATGAAGATAAACTATGACACTCTTAAACTATGAGTAATGATATATGACGCAGTTGGTTGGTTGGTTAGTGGTTCCGGGCACGTCAACAGCTTAGGTCATTAGTCCCGTAAGTGTAGTGCACGTTTTCCTCGGGGATGTCGATGATCTTCCCCCGCTGGATGGCGAGATCCGGCGCCAACCTACCGACGGCTAGCGGGGTTTCCCCCTAACGAGGACTCTCCCACCAACGGGGCACCGCCCCAGCCGGTACACGCTCTATGCTCTCGACCGGTCTCCCGGAATATGTGGTAGTGTAGTGCATGTCAGTGTAGGTGGGTGTGTAAGGGGAGAGGATAGGACAAGGAAGGGGAAGGAGGGGGACGCAGTTAACAAGCGATACTTTTAATAGTTATAAACAGGTTAAATGGAAATTTTACATTCGATGATGACTCTGAATCAATATTCACACTCACTGAATAGAAGAAAACGTGATTTTTAACTTTTTGGCTGTGTGTATCTAATTAGAATTTGCTTCTAGGTAACTCTATGCGCGCTATGTTCGTGTCGCAAAGTAACGTGCACATAATTGCACTACAATGGAACCAAATAATCTCATAATTTGCACTTCCTCATCACGTTATACCGTTCCATCCACATCCTCAAAGTTCTCAAAGTTTGTTGTCAAAGTATTTTACGAAAAAAGAATATTACGTAAGGACAATTAACTTAATTTCCATCTAGAAGAAGGGGTGAAATAATATACCAGTGTGATTCCTACTGTTTTTATTTTCGCTTCACTGAAAGCCTATTATTTACAAGAATATTATGATCTCTACCTTGTGTTTCTTGGGTGATAATTCCTTTTTCAAAACAACTCGACTACGTGGGTTTCATATAAAAAACTGTTTATTAGATACACTTCACAATTAACTTGCTACAAATTAGTGACAGTATGGTACACATTTTTTTCTCTTAAAGTACCGTAAGGATTTATTTATTTCTGGGAAATTAAATGATCATGTTGATTATCATGATTCTATTTCAAGAATAGTTGGGAATTTCCAACATTGATATAGTATTGTGTGTTGTTTCTTAATTATTGTAAAGATACTAAAATGGTGTCTATACGTTATTCAATTATTCTACCAACATATCAAAGTATCAATACGTCAATATTTTCGAACTGTTCGTACAAGTATTTCAAGTACGTACGTATGTACGAATTTTATTCGATACTTTAATAAGAGGAGTTATGTGTATTTGTTCATAATTTCTTCTGGCGCAGATTCAATGTATAGAGTGTCCAGGGGTGATGAATGAACATGTTGTAAATTATAATATTTACATGAGAGATAGTTGCATTAGGATAGTTATATTATTTTACATGCAGCATTACAAGTTTTTATAGATATTATGATAACTTAATCTATCTATATATTATATAACTTAATCTAACTATAATAATAATTAATGATAACTAAATTTTATAGATATTATGATAAATTAATTAAGATATTATGATAACTTAAAAATAATATAATGATAAATTAATAATAAATAAAATTAAAATAACTTAAAAAAATAATGATTAACACTTCAATAACGATACCGTCCAGGAAATTATCTAAAATCTAATATTGATACTTCAAGCATCAAAGGAATGGTGCCGTCCTTAAGTACTATACATATAATTAATTGTAATTACTTTCTGCGCAACGTATTCTTGCAGTGTTGCTGTAATTTGTAAAAATTCCTTTTTAATTAGTGTTTCTTCTTGGTGGAAAATATCTCGTATATCCGTAAGCTGCTTCCTGCAAGTAACAATCTACAACCTTAAGTTTTCTCTTCCTTGTGTCTTTTTCTCGACTTCTTGGTGGCGTTGCCTTATGGACTTCTGACGTGGGAGGCTGACGGAAAACGAAGGTCCGTCTGACCAGCCTCTACTATGAAGTGAATCATTCATGAACGTCTGAATAACAATGGAATTAATAACGGGCTGAAGGTGCTCTGGTAAAAATAAAGGGAACGTAAATGAAAATTCTCGACGCGGGAGAATTAATTGTTGTATTACACGCCTGAGGTTCTAAGGTTTTGGGTTCGCAAATGAATGAGGCAAAAATTGCCTAACACAGCAAATAATAGTGTTAGTTTCGTGGGGCGTGAACACAGTTCGATTGCAAAGATGAATTGTTTTAATGATCTTATTCGAAAAGGTACTTGTTGAGTATCAACTACAACGGACGTCTCTTTATCTTCCTGACAGACGCGTTGAATTAGCATTACGTATAACGTTTCCTGGATTCACAGCATGCGAGACCGTGTTACTGTAACTACGACCCACGTTTTTAGGAAAATAACTGCAACTTCGCAAAACTCTCGCGAGGACATATCCATTTCTCTTCTTAGGTTCCCTTCCATTGCTGGGGCTGCAGACAGCTCACCGAACTTGGCCCTTAATTCCTTCCTGCAGCTGCCGGTTCCCTTCAGAGTCATTATTCATTTCGTTACGTCATCGATATCGTGATCGCGGCCCTCATTAACAGTATCTCGGGAGGCATCTTTCCCATTGTCGGGGGCGCTATCGGCATTGTGCTCGGTACGAATATAATCATTATCGCGTCTGTGCGGCCTATCCAAGTGGACGTCAGCGCAGCTCTGCGGCCTCGAAACTGCAGCGCCCGGAGGCGGACCGGAGGCGGGCCGGAGGCCGCGCAAGAGGCGTTTCCGGAGGAAGGGGGCTCCGGCGCTCCTCTCCTTCTTCTCTGTTTCACATCAGAGGCGTAGCTAGAGGGGGGCAGGGGGGCGGCGCGCCCCGAGTGACCCGATTTTAGGGGTGGCACCCATTGTAAAATGTTATAGTTCGGACCGGAAGCGGTAGCTCAGTACATCAACTGATGTCACCGGTCCGGGGCTGTGACCGGGAGGTCCTAGGTTCGAGTCCTGATGGCGGCAGGATTTTCGGTACTAGCTTTTCAGCTAGGTCGAATTCAGCTGCTGTCTCGAGGAGCATTCTAGCGGCCGGCTGCTCTGATCGGTAGTTTTCCGTGGTTTCTCTGATCAATACCCGGCGAATGCCGGAGCATTACCCTAACAAACCGGCCATGGACCACGCGCGATCTTTCCTTCCTCTTCCTTGTCGTATCCTCTTCTCTTACACACACACTTACACTAACATGCACTACACTACCACATATTCTGGGAGACCGGTCGGGAGCTTAGAGCTGGTCCCGGCTGGGGCGGTGCCCCGCTGGTGGGTGAGTCGTGCTTAGGGGAAAACCCCACTAGCCGACGGTAGGTCGCCGCCGGATCTCGCCATCCAACGGGGGAAGATCATCGCCATCTCCCGAGAAAAAACATGCACAACACTTACGGAACGAATGACCACAGCAGTTGACGCGCCTGGAAACACGAAAAATCAATCAATCAATGTTGTAGTTCGAATTACATATTTTTAATAATATATTTAAAATGTATATAGACATATTAATTTAATAGTTATACAATTAAATCATATATACGTCCTCTGGGATGGTTCATGTGCAGCGTATTAGCTCCCCGTGATGTGGCCCGGGTGCGATTCCCGGTCGAGGCAAAAATAGTTGTAGCTTTCCTTTAAAATCGTCCCACTAGCTGTAGCTGTCTCAAGCAGGCGGATCGTGCTAGTTACGGTGAAGAGAATACGTCACGTTCGTCTACCTTACTTCTCAATAAAGAAATGTAAAAAACTGACTATTACAAGTAAAACTTTTATGAAATCATGCAGTAAAGGGTTAAGTATATGTTGTCCAATAAACTCGTTGGATATTCCGAATGGCTGAGCCGCAACAAGCACTCACAGATTGGTTTGAAAAAATACTTGCTATGCAATAATTTGCATGTCAGAAGCATATGAACACTCAAGAAACATGTAAATGGTTTATTATTTACAAAGGAAATGAATATGTTCCGGAATGGCGCCGGATATCGCCATTCAATTGGGGGAAGATCACCGCCATCTCTCGAGGTAAACACCTGTTTTTTTCAATTTTCCCCTCGCCAGTATCCCTGGCGAGGCGGGAATTTATTCAAATGTTCGAGTTACAGAATTTCTCTCCAGCATTGTTTCTTATGGAGCTTGGAGCGGGCTTTGTCTTAAATAAACTAATTAACCTATCTTAATGCTAACTTAAAAACTAAACATCAATTCTCTTTGGGCGATTTGTTTTTAATAGTAAGTTTGTAATTTGGTTCATGTAAAGTTTTCGAGGTAAACACGTGCGCCATACTAAAGGGACTGATGACCTTAGCAGTTGACGCGCCCGGAATCACTAACCAGTCGATGGAGTTGGCGGATGCGAGGCCAGAGGCTGAGCGGGCTGCAGCGCCATCCGGGAATAGGTGAGGAGGGGAGGGGCGGGTGGGGAGGGGAGGGAAACGCAGCTGTTGGAGTGCCGCAGCCGCGCCTCGATCCCAAGGGTCATGCGTTCGAATCTCCTCTCGTCGCAGGCATTTGCCTATATGTGTACTACTCTCGCAACTTTTCTTGAACGATGGCCTTCCTTCCCCTTCCCTTGAGCAATAAACAGTTGAAGGCAAAAGCTCGCAACGAGCACTGATGACAACATTCCAAATGTTAAAATTTCGTTGGCGCGAAACAGAAGCCTAGTTGCTTTCATAGTCAAGAACTTCTGTTCAGCTTTATTACCAATATCTGAAGAAATGATTGAGGCAGGTCCAGGTCCTTCAAGGGAGGCAACTGAAACTCCTATCTAGTGTCCATTCTGTTGCCTACCCTCAGCGATGATCTGACCGCACACGTAGCAGGTTTGACTTTGATTTTCCTGAGGTTAGCGTTATGGGAAATACTCTAATGGTCGACTTTGTAACTAATACCCCCACACCGCCCGCATTTCGTCAATCCATCGTTCAAGAAAAGTTGCACGAGTAGTGTACGTGTGTATGTTGTGACGAGACTGGTCTCGGTTTATTCTTATCCCAGAGACAAGGAGCAAGGACGTTTATCTCTAGTGTGTGGTTAAAGGTGTATCCTGCTGGAATACAGAGAGGAACACACTTCACACCGCGAGCGGTAGCTCAGTGCATCAACTGATGTCATTGCAGAGCTTCTGACCGGGAGGTCCTAGGTTCCAGTCCTGACGGCGGCAGGATTTTCGACACTAGCTCTTCAGCTAGGTCGAATTCACTCGCTGTCTGGAGGAGAATTCTAGCGGCCAGCTGCTCTGATCGGTAGTTTTCCGTGGTTTCTCCGACCAACACCAGGCGAATGCCGGAGCAGTACCTTAACAAACGGGCCACGGACCGCGCGCGATCTGTCCTTCCTCCTCCTTGACCCAACCTCTCCCCTTACACACATACTTACTCGAATATGCACTACACTACCACATATTCGGGACTACACTACCACACAGTCGGGAGCTTAGAGCTTGTCCCGGCTGGGGCGGTGCCCCACTGGTGGGAGAGTCGTGGTTAGGGGGAACCCCACTAGCCGACGGTAGGTCGGTGCCGGATCTCGCCATCCAGCGGGGGAAGATCGCTGACATCGCCCGAGAAAAAACATGCACTACACTAACGGGACTTATGACCGACGTAGTTGACGCGCCCGGAAACACGAAAAAGTCAATCAATCAATTCACAGCACTCGGGACACAGACACGTGCCGGGAGCGCAGCCAGGGGATTAGAGCTTGTCCCGGCTGGGGCGATGACTGGTGGAGATACCTGGTTAGGGAAAACCTGAGCAAGGTGACGGGTAGGTCGGTGCCGGACCTCGCCATCGAGCGGGGAAAATCGTCGACCCTCCCGCGATAAACATGAACTACACTTACGGGACTATTGATCTTAGTCGTTGGCGCGCTCAGAATCATCAATCTATCAATGTCCATCATGACCCAAAACACTGTAGCCATCGCCTTTCCTGCCAAAGCGGCCACTTTCGCTTTCTGTGGCCTAGGTGAAGATTTGTTCCGCCATTTCATGCTTGCCTTCGTAGCTTCAGGAATGAAGAAATGCTCCCATGTCGCGTCACACGTTACTACATTTCGTAGAAAAGCATCATCTTCTTGATTAAAACGGCTGAGCAGATTTCTTAACACATAAACTGTGTGCACGTTCTGTTTAACACTAAGCGGTTTTTGGATCCACGTTGCCCAAATTTTCATGTATTACAAGTTTTTGTGCATCATGTAGAACTGCGGATGCCTTTTTGGGACATATGTCTGACTTATGGGATTCATTGATTTTTAGTGATTCTGGACGCGTCCACTACTATGGTAATTAGTCCCGTAAGTGTAGTGGGAGATTTTACTCGGGAGATGGTGGTGGTGGTGGTCTCCCCCGCTGGATGGCGAGATCCGGCGCCGACTACCGTCGGCTAGTGGGGTTTCCCCCTAACTAGGACTCTCCCACCAGCGGGGCACCACCCCAGCCAGGATAAGCTATAAGCTCCAGACCGGTCTCTTGGAATGTATGCTAGTGAAAGTGTATGTGTAAGGGGAGAGAATACGGCAAGGAAGAGGGAAGAAAGATCGCGCGCGGTCTGTGGCCCGTTTCTTAGGGAACTGTTCCGGTATTCTTCTAGGGTACTGTTCCAGTATTCGTCTAGTGTTGATCGGAGAAACCACGGACAACTATCAATCACAACAGCCGGCCTCTAGAATTCTCCTGCGGATAGCGACTGAATTCGACCTAGCTGAAAAGCTAGTGTCCAAATTCATACCGCCGTCTGGACTCGAACGTGGATATGAGACATATCACTTACGGAAACCCGCTGACCATTGCGAATTTCCGATTCTTCGATTTGTTGAATATTATCAGGAGTTACTGACGTACGTGGCCGCCTTGCGTGGGATACATTTTCAATCCACTCTCATCCTTCTCGGAACCTTTTACACCAGTTAGATAATGAAAGTGTGTTTTATCCAAACTTTTGACGATGTTTCAGTTGTTTTAATGCTTTCGTTACACATAAGTTTGATAATAATTCGCTGCGCAAGATAACTGTTGGTTCAAACTTTGCTGTAAACAATAACCGAAAGCCGACACTTTCATGACCAATTCAAGGCCTTCTCGATTGTATTAGGCCGTTTCGGTATTGAGTAAATATTCTGATGTGAACAAAAGTCGTGTTTAATTTAAACCATACATACATTTTACATCAGTTTAGGAGAAAGGCTCTCGAAATATTCTGAAAAGCCAATCACAAGCTAAAAATAAAAATTGGTTACCTCCTGACATTTGAGTCATCGTCTTGTATTAAAATACTTCTATAAAAAGAAATAGACATAAAATGTCTTCTTATAAATAATCGTGCCACAAGAAGCGCGCTGGCAATCTTCGTAATGCTGTAGGTAGTGTTGTGAGTTCTTGCCTAGTATAAGAAATTAACCATCGCTTCGTAATACTGACTAGAAAAGTAATATCAACCAAAATGCATCTCATACAATCGCCTAAATTATCATTTTTATAATTTCTGAGAAAAGTCAAGTATCAAACTACTCTGCTTGATTGTGAACCCCCCCAATACACTGGCATTCTAAATAAAGAAATGAATCATGTAATTCATTCTCACACCAAAGCCTTGATCAAATTAGTTATTGATGGTTGCCCATTAGCCCATCTGTCAATTTAAATCGTTTTATCTTGCAAAGTCTTTGCAAAATATTATCTTATTATATATACGATGAGATCTAGATAATTACTTGGTAGACAAGTATGGTGCGCAAGTAATGAAAGTTTTGTAATGTTAAGAATCTTTCTCAACATGCCTAGACGTCGAGTTTCCTAACCTGACCTACCTCACGGATCCTAGGCTTGCTCAACACATGTCTCGGCTTGCTCGTTTTTCATGTATCTCCACACAATATCCTGGATTTCTTGTGCAAATATTCAATAAAATACATTCAAGAGGGATTTCAACGTATGAATATGTTTACTTCACGAAAATACAATCTACATAAAGTGTAACGGACACATATTGACCGTTTCTTTGCAAAACCTATTCAAACGTCAATAGTTTTAGGCATTTAATGTTTCAGAAGACTTCAATAAATTTTTTAATTAATTTTTGACAGACTTCTTGGTCAGTCAGTTATGAAATGCCACTTATTTCCAAAATGCAAATCCATTTCAATAATTTCCAAATATATCAGTCATCTCTGAGGGAACATGGTCTTATGAATAACAAACTACCACATTAAGAATTAAGCACACCGGTAAACAGCTCAAGATCGCTCTCGACTACGTCATCCTTCGTGGGAATTTGCATAATAACACCTCAGGACGACCCTAGTGAGCGCAGCACGTGGCCATGAATTCGACTTCATCTACATTGCGGTCGAAGGTTCCTCTGCGGGGAAGAAATGGGAGAAATTCGTACTCCCCGGTAATTCATTAAGGTGCACATCGTGTGCTCCCACTTACCGAGGAGTCAACTTGACCTTTCCCCGGTGCCGCAACGCAGCCCGAACGCCGTGCGTCGGCGCGGCACGGGCGAGCACGCGCGCACACTGGCCTCAACCGACAAACAGACAAAATATCTGAAATCAAAGATTTTTTCCGGGTTGAAGGGCCGTGGTCCATTGGAAAACATATTTCCAGACGTCTGGAAATATGTTTTCCAATGGACCACGGCCCAACAGCCCGGAAAAATCTTTGATTACAACTCCGGCCGTGAAAGCCTACATTGTTTTATTAAAAATATCTGAAAGTTTTGTTTCTCACAAAAATATTAAGAATTAAACACAATGTTTTTCGTTTTTTGACAATAATGAAATCTTTTCTTCTAGTGTCGTAGTGATCTCGGACCGAAGGGTCGCGGGTTCGAGTCCCGCCTAGGGCATGGTTGTATTTGTGTTCGTCCTTTCACCCCTTATCTTCACCATTTCGTTTCATCCACATAGTTACCATTCCGTTATCAGCAATAGTGGTCGCTAATGACCTAAGATGTTGATGCGACCTTAAATAACCAATTTAAAAAAAAATATTTTCTTCAAAAAACGTCTTTATTATCCAGCTTTCCACGTATGGTTTATAAAAATAATAAATAATACTATTATGTCAGCAGAGATTTTCTGATAATCCATGTTAAAATATCCGGATTATAAGAGATATCAATCATAATAGTAGGCTATATAAATTTACTTTCCAGAAAATTCAGCGATACACGAGTTCGGGAAAATTTTCCCGATTTATATAGCCTACTATTGTGGTTGATATCTCTTATAACCCGAATATTTTATAATAAATAATTGACATGTTTTAAAAAAATAATTATTTATGTACACGTGAAGATGCGATTAAGTAACACTGGAACATTTGTATATGGCCAATAAAGACTAAAAAAAAAAAATATTTTCAATGATTGTAAAACAACAAAAAGGATACTTGTGTTTAATTAATAAACATTGCTCAGTAATAAAAGCTTCAGACAACAAAAAATATACAAACAATATTTTCATCGTCTTAAAAGACGATGCAATCAAAGTAGACGTTTCGTCAGAATCTAAATTACCTGCAATCGAAAAGTGAAAATAACATACTATTTGAGAAATTAAAACCTTTTTCTATGAAGAAACTTCATGTTTTGTATAAATTACATATATTTTTGTGGACCTTCTAAGTCGCAATTAAGGGATATAGTTCATTCCCAGTGAATTCATTAAGCCGTATGGAATTAGTCATCCAGAACTAACTTGTTTTAACAGCATAAACATTGAAGGTCGTTTTTAAAAAATAGTGAAATTAATATACGTTTAAAGTGAGCTAATAAATATATTCCGGCTGTAATGTCCAACCCCGAAAACCTATTCGAAATTGGCGAAAACTTGCATTCAATATTAGAAGGAGCAAGAAAATGCTACCATTTTCACAAATGTAATCATGGCATTAGAGTAAAATTGCTATTACCGGAGCGAAATTGTGATCTGGTCAATTTGAATGTACGGAAACATGGATGATTGGATAAAACTCAGAAATCAAGTATAAAAGATGTGAAGATAGAAATAAACTTTGTTTAAATTAATAAAATTACGTTTAAGAAAGTTACACAAAATTGTAAATACTGTAAAATTTTCACAATAAAGAAACCACAAGCTAAATTATTTCAAAATTTTGATATAATGACTTGGATATTTTCGTTGTTTCCCCCAACGTTCAGATACCTGGAAGTTTGAATCAAAGCAGTTCTTCTACACTGTAAATAATACATGTCTAAAGACATATTTTTCAATAAAATTTAAAATTTATGGCTGTAAAACTGTATTTATTTTGTAAACACCAACATCACTCAAAATTAAAAATGCATTGTCATAAAAATATTTTACCCTTCCTATCGCCTTAATATGCTCTTTACTGGTGTTTGGAAAAGATGAAATGGCTAATTATTTTGTTTAAAATTAAAAATGCTTCCTACCGTAGAAAAATTGGATCCTTATCAAATTCCTAGCAATAACGGGTACTGTGGAAGTCAAATAATACTATTATCATACAGGTATGCACTTATAAAATATGTCCAATAATTAGCAAACATATTTTTGTTGATAAATAATAATAATAATAATAATAATAATAATAATAATAATAATAATAAAGCACTCTCCGAATATACTGGGGATCGAGACAAACATTATCATCAATCTACTGAAATCTGTGATCCTGAGAACGTGTTCTTTAGTCCGAAGATTTATGGGTTCCTAAATAAATTTGTGTTAAAGAATTACTTACTTTTTAATTTATAAACTGAGTATTTAAAATAATTTTTTGGAACTGTTTACCTTCTAACTAGTTCTTAAAATAAAATATAATAATAATAATAATAATAATAATAATTATTATTATTATTATTATTATTATTATTATTATTATTATTATTATTATTATTATTATTATTATTATATACCAGTAGCGGTAGCTCAGTGCATCAACTGATGTCACTGCAGCGCCTCTGACCGGGAGGTCCTAGGTTCGATTCCTGATGGTGGCAGGATTCCTGATGGCGGCTAAAAGAAATGGCTAAAAGAATATGATGTTCTCGTTAGTAAATTTACAATGCGCTACAGTGCTCGTACATAAAACCTAACTTGGACTTGCCGGTGTCTTTTGGCCGCTTATAAAATAAATACCTATGTACGAAGGTTCGCAGTAGTAAAAGGCGCCCCCAAACTCGCGTCGCGCGGTTCTTCTCTTTCGGCACCACTGTGCGCGAGGCACAGCGCAGGTTGGAGGCGAGCCGCGCGGCGCCGATCGAGGGCAGTGGGGCATGGAGCCCTCGCCGCCGCCGCCGCCGCATCCTCCCCCGAAGCGGCCGCTACCGCCGTTGTGGGAAGGAACTCCCTGCGCGGGCAATAAATGTTTGCTGTGGGCGCTAGTCGCACGCCTCGCCAAGACAGGCATTCTGTCTGCGCCTTGCCATTTCTCTTTTGTTGGGGGGCGTAAATCTGTCGAAAGTTTATGAAGGCTTGCTGTATCTGCACCTTGTTCTGTTTTTTTTGGGGGGGTGGGGGTGGGGATGGGCGTTTTCCATCAAATGACACTTGGAAGGAGATTGATAATGGATGTTCTTAGACGCTTTTTTAAGACAATCTTTAAAATAGATTACGTACAGTTATCGTTGGATATAATGTTAGTTTACAAGCTAACACAAGTGTGGGATGAGTACCTACTACTTTATGAACGCGATAATTGGCCTTTTAGTGTCTCACTTGGTTTGTAGCTTTACTCAGAGTGTTGCTCTCAGTAAGCATGAATTGATGAATGAAATTGATTTTATGTGAATGATATTATGGGATATGTAATTATTTACGCGTGGTAGCCCATTACTCACCCCGGGATCAGCAACATGTATTTTAACTTTTAAAAATAATTATACTTTTATAGAAAAGTGGATCACCGAATGGTGGTGTCAATTCATCAGAACCCTCTCCCGTCAAAATCTTAATTTGAACACTATTGTGGGATTCGAACTCCGGATGCTAATTGACGGGAGTTGCCTTGAACAGTTGACGGACGTTATCCCCTATAGAGCTTGATTTTTGGTGCTAAAAAGAATAAGTCTCCTGCTAGAGATCCAATTAATTCAAACGTAGATTTACTTAGAAATGTTACAGTAAAGAAGTTAAGATAATGGAAATAGGGAATGAAAAGGGTACTAGCGTTTGTTCTTACAGCAAAGGAACAATGGTTTTCGTTTTATTCATAGATTCGTTCTCCCTGGAGCATAGAGTCATATTGCACCCTGTTTAGTGTTCGAAATCTCAATCCCAACTTTCCACATACAGCAGCTGCTACCGCTACCGATTATAGGACAAACGCAGGCACGAAATTCTTCGAGATAGTTATATCTTGAATAGTTTACGCGTTTGTATAGAACAGTTTGAGCATTGTAGAACAAGCCTAATATGAGAGCGGAGTCAGCTAAATACTTCTTTTTTATCTACATTTGTATTGGAATTAAAGTTACCAACGCTTTTAAATTCGCACATCCAGCAATAACAATTTTGGAGACCCATGGTTTCAAGTTGCTACCCAATCCTACAAATATAATACATTTAAATTAAGAAATCTCTTGAACTAATAATCGAATTAAGTTGTATTTACTCCTATCAAACTATTAAGATTAAAAAATGAGAACCACTGGGGGTTGAAATGCAGAATCATTTCCAATTCACAAACGTCCATGTGGTTTTTGAAGCTATCTAAAAATCAAGAACAATTTCCATTACCTTTAAAAGCCGAACCCTCATTTCCACATTCTTAACTCGTAAGAGAGATTTATTTGTCGCAGATATCTGTGGGAATCCAGTGGGATGAATTCGACGTGGCTGTTTGTAATCTTATTCGTGGCGTTCCGACATCGGAGCAGAGGCTTTGGCAGCCGAACAGGTTGCGTGGCGACTCCAAGAAGCGGAGCTGCTGTCGGAGCGGCGCGGTTGGTCAGCCGGGCATCTTGACAGTCGTGTATCTCAAGCGCGCTTCTGAATGGCCCGGACTCAATGGGCGGTCGAGTCAACGCCCGGGAGACAGCGACTGCGCAATCCAATGAACTTATGTATGTTCCAACTATCGCTCACTGCCATTTCAGGAGAAGGCTTTATAACACCGCTTAAAAATGTGGCACATCTAACTGGAAAATGTACATTCAGCTTATGAGCAATTTCATACCATTTGTACTCCATCTATTAATTACATTTAATTAATATATTGACCAACACGGATTGCGGCGAGTTCAAAGGCATCGCCTTGCGGAGTGAACCTCGAATGGACTGTGGTGAAGTGAACCTCGATTGGTCTGTGGTGGACAACCTCGAATAGACTGTGGTGGAGTGAACCTCGATTGGTCTGTGGTGGAGTGAAACTCGAATGGACTGTGGTGAAGTGAACCTCGATTGGTCTGTGGTGGAGAACCTCGAATAGACTGTGGTGGAGTGAACCTCTATTGGTCTGTGGTGGAGTGAACCTCGAACGGCGAGTTCGGTCCCGCTAAGGTCTATATATGTCCTTCTTGTGTTTAATCTCGACTTCCTGGTGCTGGCGGCAATCGAATTCCTAGACCGATTGTTTTGATAAGCGGGTTTCCTGATCCTGATATTTCAAGCGACGAGGAGAGGTGGCTCAGGGCATCATATGATGCTACTGCAGCGCCTCTGACCGGGAGGTCCTAGGTTCGAGTCCTGACGGCGGCACTATTTTCGACTCTAGCTTTTCAGCTAGGTCGAATTCAGTCGCTGTTTGGAGGAGACCTCTAGCGGCCGGCTACTCTGATCGGTAGTTTTACGTGGTTTCTCCGATCAACGCCAGGTGAATGCCGGAGCAGTACCCTACCAAACGGGCCACGGACCGCGTGCGACCTTTCCTTTCTCTTCCTTGTCCTATCCTCTCCCCTTACACACACACATACTTACACTAACATGCACTATACTACCACATATTCCGGGAGACCGGTCGGGAACTTAGAGCTTGTCCTGGTGCGAGATACCTGGTTGAGGGGAAACTCCGCTAGCCGACAGGACGGCACCGGTTCTCGCCATCCAGCGGGCAAAGATCACCGCCACCCCCCGCGATATCAACATGAACTACACTTACGGGGCTTCAGTAGTCGACGCGCCTGAAATCACTGACAAACAACCAATCAATCAACCAATCGAATCAACAAATTTCCGCCAAGCTCAAGATTAATATCCAGGAGATTTATTGACTCGTTATTATATTCACACTTTGTAAAATAAATATTTAATGGTAAACAGAAAATTCAATTTGTAATTACAGCCTGAAAAGTATGAAAATGTACACAAAATTTATTAGTTAGGACGTACTTAATTTGTTACATGTTTTAAGAACTACTCTTCAGAATTTATCAGATTAAAATTGGTAACCAAACTGAATTTTGTTGATCATTACAACACACACACACACACACACACACACACACATACACACACATACACACACACACACACACACACACATACACACACAACACCTTTCCAGAACAGTCTTATTTCTCACGGTTACAAATCAAATAAACTTAGGAATTCACATTAGTTACCGAAGCCCTTTATAATGATCTGTCGTAAAGAAAGATCACATCAAGCGGCACAAAATATTTATAGTTTATATTCAACTGTCAGCACAATATTTTATCGATACCACTGTAGTATTTCATCGCTTGGGTTGCCGAATAGTGTTGAAATGAATAAAAATCGAAGACATCGTACTGGATAGTACATCAGTAGATATACTGCTTGCATTATACCAGTCATATAAAAATGAAAAATTATTGACATTTATTGTTGAAAAACATTCAAATAACGCAGTTAATTGTAATGTCCCGAAGAATGTCTCAAAAAGTCTATACCGAAGAATGGAAAGTTGTAAACTGCTGTTAAACCTGTTTGTGGCACGCTGCTAATAAGAATTGAATTGAAGGGCACGGGGCAGTGCAATATACGGCTACAAGTCTCGCGCTATTCGTAAATTTTAATGTTACTGTATGTTTTGTGCATATTGATAGAGAGCCGGCGTCACTAGCAAGATGAAACACTCTTCGACCCAAATTAAGATATTGACATTTACAAATAATTAAAAGCTTGCTGTGGTTGTAGTGACTTACATTTTTGCTGCCCCAAGACTTCCAATTTATAATCTAAGTGATAATTCTGGAAATTTCTATGTACAGAATAAAAAGAATAAGTCGATAATTTTGCATTCACTGTTATAAATTTGCTGAAATTTCTTCTGCTGGCATATGCGTGCCACCGACGCATGCTTCAGAATTATCACTTATTCTGATGACCGTTTGTTTACGGACCAATCAGAAATTATAACTAATATTATAATTAATATTACAATTAATATTAACCAATCAGAAATAATTAATATAATCAAGCATAAACGCTAAAATGAAAACGAAATCCTCATTCATACAGTTTGTTTGTGTGTTTTTTATTATAGTTGTCGTAAGACGACGTGGAGATTGTTCAGTCCCACATTTTATTACTTGTTGCTTTTCGCAACTGTCGGCAAGACAGGTTAAATGTGTTCGCGTAAGAATCGACAGAAATGCAAAATATTAACATCCAATTGTCACCATTCAGCCATCATAACGGGTAGGCAATTACTTACGACGTAATTATTTATCCAATAAAGCGTCAGCATCCTGACAATTGATTATCAAATAACAGGTTATACAGCTTGTCTGTGAAACCATTGAAAACATTTGTAAACTCGGTAGCTTAATGGTTAGAGCAAGTGGAGTAAATCAAGTTTCGAGATTCATCCCCAGAGGGTATCTAGATCAATATAAACAATCAATAAATTAAATTAAATGTATGAAGTATTTGATAAAAATGTCTTTTACGTCATTTCCCACTCGCACGTCGTCTCGCATTCTTCTTCTTTTTCTTCTTCTTCTTCTTCTTCTTCTTCTTCTTTTCTTCTTCTTTTTCTTCTTTTTCCTCTTCTTTTTCTTTCATACCTCTGCCTCACATTTGCAACTCTTATTTCTCCTGCGTCTTTTTAAAACTATTGTTTTTATTTCTTTGCTTTCATCAAACTCTTCACCTCCAGGCGTGCCAACTTATACAGTTAAGATTTGAATGATGGAGCATGGTGGAAGAAAGAGTCCCACCATACCACAACACACAAGCAAACTTCAATGTCCGAGACGGGATTTCAACCCTGTATCCATTGCTCCCATACTGCCACGGCGCATCCGTCTAACTAACCAATCTCGGTCATCTATATCGGGTCAGGTAAGAATGAATGACCTTATTTTACGTGGCGAGACTCAACCATGAGACCTGCTCTTCCGTCTGACCATGCAAATTTCGTTACGCTCCTTTCATCTACTAGAGGAGGAAGAAGGTATTACTTGGGTGACGAAACAAGCAATTTGAATTTAGATAAGAGGTGGAGGAAGACGTAAAGAGAGGGTGTATGGAATGCAAACGATCGGCAGAGGTATCTCAGAGCATCGACTGATGTCACTGCAGTACTTGTGACCGGGAGGTCCTAGGGTTCCAGTCCCGACGGTGGCAGGATTTTCAACACAATCTTATCAACTTTGTCAAATTCATCCACAATCTGGAGGATAATTCTAGCGGTCGGCTGCTCTGATCGGTAGTTTTCCGTGGTTTCTCCGATCTATGCAGGCGCATGCCGTACCAGTACCCTAAACAATGGGCCGCGGACCGCGCGCCTTTCCTTCCTGTTCCTTGCCCTTTCCACATCCCTTCCTTACACTACTTACACTCATACGCACTTTACTACCACACGTGTCGGGATACCCGACAGAAGATTACAGCTCGTCCCGACCAGGGCGGTGCCTCGCTGGTGGGAGATACCTGGTTGGGGAAAATGCCCGTAAGCCGACGTAGGTTGGTGTGGGGATTTCGCCATCCAGCGGAGCAAAATTACCACCACCTGCAGCAATAAGAACATGCACGACACTTACGTGATAAATGACGTCATTTGTTGTCGCATCCGGAAACACAAATTAATCAATCAGTAGTGTAAATGAAATGAAATGTATGTATGTATTTGTCGTTATTTGGTCGGTAGTCGGACTTCGCCAGCCAGTTACCGGTGTCCCCCATACCTGCGCCTAGTTAAATTCCCATACTTGGGAATAAGAGCGACATGAGGCGAACATGACGTATTCTCGTCACCCTAACTAGCAAGATCCGCCTGCTTGAGCTTTCCTTCGTCACACGGCTACACAAACTGGGACGATTTTAAAGGAAAACTACAACTGTATTTTTGCCTCGACCGGGAATCGAACCAGAGACCACAGCACGGGAAGCTAACATGCTGCCGATGAGCCATCCAAAAGGTCAAACGAAATTTGAGGGTTTTATTCTAGGGCTTTTATCCAGCTACAGTCGGTTACCCTTTACGTCCTGATGGGACGCATATTCGACCATACACTAGACCAACACACTTGCAAACTCCTCTGATCTGGGGTCAGCAGAACGCGAGAGATGGCGGTGGTCTTCCGAGAGATGTTTCTCGGGAGATGGCGGTGGTCTTCCCCAGCTGGTTGGCGTGATCCGGCGCCGACCTACCGTCGGCTAGTGGGGTTTCCCCCTAACCAGGACTCTCCCACCAGCAAGGCACCGCCCCAGCCGGAACAAGCTCTAAACTCCCGACCCGTCTCCCGGAACATGTGGTAGTGTAGTGCATGTTAGTGTAAGTGTGTGTGTGTGTATAAGAGGAGAGGATAGGACAAGGAAGAGGATCGCGCGCGTTCCGTGGCCCGTTTGGTAGGGTACTACTCCGGCATTCGCCTGGCGTTGATCGGAGAAACCACAGAAAACTACCGACCAGAGCAGCCGGCCGCTAGAATTCTCCTCCAGGCAGCGACTGAATTGGACTATGCAGTTGTAATTGAACGTAACTTGCTGAGAGCGAGGAAAGCGGATCCTCGCCATTCGGTTCCTTTGGCCGCCGCCGCCGCCTCCCGCGCGCGCGCGATTGACATTGGACGTCGGCGTCGGTTCGTCCGCGACCGGAGCGGCGGAGTCGAGAGTGAAAGTCCTGTTAGCGGCGCCAAGGTCGGCGGCGGCGGGGGCGGGTACGCGGGATGCGCGGCGGTGGAATGCCACCCCACCTCCCCACCACCCCCACCATCCACTTCTCCTCCTCCTCCGGCGGGGTGCCCCCCCCCGCCCCGCGCCACCGCGGCTATATAACCCCGGGCCCCCCACCGCCCCCCGCCGCCACCGGCTCCGAACCACCCTCGGCTCGCACTTGGTACTCCGCCCGCCCCCAAGACCACAGAGGTGAGTCCAACGCCAGTGATCCTTCTAGTGATGGTCCAATTTAGGGAAACTTCGATACGGCACCTAAAGGTTTTAGATGTCGATCCACAAAAAACATCGGTGTTTTAAAAATTATCAAACGTTTCGAAGTAAAATGTTTGGGATCTAATGTGATACATAAGATGTCAATATTAGCTTAAAGTATAGTCTACTTTAAATTTGACTATTATCTCAATTTTCTAATCAATGTCTACGAACTCACGGTTCAAATTTCTGTTTAACGATATTACCGCGTACAAAATTATAAAAAAAAGTAACAACACTGGACTAAGGTTGGCAAGCGGTTACGTGCCGCATTGGGATTGACAATAGTGACAGTTGTCAATGGTTGTTTATTGCGAGGAATCCACGAATAAAGTAGATACTAGAAATGGAAATTTTATGTATATCATTTGATTTTTTTGAAAACATTTTTTTTGCATAAATGTATCGATCGACAACATCTAAAACAAACCATTGATGTTATAATATCGATGTTTCTGCTCGAAAAAATCGATGTTTTAAAAACATAGATGTTTTTTGCCATCTATAGATCCTACTGTGTGTGGATGTTGCAAAAATCGTATGTACGAGGTTTTTCATGATATTAAGTAATTTTTTGTTCTGAATTGTAGTTACAAAATTGTTTTCCAAATGAGAATGTCTCCGAACGTTGGTTATTGTTTCAATCGGTGAAATTAAGTCAAAATCAATAAAAATTATGTTTTAAAAAGATTAGAAGGTTAATGTTTTATTGTGTGTAGTTCAGTGATTTTATGCGTGAAATATTTTTGAAGGTAATTTTTAGATTAAGTTTTTAGTTTTTTGCTGTACGTTTCCAGCTAAGTTTTAAGTTGCGAAACAAAACCAACACACTTGGTTGCTGCACTTCACTGCATTTATGTCTTGTGTAGAGAAAGACTACTTTCCAGAAACTTGGAGTGAATTACTTTTTTATTTAAAATATTATCACACAATAATTGTTAAAACGTGTAGTGTGTTTCTTTTCAACATACTGAAAAACTCTTGGTGTGCGTTCAGGATGATGGGTGCACATCCAAAAATGTTGGAAAGATCAAACTTATTTTTGTATAAAATCGAGGGAACGAGGCTCTTGGAGGAAAATGTATAATAGTTTGTATTTTCCCAGATAAATTGAGATAAAGTTTTGGAAACCTGTACTTAGCGCGAATTGTATTAAATCAAGGAATTCAACAAGTAAATCTTATTACAAATGTGCAATTATAAATTTTGGCTCAAGTTTTTGCAATTCACTTTAGGAAAGCACCTTTGACATACGGGCCAGCATCTCAGAAAATGTCTGTACTCCTGGAACCCAATGAAAAGTCATTTAATCACAAATCGTCATAAATTTCACTACAAATGCCATTGCCCAGAACGTTAAATTATTTAAAGAGTCCTTTAAGTCGTACGATTTTGTATTCTAAAAATTCATTGCTAATCGGCTTTTTGGAGAACCATCACAAATTTGCTTACACATTAGCTTTGCGAAAATGTCTTTCAAACTTTTTCTTAGGTTGTTTTGAAAATAAAATAACTTGCAAAATTATATAAGAATGATTGTGCAAGTGAAAAGATAATACTCAGCCCTTCTATTTTATAGCGAATAAAATGCGTATTATTTAAAAAAATATATATAAACTCTCTGCCAGTAAGAATAAGATGAAAAAACACAATACATTGAAGCGTTCAAATACAGTAAGAGTCTCTAAATATTCCGCTTGTTTTGAGGAAGGCAAGAGACGCAGCAGATTGAAATACGTACAATTCAAACAAAGAGTTCATGGAATTGAACCCTGTTTTTAATAAGCCATAGTGGTTTGAGAAATATTTAGTGGATGAGGAAAGAAGCAGTCGCCTGAATTCAAATAGCGCGCCAAAACAATCCTTGAGATTTTCTTCGAAGGATAATATTCATGTTTTCATTGTCCTTAAGTAACGTTCAAAAAATTGACATGCCACAATACACAATGAACACATTCATTTTGTATAGCTTATCAATTCCAGGGACATATTGTCTGCAATAGTTTTGCAAAAATCCAATGTTGAAAATTGAATACCTTAACGAAAACACGAAAGGGCGCTCACTCTTGTCTCGACACTTCAATAAGAACCTGAAAACGAAAGCTTCGCTGGTGTCGTGCTCAGGGGGCATCGAAGCGAAGGCATTCGCACACAGGTGCCACGATACAAACAGATAAACACTTAATTAGACTAAGATATTCACGTTGGAAAGCTCAAGATTTACTCTCTCTTTCCCTTCGCTTGTTGGCAAGATTTTACCGAGAAAGATATTATTTCAAGATTTATGTCGGTAGTTTACTTTATAATTGATTAAAAATACGGAAAATCTCTGCGTTGCATCATTGCTTTCAATGAGGTTAATGATAGCAACTAAACACGACACGTAACTCATTGAGTATTATTTGATGTACCTACAAACGCAAAGTTTATTTTATAAGCCCACACATTTTTAACGGTAGATTTTCTTGTTTAAAGCAACATAAGCACTGAAATATAAAATAATTCTCAATTATTTTGAACACTCGTGAATGGGTTAGTGTCCCGCCTAACTCTTACCTGACGTTAGAATGCAACGCCTACGACAATTCATCACCCTTTCCTTATTGCTACGGCTCTGCCTTCTCGTCATTCCAGTGATCCTCCTTTGGAGAATAATCGAGCATAAAGCAGGTGATGCAACCTCCATCGACTTCGCAGCTGCCTCGGCTTCTGCAAGGTTTTATAGCCAGTCGTTGGGAAACTGCTACGTCCTCCCGTCGGCTGGCTCTTCGACGCAGAAAGCCCGGCCGCTCCGCGCCGAGGAGGAATAAACGCTGAGATATTTTACGGACACTGTCAGGAAAGGCTGTGCACGTCTGGACGACGTGGTAATCAAGATTTGAAGCTGAAAGTTGTTTCTTCTTTGCCTGCCTTCACCTGACTTTTGAATCGTTTTCGTGCAGTCTTTATCACATCCTCAATCGTTTCTATTCTTGGAGCCGACCTTTTCCATCTGAAAGAATTTTAACGATATGTATTATTTTTCTGTTTAGATATTTGGGTGACGTAATGATCTGTTCATTTTCGCTCAGAATAAAACTACTTTTATCTTCTAACCATTACATTAATGCGCAGTATGTTGATTAATACAAAGAAAAATAACAGTTCAGCTAAATGTGTACAATAAAGTGGTGAAAGTTATAACTGGATTGTTGTTATAAATTGCTTATGGCTTTTTGTCTTTTATAACGAATATCTTGATTTTTATTTCTTAAGAGTTTTCTGTTTATTCTATCTTCAAAAATCTCAAATTTTGATTTATGAAGAACCTAGTTTTAGTTTTAAGGGTTTCGCAGCTTCCAGAAACTATTTTAAAATATAATTTCATAAAGATAGATTCATAGATTTTGAAGATGTTTCGTAAGTATTCTCTCTCCAATTTCTCTCCCCTTCCATTACCTTTTTCTGATTTCCTTTCCCATCCTCCCCAAGTAAACGCAGTTCCCTACAAATAGCATCCAGCATTTCAGCTTCCTAAGTAAGAATCCAATCGTTGGCCTTTCGTATTTAGACGCTTCTTTCTTAGATAATAGTTACGCCTTCCGTATTCAATTGATTGTTCTCGAACCTCAAACTTGGCTGTCGACAGTGTTCACCTCTATCATATTTATCCTAGTTCGTACAGAAATAGGTATTTATGATACTAGTGGTAAAAGATATTTTATTTTGCGAAAAGGAAAGGTTGCAACACGAGGTCGACAGGCCGATTGGCGCAATCCTGCAAGCAAAATAAAATCACTTTTACCGTGTGCCTCATCACTATTTTTAGAAAGCCTTATTGGCTTTTAATATAATTATATTCAAGTATACAAATTCCTTGAGGTCAGAAGTAGCTGAAGCGGTCAAGGAAAGTATTTGTTTTCTTTGTTTCTTTCAAAAATTTATCTTGAGCATCGTCTCACTTTAAGCACTAGGGTTAAAAATTGAACTTTTTGCCTACTATGCATGCTCTGAAAAAACTGCTTTTACTAGTGCCTGTCCAAAAAAAAACATGTTTGATCCCTTTTCTCTCTCTCCAATTCTACTGATAAACCCGTACTACGTTCCCTTTCTTACTTTTCCACTATTTTTTTTCTTTTTGGTGTTCATTCACTTTCAGTTTCGCTCTTTGCCTCGCCTCCCTCTCTCTTGACCTTCTGTCGGCGCTGACCCGCTGCAGATGATTACGGGGCTCGGAGCGCGTGCTCCCAATAGATGCCAATAGATCGCGCTGGCAGCGGAGGCGGCTGCATAATGGTCCGTTTTCCGCCGGGGCATCCCACGGCCCGAAGCCCTGTTGCAATCTCTGAGAGGTTTACTGCCCCCTCGTTGGGAAACATCGGGTTGCAGCCTTGTTCCGGTAGCGGAGCCGCGCCGTGCCTCCAGACCGCGTGGTGTGTGTACTCCTTAACACTTTCTCTCGACTCCCAAACATTAGCCTGATAGCACACTTTCAGGGGGCTCAGCGCGTGAGGTAAGGAAAGGAAGTTGAGGATTTATTTGTCCTTTTTCCATTCGAAGTGTAGGAACCGAAGTGTCTTTAAGACAGTGAATATGCACACTTACTCTTATTTCCATCCAAGGGTATTAGAGAAAACGCGAGTGCATTGATGAAATTATTGTTTCTCAGTGAGATTTGCTAGATGTCTACGTTGAAAAATTGTTCAAGCCATGGGGGGAACTTTGATTTGTGTTATATATGGCACAAATATATTCGTTTACTGCACAGAGTAAGGTAATAATGAACGCTAATTAACAGCGGAAGCATGTCGGGAAGTGTGTAAAGACTGGCAGGAAACCAGGTGAAGGTACAATCTGTTGGAGTGTTACGAGATGGGAAGAGGCAATGGAAACGGTAGAAGGCTGAACTGTTCAGTTCAACTTGGCTGCAGATATTTTGTGGGTTTTAAAACAAGATGAAATAATATAAAGAATCAGAAGACGCTGGAAACCGAAAAATTTTGAAAATTTTGTTCGGTGAAGGAACCGGGTGCATTAAAGAACATTACGAGGGGGAGAAACGAAAAGAAATGAACAAATGAAGGAAAGTATAGAAGAAAATGAGATGTAGAGAGTAAACACATTGTCATAATATTGAAAAAACAATTCCCAAAAAAGCTATTCTCGCATTCGACAAAAATGCCTTCTTTGTCCCGTTTATATTCGTCATTTATCGAAGTTTCTTCTTGTTAGCATAAGCAATGCGTGCTTCCTTCAGCTCAGTTAAGTGTATACGAATAAAATCCATAGAAGATGCCTACAATGGATGACCCGGAGGGATGGGGGGGGGCGGAGGGGAGCGTGGTGGGGGGGGCCCCACGGCAGGTGCAGGACGAGCCGCGCGCACTGCCAGAGGTACGCGTAGAAAGGCAGGAGCGGAGGCGAAGGCGAGGGCAGAGGCAGAGGCGAAGGCAAAGGCGGAGGGAAAGGCAGAGGTGGAGGCAGAGGAAAGGCACATACGGAGGCGGAGGGGGAGGCGTAGTCAAAGGCAGAGACGAAGGAGAAGGCAGAGGTGGAGACGTAGGCGAAGGCAGAGGCAAAGGCGAAGGCGGGGGCGTAAGCGTAGGCGAAAGTGAGGCGGAGATGGAGGCGAAGGCGGAGGCAAAGGCAGAGGCAAAGGCAGAGGCAGAGGCCGAGGTGGAGGCGTAGGCGTAGGCGTAGGCGAAGGCGAAGGCGGGGGCGGGGGCGGGCGGCGCGCAGGAGGCGCCTGCCAAAGGCCGCGGAAGCTCTTGCACAACCAACTTCTTCGCCAGCTTCTCCTTCGTGGCGCCGGCCCTCGCTTCAGAAGCAACGAAGAAATGGGCGCGTTGCGTTCTGTAAATATCTGCAGTCCAAACGACAGAACTCCAACATGATGGTCCTTTTCCATAAGAGAAATTTATTAGCTTCGACTTCGATGATATATAGGTTAGCCTATCGGGCGGTTGTACCCGGCAAGTTTGCGGGTTCAAACCCAATCGAAGCCCTGCATTTTTAAGGGCAAAAAATAAGCTCTGAGCACCTTCCTAAAGGAAGCTCTGAGCTAAATTCAAATCGACT
The DNA here is from genome assembly GCA_964035755.1 of Teleogryllus oceanicus. Taxonomy (NCBI): domain Eukaryota; kingdom Metazoa; phylum Arthropoda; class Insecta; order Orthoptera; family Gryllidae; genus Teleogryllus; species Teleogryllus oceanicus. The sequence goes on from CAXIVR010000005.1 coordinate 7,215,550, forward strand.
ATTTCGTCGCCTGTTATCCACTTCCTCCAGTAGATGGTGAAAGGAACGTAGCAAAATTTCTGTGCTCAGACGAAACAGCGATCCTGATGGCCTTAGTCTCAGCACGTACAATAAGGCGTGGACTTATTAACTAGCTAGAATTGTATAAACTTTTGGACTTGATTTAATCGATTGTACATGAATATTAAAATGAATATTGAAAAATCTCAGTTTTTCGCATTCTGTTTGTATAATTCTGCAAAATGCGGTTGTCTGAAGTCCAATTCTTCCTAACCCTCAAGAGGGGGTTACCTGGCAAATCCTACGTGAATCATCGTGCGGAAAACACCTAAACACCTAAGTAGGAAAGAAAGAAACTAATTTAAATTGTGCTTAATTTTCAAATAATTTATTTTATTTCAACGCCAAATAATATATTTTAAACGAAGTGGTGTGTTTTATTAGAAAATTGAATTGTTAAAGGAAACTATAAACACATAATTTGTTTCTTTTTCAAAAACTATAAACTAATAACACAAAAACAATCATCTAATAACACGTGCTTCACAAAATCGTGGTAGAGAATACTTCGTTACAGAATCTAAAGAGAAGAGTTGCTTGGGTTGTTTTTGAGACATCCGAACTACAATTACGTCGCGTTTAAGGAAAACCCACCCGGGCAAATTTTCTCCCTCTTCAACAGAAATTATTAAAATAGGAAGGTATTCGAAGAAACTGCTAATCAAACGACTCAGTTTTGGCGAACTTTGGTACTAATAAAGGTTAACTTGTGAATACTCCCCGCGACTCCGTAAGAGATAAAGAAATAGATGATGATACATTTGCTCATGATAATGAATTGTTCTAGAGGCGTATGTAAAATACCCCAAAATTAATATCAATATAAAATTGTTTTTAATATTCGTCCTTGTAAATTCTTACTTCCCTTAGCTCATTTTGTCATTCTTCATTCTCTTAGCTCATGTTATTGTCTAAATGTTTGAGTTGCATCATTTACTGAGCTACATAACTCCAAAGACAAAGATGTTTTTAAAGTTAGTAATTTTCAGAAGTAATCATGCGAACCTTTATTCAGAATAAAGGCATTTGAATTTTTCCATTTCCGTTAAATAAAATAATGTTTATTGGGAAAAATTATGTTGAATTTGTAAGAAATATACTTTCTTTCAAAACGTTCAAACGAGATTCATTGACTATGCGCCTAGCAAGCGTATATAACGCAACTTGAAATACAGCGTTGCTGTGCGGGCTGCATTATACCAGGCGCCTCATGGCCTTCAGACCCTTCGTGATTCACTTTCAACTCTGCAACGGAAGGCAGCAACTTGTTTGCAGTCATGTTTACTAGTTTTGCAGAGCCTTGAATTCATGGTTGTTTGACTAATAATTACAACTACGCTATTAATTCGAGTTATAATGACTAGCAGAGATTGTAAAAAAATAGAACGTTTTTCTAAACATTCCTCGCCAATGATATGGTAATATAGTATGTCTTAAACTTTTATTTGCATTAGAGTTTTTAAGAGCTGTAATAGCTGTCAGTAGAATTTTAACGAACGCGGCTCTACTAATTTCTAAGACCCAAAATTAGTTCTTTTCTAACTTATAACAACATAGCGTTGTGCGTATAACTTTATATAAGCGTGCTAAGAAAGAAACAATCTGCAACCTTCCATTTATGTAAAGATGAAATTCACAACTCGAGAGTGTTTGCGGCCATGAGGTTGCACGATGTGTCAACGAGCGTTTCAGGCCTTCTCCGTGTGCACGAGCGTTTTGCCCATTAGCTTCCCGTCAGTTTGTCTGCGCGGAAGTCTCTTACGTCACTGGGAACTCGATCAAAGGTAAGACAGTGATTGGAGTCAGCAGGAAACGTGAAATAATTTGTTATAAGGGTGATTGCGTGTTTGATGAAATATTTTTGTTAAAAAAAATATACTAGTCCACTTCGTCGGAAAATAAATAAAGTATGTGTGTGACAGTCCATAATTTATACATTAAGGATGATAATACAGCAAAAAAATTGAACACTTTCTAAAATCAAATAAAAGTATTTTTTCAATTATCATGTGCACCGAGGAAGTTCACGTTTCAAATTAAAGCTAATCTTCCTTGTTTAATTAATTGCACCATCGCTTTCGTGAACTCAGTTGTTTAAATATCCTTTATGAATTAAATATCCTTTATTCATATTACATTCTTACAAGTTGTGTATAAAGTCGTTAGGTTCTAGTTCATTTCTTATGTCTGATACAGAAAAATTAAATTTTTGTTTACTTATGTATTTTTCTCTAAATGCACTCAATGCCTGTTGCATTGCTAGACTGGCAGAATCTTTTTAAATATTTATATATATTCGAATTGTCTTGTCATTTAGATGCAGGTATTTGCAGCACACGCTTATCAATAGCATCTTTTTATTTTTGCCCCTCCGTAATGTGAACAAATTTTGACTTCCATATAAAATTGTTTGTTTCTACAAAGTGTAATATTCACGTCTCATAAATTTTATCTCTATTAAATTTACTCTTAATGTATGCGATTCACTGTCTTCTGAAATTCTACTAGGTCCACTACCTTGCTCATCAGTGTGTTGTGTCTACTGCAATCGGCACGTCATTTAAAGAGCTTAATTTCAAAATGACTTTCTTTCATGAAACAATTTTCCAGAAAGGGATAGTGATCACATCAACCTTATCGTTCTATGTAGATTTCAATGGTTTCAGAATACCGTATGAGGTTAGAGAACGACATTATTGAACAAAAAAATTGGCAAAACGACGGAAACGCATCTTAGAATTAGACTGTTAGTTTATGCCTTATTTTACGTGCGGAGACTCAGGCCATCAGGCCCACTCTTCCGTCTGACCACGCAAATTTTGCTACGCTCCTTTCACCAACTAGGGAAGAAAGAAAGTATTACTTGGGCGACGAAACACACAATTTGAATTTATCTCACAGGCTTCATTTAGGCTTGAGGAACGTTTACATACAGTAAATCTAGTAACACGGGACAGCCGGCTTTACTTCCCCACCGCAGGAAGGCGTACGAAGGATTTTTTTCGCCTTTAAAAATCCACAGCTTCGATCGGGTTTCGATCGAGAGCCCGCAGTTTCGAACGGGGATACACGAACCTCGGCATAACAGTCCGATTCGCTAACCGTTAAACCATCGCCGCCGTGCATGTTGTGGCGTAAAAATTGAAAACAACAAAAATGGAAATCCGTCACTTTGGAAATAATCTCTTCACTTCGTTCCAATTAGATGCAGCGCGCGTGACCTTTGTCTTTTGTTTGTGTCCTCCGCGATGTGAGCAGCTCTTCACATTGAGCCAAAAATTGGGCAACGCCGCTGGGCGCGCGTGGGGGGGGGGAGCGTCCTTCGGGGGCGTTGCGTTTGTTTGTGTCCTCCGCGCGCCGGGCGCGTGCGAGGGCCGGCCGGCCCCCGCCGCTCGCCCGCTGCCGTTGCCCCCCACGGCTCGCCGCGCCTTGGTCCCCGCGCCAGCTGCCTCTGCTTCCGCTGACTGGTGCAGTTCCTGCCAGCCGCCTCCCTTGCCAAGAGGTCCCAACTTCCGCCAATCGCCACACTTTCCGCCAATCGTCACTCTTTCCGCCAATGGCCATACTTTCCGCCAATCGCCACACTTTTCGCCAATCAACACACTCTCCGCCAATCGCCACATTTTTCGCCAATTGACACACTTTTCGCCAATCACAACACTTTCCTTCAATCACCACAGTTTTCGCCAATCACCACACTTTTCGCCAACACCACACTTTCCGCCAATCGCCACACTCTTCGCCAATCGTCACACCGTTCACCAATCACCACACTTTCCGCCAATCCCACCTACGCCAATCGCCACATTTTTCGCCAATCACCACACTTGTCGCCAATCGCCACACTTCTCGCCAATCATCACCTTTTCGCCAACCACCATAGTTTTCGCCAACCACTATACTTTCCGCCAATCGCCACACTCTTCGCCAATCGTCACACCGTTCACCAATCACCACGCTTCCCGCCAATGGCCAGAATGATCGTCAATCGTCAACAGTTCTCGCCAATCGCCACAGTTTTAATTGCCATAGTTCTTCCTAATTGCCATAGTTCCCGTCAATCGACACAGTTTCTACCTCCCCTTGCAATACGCACTCCGCCATTGCCATCGCTACTCTTCCCCTCACCGTTGGAACTCCCGACACCACCGGCCTCACAACCTCCACTGCCATCGCCTTTGCCTCTGGCGCAGGCTCCGCCTCCTGCACCCTCGCCGTCGCCACCCGCAGCTTATCCGCCCTCTTTTTCCTTCCCACTGGCGCCAATGTATCCTTTCGACATCATGTACCTCTTCAACTTCCCCGACACTGTCTCCAGTCTGCCTCCTCCTGCCCCCACATTGCCATAGACTCTGTAGTCACGGCCTTTGCCACTGCCACTTGTTAGTTAGTTAATGCCTTATTTTACGTGCCGAGACTCGGGCCATCAGGCCCGCTCTTCCGTCTAACCACGCAAATTTCGCTATGCTCCTTTCACCACCTAGCGGAGAAAGGACGTATTATCTTGGGCGACGAAACAGGCGGAACTCAATTTTGCTCAGGGGCTTCATTTAGGCTTGAGGATATTTTACATGCAATAAATCTACTACATGGGACAGCCGGCTTTACTTCCCCTCCGAAGGAAGGCGTACGAAGTATTTTTCGCCCTTAAAAATCCACGGCTTCGATCAGGTTTGAACCCGCAAACCACCGAATCCACTTGTATTACTCTGACGCCGCCGATGTCATGGGGCTTGCCCACACTGGCGAGGGAATTTCCTTTTCCGGATCTAGGAGGTGCACAGGTCTCTCTAACGGCATTCTTTCATTTCACTCAGAGATATCAACTGGACACACTTCGTCAGGAGTAGTTCTGTTTAGGTATTTTGATTATCTAGAATCGACCGGCATTTTCTAACATTGGCAGGATTTGTAAAATCATCGATACTCAATGGAAGTGGGATCATGATTTGTATCTTTAATATGTTTAAATATGAATACGTATTTAGTTCTGTATTTCCAAAGGTTGCTTTGTATTGCCTTTTTGTGAAATTTGTCTATGTTATATGCACATCGACTAAATTATCTAGTGGGTTTAGACATCAGAATCCAATTATGACACATTTTATATTTATTATACTACAATTTTGGAAACGGCTAATTAGAGCTGTGTGTTTTTATAGCATCCAATCATTATTGTCATACTTTTCCCCCTCTTTCCTCGCAAGTTGCCTTGCATTCAGATAAAACATTTTTTTCCACTCTCAGATAACAGATCGTGACTCCCGAACTTAACGAGCCGAAAGAAGCTCTTCTCGCAAACATTTGTTTTCACTGCCGCCTTCTGACCTTCTCGTTACTGTACCAATGGTTCCTACATCACGGGTCATGAGGCCGTAACCGGTTCTTTCCGTCTTTTGCCGAAAGTGATATCGACGGCTCTCACCTTTGGCGAAGGAACCTCGCGTGGGCGGGCGGGCGGGCGGGCGGGCGGGCCGGAAGACGGGCGGGGGGGCGGGCGGGCGGGCGGGCGGCGGGCGGGCGGGCGGGCCTTCGCTGGCGTCCGCCTGCGGAAAGAAAGCGACGGCGACGACGACTGCGCGAAGCCGCCTGCCGCCGCTGGCAGCGCCCGCGCGCCCGCCCGTCTGCACGCCGCACAGTGGGGCAAAATCCCGAAAAGCTGGCCAAAAGTCGAAAAAAAATTATTTAGGGAATTTTAAGCAAACCCTTGTGTAGAGGAGTTCTCAGAGAGTCTAATTCCACGGTTATAAAAGGTCCGGGGCGTCACAGTGACGCTCTGCGTCATTGGAAACTGGCCGTTGATCGAGCTGCTGTTACACGATCGTAAATCAGCCGGTACTTTGAACACGTGTAAAAGTTTTCGACTTTGTTCAATTTTCATCATTCGAAATAGACAAAACTCCTGATGTAGAGTACAATGTTTAAATGTATTACAAATACGTACAAAACCCGTTAAAATTATTTAATTAATCAATAATATCTAAACAAAATGATAAATGAATTTGTTTTTTGTTTGTTTTTAAAAGGGGAAAACGGTTATACATTTTACAGAGTTCCACAACGAAATTTTTGATTTTAAAATTTGGAAATGTGTATAACGTGTTCATATTTTGGCCTGCTTTTCGGAGCTGTGCCCCACTGTGCTCCGCACCGCACCCGGAACACGCGACGCCACCGGCGCTGACGCAGCGCTCGCGGCGACAATCGAATCGCAGAGGTCCCTCAAGGCATTAACTCACGACACTGCAGGGCCTCGGACCGGCAGGCTCCAGGGTTACACTCCCCACAGTAGAAGACATTTTGGCATTAGCTACGTAGCTAGGTCGAAGTCAACCGCTGTCTGGAGGAGAATCCTAGAGACCGTCTGCTTCGATCGAATGTTCCGTAATTTCGCCGGTCAACACCATGCGAATGCCGGAGCAGTACCCTAACAAACGAGCCAAGGACTGGGTGTGATTTTTCCTTCCTCTTCCTTCACCTATCTTTGCCCCTTTCTTACACACTCACGCACACACACTCACACACACACACACACACACACGCACATGTGTGTGTATATATATATATATATATATATATATATATATATATATATATATATTCACACACACACACACACACACTCACTCACATGCACTACACTACCACTCGTGCAGGAAGACCAGTTGGGAACTTAAAGCTTTAGCTACTTGACTGTCTGAGAGACGCCGCATCCTAGACGCAGGTGCCAACGTTTCGACCGTCAGTTTGCGACCTTCCTCAGGGCGAAATGCGACGAAGGCCGCAGAATTGGAAATGGTTAAACGTATTTAGAAATTAAGACCGGATAATAGTCGATTAAAGCAATATTGAAGCATGGGATCAAAAAATAATTGCCTATAAATTCACAACGAGAAGGTTTCTCAAAAAAGTGTGAAAACAAAAAAACGTTGTTTGGAGCACGTAGATTATAATGTCCTGGTCTTGGGTGTTTAAAACAGGCTAGTTATATTTCATTATTACACAGAAATCGCGTAGTCGCGCTTCTTCTCCAATCCGGCACTCCCCCCCCCTACAACTCGACGGCGCCGCCCGTAAGCCAAAGTTGGCGCGGTAGAGGAGGCGAGTTTGTTCACAGTAGGGGCTCTTGTAGTTTCCTACACCTATAGTAAGGTAGTTTAGTTTTACGTTTTTAGTGTTAAGTTTAGCATAAGTAACAATGTAAGCCAGCAAATGCACATGCGATAGTAATTAGTACTGATCTGTGTAATTTCCAATCACTCAATAAATAAATTAAAAAAAAAGGAGGCGAGAGTCGAACTGGAGATGGGACGCTTCCTGCTGCACCGCCTCCGCGCCGTCGCCGCCAACTTTACGACACGCAGCCCGGAAATAACGACACGGCACGGCGCGGCGCGAGGCGACCCGCGTGCATCGAATTCGCGATGGGAAATGACTCCCTGCTCTAAAGGTTCTAACGGAGCTCAGTTTATGACTTATTTCTGCTTCCTTATGGGACAATGTATTGCCGGTTTCCGTGTTGCGCTTTGGCGTGTACGCAGTGTCTATCAGTGCCTACTTTCAGATTCGGGTTTATACGTAGCTTGGACCAACGACCGCAGTCTTTTGCTCGAGTTATAGGTTAATGGCTATGTAAATTGTCATGATTTGTAAATCTGGAGCAGTTATGATTGAGTGCTTAGAAGAATCGAATGAAATTTCGCAGAATTATTATAACATGTCTTACTTTTAATGAAATAATTTTGGCAAGCTAAATTGTACAGTTTGAATTGTCAACTCACCAGTTATTTCCCAGTCATTGATAATAAGATTAATACTAAATCAACGATATAATGTGAGAAGGAATGACACGATGCTCAGGCCTTTTATCACGAAAACTAATGTCTTGTTATTCTTCCTCAGCCCACACAATTTCCTTCTTCAGTTGTGTAACTTTCAGATGTCTTCTTACCGCTGCGACTTACTGATTATCATGACGATTCATTTGAGAAAAAGATTAAAGGCGAAACTGGAGGAAATTATACATGCAACCGTCTGAACTAGACAGATCACACTCACCGTGTCTCTTTTAATTTTGTAAATTTACTTAAATAAGAGACGAAGAATTTACAATACTGTATTGCTCCACCATTGACCTTCCTAAATTGATACCCTTCGAAATACGGAGGACAATGACTGGCTAAAATAGACGTGCGAACTGAGAGAGTGATTGATTGATTGATTGATTCGTGTTTCCGGGCACGTCAACTGCTTTGGCCATTAATCCCGTTAGTGTAGTGCATGCTTTTCGCCGGAGATGGCGGTGATCTTCCCCCGCTCGATGGCGAGATCCGGCACCGATCTACTGTCGGCTAGTGGGGTTTCCCCATAACCAGGACTCTCCCACCAGCTGGGAACCGCCCCAGCCGGGACAAGCTTTAACTTCCCGATCGGTCTCCCGGAATATGTGGTAGTGTAGTGCATGTTAGTGTGTGTGTAAGGGGAGAGGATAGGACAAGGAAAAGGAAGGACAGATCGCGCGCTGTTCGTGGCCCGTTTGGTAGAGTACTGCTCCGGCATTCGCCTGGTGTTGATCGGAGAATCCACGTAAAACTACCGATCAGATCAGCCGGCCGCTAGAATTCTCCTCCAGGCAGCGACTGAATTCGACCTAGCTGAAAAGCTAGTGTCGAAAATCCTGCCGCCGTGGGGAGTGTAGCCTAGGACCTCCCGATCAGAGGCGCTGCAGTGACATCAGTTGATGCACTGAGCAAGAGAGAGAGAGACCCGCGCCGCCAAATCCTGTTTCTAAAGTTCAATGCGGTGAATCACTAGAGCGGCGTCGGACATCACGACGAAAGTGGAGCAGTGCTCGAAACCTTTCATGGGTCAAACACGATGATTGCACCTGATCGCAACTGATTGCCGATGGAATGCGGGGACTATACCGTTCGCTTTCACTTGAGCTGATTCACTATTACATCGCCTCTCGTGCTCCGTTTCCCTGCGCATCTGGAAGCACCTGTACGAGAATGAGTAACGCTGATTTGCTAGGGGCGTTTAGAAAATGTAAAATAGTAACAGGTTGTATAACTTCATTGGTGAATAAGTCACGCAACCTCTCTTAATTTCAATTTTGTGTTGGCATCGGATTTTCCAACGCAGTGAAATTACAGATTCCAATCTGTAATACTCTATGATACAGTGCTGCAGTCACACCGTCAATATCATTCCTCAATCAATATCATTAGTTAGATCTTTCTCATTTGCCTTGAACTTGCGTTCAGTTGCGATCTGTGTGTTTGCACATATTTGCATATTTTAGGCTTTTACTGCATATTTTTGTTTATTTATTAAGTTCTTCCACGACCGGGACGAAAAGTGGATATTATTTTTAGCAAAACAATAACTAAAGTGAACTATTCGCTCCCTAGAGGGAAAATATTTACTCCCTAGGGCTTAAATATTGTCTCCATTCTTTGCATTACGACAAAGAAAACAAATGACATACATGAGTAAAATTTCGTATACAAAACAGAAGTGAAACAAAAGTAAGTTGCACTTCTTTGCTTCCTCACCAAAATACGGCAGCATGCCGTTCACTCTTAAATTTAATATTTCGTTATGTTTACACCAATCTATAAATTTGATATAAGATGTTAATTGGAACATACTACACATTTTCTTAGATTGTTTACAGTGAATTTTCAATAGCTTCAGTAGCAGTATCAGATATGCATTTAAGTTCAGCCATGGCCTCCATTAAACGCGTACTAGTTGTTTATCGACACTCTCCTTGGTAAAAAAAAAGAACACTTCACGTATTACGGATTTTACATTCCACAGTGTAATATTGAAAATATATTTTGTCAAGCTATGACATAAAAAAATAGAAAATACACCGTGGGTGGGAAATGATCTCTGTATAATTGTAGCCCTCGGGCTACAATGGATAATCTACTATTTTACTGCATATTTTAAGGCATGTTTTGACTACATACCAATCCCATCCCTAATTATAACCGTGTATTGCAGCCTGTATGACTCGTATTTGTGTTTGTAAGCAAGTGTGTCGCGCACAGATGCATGCCTATTTCAGAAAAAATAAAGACATTTTGAATGCCTATTTTAGTAAAAATAAATGCCGTTTTGAATGCCTATTTTAGTAAAAAGATATTCAGGTTTTGGTTGCATATTTTAGTAAAAATAAATGCCTTTTGGATGCTTATTTGAGTAAAAACAAATGCCTTTTTGGACGTCTATTTTAGTAAAAATAAATGCCTTTTGGATGCTTATTTGAGTAAAAATAAATGCCGTTTTGGGTTGCATATTTTAGTAAAAACAAATGCCTTTTGGATGTCTATTTTAGTGAAAATAAATGTCTTTTTGGATGCCTGTTTTAGTAAAAATAAATGCCGTTTTTGATGCCTATTTTAGTAAAAAGAAATGTCTATTTTAGTAATAAATTCCTTTTGATGCCTATTTTAGTAAATCTAAATGCCTTTTGGATGCCTATTTTAGTAAATCTAAATGCCTTTTGGATGCCTATTTTAGTAAAAACAAATGTCTCTTTTGGATGCCTATTTTAGTAAATCTAAATGCCTTTTGGATGCGTGCTGTGCGTTGGCAGATGCAGGTGCAGGGCGCAGTGGGCGCGTGGCTGGTGCGCGCGCTGGCCGCGCTGGGCGCGCTGCGCGCCGCCGCCGCGTCGCCGGCCATCAGCGAGGCGCGCCCCAACGGCGCCAACCGCCCCGGCCGCTTCCTCTCGCTGCCCGTGCCGCAGAAGTGCAGCCAGCGTGAGTACTCACCACACTCCCCACAGTAGCTACTCCGAGCGCGTCAACCGCCAACGACATTGATCACGAAAGCTTAGTGCATGTTTGGGATTGATTGATTAGTGATTTCGGACGCGTCAACTGCTAAAGACATTTAAAAAAGTGCATGTTTTCGATTGATTGGTTAGCGATTAAGGGCGCGTCAACTGCTAAATACAACAATCCCGAAAGTTTAGTGCATGCTTTCGATTGATTGGTTGATTAGTAATTCTGGGCGCTTCAACTGCTAAGGTCATTAGTCCCATAATCGTAGTGCATTTTGTATCGCAATGATCTTCCCTCGCTGAGTGGCGAGAACCGGCGCTGACCTGTGTCGGCTTGCGGGAATTTTCCAAGGTATCGTCTACCAGCGGAACACCGCCCTAAAACAAGCTCTAAGCTCCTGACATGTGTGGTAGTGTAGTGCATGTATGTGTAAGTAAAGGACGAGGATTAATCAAGGAAGATGAAGGAAAGATCGCGCGCGGTCCGTGGTTTCTTTGTTCGGGCACTCTTCTGCCGTGCGCCTGGTATTAATCGGGGAAACTACGGAAAACTACCAATCAGAGCAGTCGGCCGCTAGAATTCTCCTCCAGACGGAGGCTTAACTGGTCCTAGCTATCTAGCTAGTGTCGTGAATCCTGTCACCTTTGGGACTCGAATCTGAGGATGTCCCGGTCAGAGGCATTGCAGAGACATCAGATGATGTCCTGAGCTGGGCGACGAAATATTCTCTTCCTTCTCCTCCAGACAGCGATAAATTTGACCTAACTATGTAGCTACTCGTAGAGTCGAAAATCCTACCATCGCCGCAACTCGAATCTTAGAACTCTCAGCCGCTGTCTAAAGACGAATTCATCGCTTTCAGGAACAACAAATTTTTAAGTTCTCAAAATTGTTTTTGTCCACATGATAACGTCGATGAAGAGTTAGTGTCAAAATAATGATGATAATTATTATTAATTTTATTACTCGCCCATTAAATTGATCGCTTTCAACAACTCTAATCAGCAGATATTAATGTCAAAAATTCAACGTAAAAAAGTTCATGGATGAAAACAAACACGATTAATAATTTTTGAATTAATTATGCAATTAAGAAAAACTTGGTGAGGAATCAAAACAGAGTGATGCTGAGGTGGAAGACTATTCAGATGGTAGCTGTCAATCAAGAGATTATCATGTGAAAATGCTCTCTACAAGCTATTAAAAATACAACTTTACTATTTATTCGTTAACATTACGTTACTTAAGTCATGCAGTTAAGTTCATTCAGTTGTATATTTTCGCTCACACATCGAAATTATACATCATTTGGTGCCTTTAAGCAACAGGAAATTTTAATGATTCATTTGTTTCATTTCTGTGTAAAATATATGTTTATAACGGTAGGTTAACTGTATGTGGTAAGAATTTGCCTGAGGTGAACGCACCAAAATATTCATTGCAAACTATACCAAGTCTTTATTTACTTATTTTAATGTGATCCGTGAACCTTCATAAAGAGGACTGTGAAATACCTCACAGTATTTTGGCCTACTGGCATTATGACTGAAATACAAACCCACTCAGTATTTAGGATGGAAAAACCGGAATCGTAGTAGTCGTCAATAAGCTAACCCCGAAAGGTTACTTTATCTCACAATCTTCACTTTGGCCTCTGAAACATTGCAAAATCGTCAACCTTTTCGCTTGTCAACGTTATTTTGCTCGCAACCGCATTAGCTGTATCTCAAGAACTGGGAAAGAGGTCACCAGATTTGCGAAGCCCCTTCGATGATTACTATAAGACGTTGCCATGACGCAACCAGCAGTTTGACCATGACTCACCAGTCATTTTGTTCCCTCTGTAATTCCATACTTTCTGAAGAATGTTTAGCTAGAAGGTTTATGAAAATCTTTAGGGAATCGGACAAATAGTGGAATTTGTGTATCAAGATGCCATGAAACGGTGCAATTGACCGTCGTAAAAAAATCTATTTCCGAAATGTACTTTGATAGATCCGCGTTGTCGCCTTGAGACCAAACTATTTTGAGAGCTCTTACCAATTTATATAGAAATGTATTTAAAAGTTCAACCCAATCGTTTCGATATTTTTAATTTTGCATTCCAATGCTAACTCCATTATCCTTCACGCAATTTAAGGGGACTTGAAGTATTGGGTCCCCGAAGTTCCTCTTACTTAGCTCATATGCTCGAGCATATACTTCCCTCAACAGAACACGGAGCATACATTTTTATACATCTACTACAAGATTATTGGAATTGTCAATCGGAAGTCAAAACAAAAGTAAAGAAAAGGACAAAATTAATTATATTCATACCACACATCATTTTAAAAATACCATTGGTACAGAGCTACTAGGACATGGTTTAGTAATCCATGCAAAATCCGTTCAGGCCCATGTTAAATCACGTAACTTACAGGAATAAATATTGCTTTGCATATTTTCATATGGGAATGCATCAAATCGTGTAGCAAAATAATTTGTATTAGATAACGACATAGGCGATTTAAACAGCAACTAAAAAACTTTGCTCGTTGCAACAGTGCTCGACCAGCGCTGAAACATTACGAAATAGCCATCATTTCCGCGAGTTCTACGATCTTTACTACCATTGACGAGTAGGGATGCGATTTCGCCAACAAAACATCGATGTTTGTAAAGATCGATGTTCAAACTTCAAATATCGGGGATAATAAAACATCGCCTCAAAATCATTGAAACAAAGCTTTTATTATGATGTTCTGTTTTTCAGTTAAAAATAAAATATCAACAATGTAAAAACATTGAGCACAAAACATCGATGTTAAAAAACATCGGTGTCAAAACGTTACTAAATCAATCGATGATTTCATAAAAACATCGTTCTTTTGAAAACATTGTCATCAATGTCGCATGCCTGCTGGTTAGTATTACTTGAGGTAGCGTTGCACGAGGGATCTATGCACTCGCCTTACGACATAAAGAAGGGAGGTGGCTGCACTCAGAGACATCAATCTCGTAGGTTTCCGAAAGTCAGCGTCCGCACATAAAAATTAAATTCACATTTGTATACAAAAAGCACACAAGGAAGCCAATGAAACAAATTACGTGTGGAAAACAATTTTTTTCTTAATAAAATTCCAATAATTTCTTTTTATAGACAGTCCAAACTACATTTATTAGAACATAAATGATTATTACAACAATGATTATTATTATGGAAAACAAATTACTGGACGATCCAATCTCGCTTGATTTAATAGTAATTCTTGGCGCATCAAATGCTAAGGTCATTGGTCCCGCAAGTATAGTGCATGTTTCCTTCGGGATGTGCCAGTGATCATGCCCCGCTGGATGACGAGATCCGGCGCCGACCGAAATGGCGGCAAACGAAGTTGTCCCCAACCAAGTATCTCCCACCACTGGGCTTCTTTCCGGATGTTTCCAGAACCGCGAAGTGCGCGTAAAGGTTTCCACCGCGCATGCGCAATATCTGCCTTTCCGTGTGTTTCGCGCGTGATTCAACGGCGGTGGTGCTCACAGAGATAACGTGCGAACTCTGCATCTCGCGATCTGCGGAAGGCGGACACGAGCCGGAGGGCACGGCGGCGGCTGTCTCTTCCGCGTGGCGCGTGGCGGAGCGGGGAGGGGCGGGGCGGGAGGGGGCGTGGCGTGGCGGGGTGGGGCGGGGTGTGGCGGGGCCGCGGGCGGCCGCGAGAGTGTTTGCCTGGCGACGGCGCTCCCTCCCGCGCGCACCCTGGCGTCGGCATGACGTAACCGCGCGCCGCCGTCGCCTTCAGCTTTTCGTTTCGCGTGACTCGCGGACAGCCCGCTGCGCGGCGCTTGCGTAATTTGCCGCCGCCGCCACCAGTGGCCAACCTCTCAAGGATCCACGAGAGGCTGTTTCTGCACAGAATATCGTATAACGACAATGTACGCTGGAGGCAACCACGTGACATGTATCGTTTGAAATGTTAAATGCTTTTTAAACAACGTTTTCATTCTAAGACTACGGTAAAGAAATTAGTTGCGAGCTGTGACGGCAGGGTGTGATAGTGCTGAAAACGTTGAATATTATTCTCATAATGTGTCACCCTCATGATTCGCATTTATTTTATTATCGATATTTACCAACATAATGTTGCATTTCGAGTATAATGAGTTAGCAGCTCTATCTGCGACCAGTCTTAGGAACAAATCTTATTCATGAGACTGACATATTTAGTAAATGATACAAGTCACGTGATAATTTTGATAGAGGCCTTGCAGTCGCTCTATCGCAACATTTGAGCTCGCGCGAGAGCGTGGGCTCCGAAGTGGGTTCCTAGACTTCGCACAACATATCTATGCATTCGTCGGTCGTGAAAGTGCGTGCACATACTTCGATGTTTTAAAGTGGTCGATGATATTACGTCATTCTGCCTTATAAAATGAATCTTTTTCTCCTGCCTTATAAAATGAATCTTTTTAACCGTGGTAAGCACATTTCTGAGGCCATTAGCTCCGTTGAGAAGGACGTTCGCAAATTAATTAAAAATATTAATTTTCAAAGGCAGTATGTGTAACATTGACATAATGGCATTGGCCACTATAGAAAAATCGAAGAATAGTAAAGCTATCTGAGCAAACTATCGCTCTTTAGAAATCATAGCGTAACCTAATGCGAGCTAGGGATTGCAATCGCCCAGAAATTTGATTTGGCTGCGTTACTACTTTGTTACATTTGTTTTCTTTTGCATTTTCTTACACGAAATGCGATTGTAATTCATTTGCGTAGAGGCTGCCTGTCGTAAAACATCCCAAGTTTGCGGGTTCAAATCGGATCGAAGCCGTACATTTTTAAGGATGATCTTTTAGGGTTCTTTGTACGCCTTCCCTCGGAGGGGAAGTAAAGCCGACTGTCCCATGATCTATATTTACTGCATATAAAAGATTCTCAAGTCTAAAAGAAACGTCTGGGCTAAGTTAAAATCGTCTGTTTCGCCGCCCGAAGGATAACTGCTCTCTCCTCTAAATGGTGAAAGGAGCGTAGCGAAATTTGCGTCGTCAGTCCGAAGAGCCGGCCTGATGGTCTGGGTCTCGCCACGGAAAATAAGGCATCATTGAATTTGAAATGTATTGAACTGAAAAGCTGGAAGTCAATGTTTTTGACCGGGAGCGGTACACTAGTGCATCAACTGATGTTGCTGCAGCGCCTCTGACCGGGAGGTCCTAGGTTCCCACTCCCCACGGCGGCAGGATTTTCGACACTAGCTTTTCAGCTACGTCGAATTCAGTCGCTGTCTGGAGGAGAATTCTAGCGGCCGGCTGCTCTGATCGGTAGCTTTCCGAGGTTTCTTCGATCAATACCAGACGAATTCCGGAGTAGTACCCTAACAAACGGGCCACAGACCGCGCGCGATCTTTCATTCCTCTTCCTTGTCCTATCCTCTCCCGTTACACACTTACACTAACATGCAGTACACTACCACATATTCCGGGAGACCGGTTGGGCGCTTCGAACTTGTCTGGAGCGGTGCTCTGCTGGTGGGAGATACCTAGTTGTGGAAAACCCCGTTAACCGATGATAGGTCTTACGCCGGATATGGCCATCCAGCGGGAGAAAAACCACCGCCACCTCCCGATCAAAACGCGCACTACACTTACGGGACTAATGACCTTAGTAGTTGATTCGCCGGAATCACTAAACAATCAATCAATGTTTTTGAGACGGCATTCAGTATAGCCGTCTCCCTCATCTCTGCCATCAGCCGTGTACACCAATTTATTCCGAGAATCGTTTATGAGACGGCTGCTCAAGTGGTCGGTTCACTTGGCGTGTCCTGGCTCAGATATTGACTGCGGACAACCGGTGTGCGACGCCGCTTGTTGTCACCCCAACAGAGCGAAAGTGCTCATGTCGATCGACTCTAGTATAGTAAAAGGATCGTGGCAAGCGGGCCACTGCAGTGGTTCACCATGGTGAGTCTGGTTCGAATTCTTGCTCTGTAGCAGCTCTGGTGTACGAATCACGTACTATACCCTGTACCAGTTTTCTTTGTACTTAACAGCTGTACCTGTAAAGATACTACATACTCGTTTATTAAATATTACTTTACTCCCTTGCATCACAAATTCCTATTAAATGACCCATCTATTTCAGTCTCCACTATTTTACCTGCGATGACATTTGGATCTTCCATCGCAATTTGTCACCCTCGCGAACGGCACCACTACCATATTTTACGAGACATTCTCCGGCTTGGCCTGCAAATTAGCGCTCTTGATTTCTGGTAAACTTTATCTAATCTCAGAGTACCGGCCATTGCCTACAAGACGTTGTTCTTGAAAGAAAACATAAATGAACGAATGCTATACTAAGAATACACAGCTATCAAGCAAATACTCCAATTGATTTAGGGAAGTAAAGAACAGGCCATGTACCCAGCGCGATCTTCCCTTCCTCATCCTTGACCTACCCTCACCCCTTACTACATACACACTCCCATGCACTTCACTACCACACATGTGGGAAGACCAGTTGCTAGCTCAGAGCTTGTCCCCACTGGGGTGGTTCCACGGTGGTGGGAGATACCAGGTTAGAGAAAACCCCGCTCGCCTACAGGTAGATCGATGCCGTATCTCACCATCTAGGGGGGAGATAACCACCACCTCCCAAGGAAAAAACATGCACTGCACTTGCAGGACGAATGACCTTAGCAGTTGATGTGCCCGAAATCACTAATCAATCATTAATTCCAGTTAAAACACATGGATAAATTGAATACGCATGGAATTCATGTACTTAAAAGTGTTAGAAAGGATCTAGTTGGAGAAAAGTACTTTGGTTAGTGATGGAACTGAGTCAGAAATAACTGAATCTCTGAATTTGGTGTAAAATGCGATAGAAACGTTTCATTGGTTGGACTCCAAAAGATTATTTGTTAATCGCAGAGGGTGAACGCCGGAGCTTCAACTTGGAAATGCTACGCAAGTCAATTTGACCGCATCCAATTCACATTTTTCAAGCTAAATAAATATATCTTATCCCGAAGAACTTGTTGAATAACCTCTCATTACACAGAACATTACACTCGCGTTCCATTTATCCATTTTGGTTGAGTAGTTTGTCAAAATAAAGATTCAGAATCAGAGTTAGAATTAACAGAATCTCTGAATTTGGTGTAAAATAGATAGAAATTGTTCGTTGGTTGGACTCCGAAAGGTTATTTGTTAATCTCAGAGGCAGAACGCCGGAGCTTCAACTTGAAAACGCCAAGCAAGTCAAATTGACCGCATCAAATTCACGTTTTACAAGCTACATAAATATATCTTATCCCGAACGACTTGTTGAATAACCTCCCATTACACAGAACATTACACACGTGTTCCATTTATCCATTTTGGTTGAGTAGTTTGTCCAAAAAAAGAAAAAAAAGAAGAAGAAGCCGCGTCCGAGCCTGGCAGCTCATCGCGCGCTCGACCCGGCCGTGACCCCGCTTCTGAACGGCGCGTTGTTTTTTATAGGAGAGATTCCGCATGATGCAGTGATCTCACTCCACGTGAAGAGGGAAGGCGCGGAGGTCACGTGATTTCGCATTCATTCGCGCCGCTTGACTGCTTACGGAATTGGGACGCGCTGCAATGCCGTCCGTATACCGCTCACTACACACTTGCGGAGGCGGTCTTTCATTTTTCAGAAACTGCGCAGGTATCTCTCTGGGTAGCTGCATGAAAAGCTCGCAAGAAGCGGGTGAAGGTCAGCTAGGAATTGCGACTCTTCTGGTTAGCTTGTTTGCTGCAACTACTTTTTCATTATCCTCCCCCCAAAAAAACAACAACAACATAGTTTTCAAGGAGTCTCATTTGGAATTCTCAATATCTGTTGGAAATATTGGGGTCCTATAGAAACTCAATTGTTTGCTTGTATGTTTTCAAAGCACGCTTGCTCTGTTTTTTTTTTGTATGGGGAAAGATGATCTCTGAAAATCAGAGTTCTGCTTTATGCTTCGATTGGCAGTTTGCGAGTTGTGCCACTGTTGCAGCAAATGAGCAACGGCCTCTTCGCCACACCTCCACAAGATTCCTCTTTAGACAAAGAGTAGACAAGTAGTCTGAATATTTAATAAGCTAATATATTTTGCTATCTGACCTTTATGAGTGATTATATTTCAGATGAGATTGATTTTTCGTAATAAACAAATGATTAAGCTAACAACACAAGTGTTTGGAAAACGTTGAAAATGTTCGTCAAAATCTTTTTTTTTTAAAATACGATTACAGAATTATATAGGGGAGAAGGTTATAAACATAATGAATGAACTTAAAAAACATTCACGAAAGAAAGTGGAAATAGAAAGTAATGTAGTACTTTTGTTTAGTTAATCATTTAAAGAGGATACACATTTTTTTCGTCGAGAGAAAATCCTTGTCTTTCGTGCTGCAGTTTCTTTAGGCGCCCTGCAGCAGAAACGACGAAAGCACCCGCCCCTGACCCCAGGCCCCTGCACGCTCGGCACCCGACCGTGACCGCACGCCAGCGAGGAGAAATTTGAATATGCAAGATTCTGTGGTACTTAATGCACTTCTTCAGAAGGAGAAAAGGCAGGTCGTAAAATTTTGTGTAGTTTCGGTGGGGACCGCAACTTGTTGATTTAGGACACGAAAATGTGAAGGAATTAATGGACAGAAATTAATGAGAGAAAAGTGAACATTTTTATTCGTGAAAGGGTAATCGTTTGAAAGAATTACTAAATTCACAGAGGATACACTCACTTTTACTTGCAACTTAACTCTTAACGAAAATATTCTCTTCATCAGCTTATTATTTTGTTTAAATAAATTTATTCACTTGTAAAGGCTAAACAGATTAGGAGCATTATCTCCACAAGTTCAGTTTCCAGAATGGAATTCTTTTTACAATTCTTCAAAGTTTACTACATAAAAGCTACATTTTATAAAATTTGTGTGTTACGAAAGATTTTGTAAAAAAATCAGAAAATATTATTGTGTACAACAGACATTTGACATCAGTTGGCAAAATGTACCCAGAATAGTCTACGGTGTCGCATGGTATGGGAGCATCGACGACCAAGTTTTGACTCCTGGATGAGGCAGGGATGTTTTCGTTTTGAGATAGTGACCGGATTAGGACCTCTCCTAGCATCATTCACTACATTTTAATTATCCTCAAGTTCATCATCTTAATCATCATCTATTCTTGGCTCACTGCTTATTTCACCCACATCATTAACCAAACATTGGAGGATGTTAAATGGCATTGACTCCTTTTTTTTTGCACACGTTCATTAAACGAATGGACCGACAAAGGTGTTTCAGTGCATCATCAACTGATGTCACTGCAGCGCCTCTGACCGGGAGGTCCAAGAGTTCGAGTCCTCGATGGTGGCAGGATTTTCGACACTAGCTTTTCAGCTAGATCGTATTCAGCCGCTTTCTGGAGGAGAATTCTCGCAGCTTGCTGCTCTGATCGATAGTTTTCCGTGGTTTCTCCGATCAACACCAGGCGAATGCCGGAGCAATACCCTAACAAACGGGCCACGGACCGCACGCGATCTTTCCTTCCTCTTGCTTGTTCTATCCTCACCTCTTTACTTACACTCACATGCACTACGATACCACACGTGCTGGGAACTTAAAGCTTCTCCTGGCTAGGGCGGTGCTCCGCTTGTGACAGATTGAGAAAACCCCGCTAGCCGAGGGGAGGTTAGCACTCGAAATGGTCATTCAGGGGGGACGATCACAACCACCTGCCGCGGAAAAAGCATGCACTACGTTTACGGGAGTAATGACCTTAGCAGTTGACACAACCTGGAATCACTAACAATGACTCAATCAATAATTTTGTTTATTAACGAGCTTATTAATTATTACGACGGACATCATCGTCAAAGCAGGTGGAAACTGTGTTGCGGCAGTGTTCAATCGGGAGGGAACCTGCTTTTCGCCAGCCGCTGTATGTTGACGCTCTGTCCGCAGGTCCTAAGGAGTTCAACTTTCGAGGCCACAACTACTTCTTCAGCGGCCACCAGGCGCAGTACCGCAACTCGCGCCTGGACTGGCTGGACGCCCGCAACATCTGCCGCGAGTACTGCATGGACCTGATCTCCATGGAGAGCCAGGAGGAGAACAACCTCATCTTCAGACTCATCCAGAACGGTGGGTTCCTCGCTCGTGCGCTCGGGGCGTTGAAATCTCCACTCGACTCGACACACTCAGCAGCTTACGTCGCGTCGCAGCCGCTTAGTTTTTAATGCATGCGGCAATTTCGAAAGCGAAGGATATTCCTGAAAATGTATGTTAAAAATTGCAGGCGACAAAGATTTGAGGAATTTATCTAGGGAGAGGATTTGTATTCCCAAAATGATTTGAATTCCCTAAAAATAAAAGAAAAATATTGCCAAAAATTTTAAATTTAAAAATTAAAAAAAAACATTTCCGGTGTAAATCAGGAGAAATTGTGAAAAGATAGTATAAGAGTAATGTGTGTGCTAGCGAAATAAAATCTATCTTACTTAGCATGAGAAATAATTATAGAAATATGCACCAACACGTCTTGTTGCATTCTGCCTGTTTAAAAACTATGATATCAAAAACCTACATTTGCATAAGTATTTTATCATCTATAGAAAAGAAGACGAAAATCAACACAGACTGTGACAAGCTCTTTTCAATTAATGAATGCTCACAAATAAAAAAAATATTCCACGAAAAGATGAAACGTTGTAGAGACAAGTCCCTATTTTAACGAAATATTTCAAATATACGCTTGTAATTATACAAATATGCGTCAACAGGAAACATCGGCCAAACATGCACAAATTCACTAACTTATTAATTTACATAGCATCCAAATCTAACCAAATATAAAGAAATTTCACTTAGCTGTGTCCTAAAGCAACGGACTAAATTAATCAAAATCATGTAAATCCGCTCACTTATTATCAACTTATTTTTAAGGACAAGTCTTACCAGAACAATACAACTAATTTTATTTCTTGTCTCTAACATTCCTAAAATACATTTTTGATGATAAAGAAAGACATGAAAAACTACCAGCCTAGAACACGAACAAAATGTGAATGCATACGGAGAGGCAGTAGTGTTGGATACACACTGAAGAAACACCATTACGTTTTTCCTTAATATTTCGAAGAATTTTTACAGTTAATGCGATAAATATTGGAAGAAATCAAATAAAAATCATTTAAATTGTTCTAATTCCGGTTCATTTGTTTACATTATTACAACAACAAAACAAAGTGGGACATCCAAAGTATTTAATGTTAGAGTTTTACAAAATAGGAGATTCAGTCTTTGATAAAAAACAAAAGGTAAAATAATATAGGAATTGAAACTTCATATCAGTTACATAACATTAATATGAATATTAATTGCACAAAAACACCTGTTTCCTTTAATGGACTGCACGTAATCAAAAAGTGAAGACAAACCACAATTAGAAACTTCGCATTCCAATGTTTGTAAACAGTCGCATGCAACGAGTGCTGCAGTGGAGAGCTGTATCCACGATCCTAATGGATGCCTCGGAGCGTGTTACGGATGGCGTCAGGTTTCTCGCCGATAAACGCTCGCGGCAGAGAGCATACCATATGCGTTCTTGTTCTTGCTCGCATAGCGATGCAGAGAAAGTCCTGCACTCGAAAAGTTCTTGCATAATGATCAGTCGCACCTTCGGAGACTCAGCGGCTCCTATGTTACGTTCTCTTTAACGTAACGGCGTCTGTGGGTATAGAAATAATTTTACATCAAAATTATTTCAAAATAGAAGGTATCGCCTTTGTTACTACCATATCTACAATGGATTAGCACAAGAGCTCGGTTACCACCACGGAATTTATGAGAGTCATTGGGGATTTTTCTGGTGGTATTATATCGCATATTACACACTATTGTGGCAATAAGGCATATAAGGCAAATTATATTCCTTAAATGATTGTTTGGAAAATTTTGTGAGAACCACACGTAGCACTCACATTATTTCCAGTCACTTGTAATTCAATTTCGATAAGAAAATTTAAGAAATGAAGTATGAGTTTGTATCCCGAATGTCCTTAAGTATTACTTAATCTACTTGCAATGAAAATTGATTGTCAGTACCAGTGATTTTATAATGCAGATGTAATAACCAATCCAACCATTATTAGATCAATAGTTATTTCAAATGTGCGATAGTGAAATCTCCCAAGTAATGTAACTGGAATATGCAGTTCTCTTCGGGTGTTAAATATTTCCAATCATACGACACACTTTTCGATGTGCTCACTCTTAATAAAATGATATTGTTTGTGCAATTAAATATTAATATTTATATAAATTGTGCAATTTGTGTATAGAGTAAGTGCAGTAAGTACAGAATATATTTTGGCCAATTGTACATAATTCCTATTATATCATTTCTTACTGAATGTGTACGTGGTAACGTTTTGCCCTGCTCAACTGACGGAAAGCTGTTTTGGCTGTGCAGAGGACGTGCCTTACATCTGGACGTCTGGCCGCCTGTGCGACTTCAAGGGCTGTGAGAACCGCCGCGACCTGGAGCCCAAGAGCGTGTTCGGCTGGTTCTGGTCGGCGACGCGCGGGAAGATGGCGCCCACCAACCAGACGCCGCGCGGCTTCGGCTACAACCCCTGGTCGCAGACCGGCCACAAGCGCCAGCGCCAGCCCGACAACGCCGAGTTCGACATCAACGGCACCAACGAGTCCTGCCTGGCGGTACGCACGCGACGCCTCCCCCCCCGCGGCCGGGAGTCACTGCGGTCACTCTGACCGCCAGGTCCTTGGCTTCCACTCCAGACGGCGGCGCGGTTTTCGACACTAGCCTTTCAGCTGGGTCGAATTCAGTCGCTATCTGGAGGAGAATCCCCCCCCCCGCCGGAAGTCACTGCGGTCACTGTGACCGCGAGGTCCTAGGCTTCCACTCCCGACGGCGGCGCGGTTTTCGACACTAGATTTTCAGTTGGGTCGAATTCAGTCGCTGTCTGAAGGAGAATTCTAGCGGCCGGCTGCTCTGATCGGTAGTTTTCCGTGGTTTCTCCGATCAACACCAGGCGAATGCCAGAGCAGTACCCTACCAAACGGACCACGGACCGCGCGCGATCTGTCCTTCATCTTCCTTGTCCTTTCCTCTCCTTTTACACACACACTTACACTAATATGCACTGGACTACCACACATGCTGGGAGACCGGTCGGGGCTTTAGAGCTTGTCCCGGCTGAGGGCATGCCCCGCTGGTGGGAGATGGTTGGGGAAAACCCCGTTAGCCATGATAGGTCAACCCCGGATATGGCCATCCAGCGGAAAGAGATCACCGCTACCGAGCAAAAACACGCACTACACTTACGGGACTAATGACATCAGTAGTTCACTTGCCCAGAATCACAAGCAATCAACACAACCACCCGAGTGGTTGTTAGCGCCAACAGACCAATACAAGTGTAATGCAGTATCAGGTAGTCCCACCAACTATGGGCCACCTCCATCACTTCTAAACGGTTACCGATATCGAAATGCAATTTTCTCTCAATATTGCGGAAACATGGGGCAATTAATGTGCCGTAAAGTTATTGTTAGAACAATTTTTGGTTTTCAAGAAATTTAATCACGTTTGATTTTTTAAATCAAACCATATATTTTTTCACTAGCAATAGATAGACTATAAAAAGAGGAATGCAATGATGCAATATATTAATATTTTGATAGAATTTTGGGATTAAAATGATACTTTCTGACATGAAATTTTAAATTAAAAGTTCAATTTTTCCTGTGGCAGCTGTCGCTACTGTCGCCTTTGGGGAAGATGGCCTTCGCGGCCTCCCCTCTCCCCGCAAATATGCCTGCACCGCGAAGCCAACCTTCTCCAAAGGCGACAGTTGCAAGGGTTGCTGCAGGAAATCTCGTACATTTAATTTAAAATCACATTTCAGAAAGTATAATTTTATACTCAAAATACTTTCGAACATTAACATATAGTACATCATTCGTCATTTATGATCTATCTATAATTAGTGAGAAAAATATACGGTTCCATTTTAAAAAATCAAACATGATTAAATTTCTCGAAAACTCAAAATATTTCAAACAATATTTTCACACCATATCACTTGCCCCATGATTCCGCAATGATGAGCGAAAACGGTATTTCGATATCGGGAACCCTTTAGAAGTGATGGGGTGGCTAATAGTTGGTGACACTCACTGAATTTTTAAAACTATGCCTGGCTATACGCACACGACACTACCTCAGCGGTTTTTAACGCAACAACCCGATGCAGAGAAAATAACGGAGACGGTTGAAGACGTTAAATCGAATTGAGAACCGAGGTTTATAATCAACCAATCCGTTATTTGTAATATTGACTGTGTGTCGTTCAATACTTTACGCAATATTGTAATGTTATAATATCGATTTAATCAAACAGACGGACTTTCCAGTTTTTGTTATACAGAGAAAGATATATTTTCTTGCAATATGATGTAGTTCATTGACTCTCCATCTCTTCGGAGATTTTCTCATGACTTGAAATAGTGCCTTGTTTTGCTTGGCATTAATTCAAGCCTGCACAGCGCGTTACGTCATCCTATAAATAATGATACCTTATTAATTAACGACTAATACCGTAAAAAGAGAATAACTACGGATAAAATAGCTGTGGGGCTCTGGATTGTAGGAAGAGCCTCTGTTTTGTGTTGGTACGTGGTCCGCGAGAAGCACTAAACATGACAGCATTCGTCTTGAATGAAGTTCTCTGCAGACCACCTTACTAGTTGATTTTGACTTCATATTTACCGGTCACAATCATACATAAATACACACACACACACACACACATGTGTGTATATATATATATATATATATATATATATATATATATATATAAATTCCGGTGGGCTTGGATTTTTCTTTTGTTTATCCACGGGGTTACGGGATTTTACGTAGATATTACTTTACTTCGCTCATCAAAAATGTTTCAAATATCACCCTTCTCTGGAACTCCAAACTCGGAATAGGAAAATCAATGTAGCATTCGTTTATTATTGCATGTATTCGTCTGCTGCTCGGCATTTGTGGGGATGCTTGCGAGCAGTTTGGCCTCGCCGGGTGGCAACTTCATCCGAGTGTGGTCTTGGCTGTCCGGGTGACGCCGCGTCGAAGGCTGTGTTGCCAACGTTTCGACCATCATTTCGTGGTCTTCCTCAGGGCTGGTCTGCTCAGAGGAAGACCACGAAAAGATGGTCGAAACGTCGGCAAAACAACCTTCGACGCGGCTCCACCCGGACAACCAAGATCATTCACATGACTCCGGCCGCGGAAGCCTACGACTTCACTTCATCGGAGTCGTTGCGTCTGCCCGCAGGTGCTGAACAACGTGTACAACGACGGCATCGCGTGGCACGACGTGGCCTGCTACCACGAGAAGCCCTTCGTGTGCGAGGACAGCGAGGAGCTGCTCAACTACGTCGCCTCCACCAACCCCGGCATTCGCCTCTGAGCGCACGCGCCACCACGCACGCGCACGCGCAAGCTCCATCTGTGTAATATTTATTGCCGGCGCCGCTCATCGACGCAGGCGCCATTAAATGTTGTTACGTGTTTCAATGTGTGTTTTATTTCATTTCACCTGTTCTTACATTCACGTACAGTACAGTAAAATCTGTCTAAGCTGTAATCGATCGGTGCGAAAAATTCCGGTTTGAGGAGGTTTCCGTTTTATACAGGTTGTCTATTTTATGACACTTCAGGTATTGATATTTCTGTCCTAAAAGTAGTGAATTTCAAGACTTTAATATGATTATAAAAACTCATTAACATAGAACGTATTTATGGAGATGACCGAAAGATGAATAATATACATTCTTCATTTACCGCTTCTGAGTTTCTCTTGCTTCTTTAAGTTTGGGCTTTTCATTTAAAGTTAGGGTATTATGATTTCTTCATCCATTGTTAAACTTGTTGCGAAACTTAAAAATACACCCCTCTCTACGTAGTGGCTATAGTCGGAGTGCTTTGCTGACTCAACGCGTTACAGCCAATACTATGACTTTTTGATACCCTCACATGGCTCAAGGCCGTGCAGGGGTATCAAAAAGTTATCTCGCCGAGGGGTAATGATTTTCAATGCGGGACAAGGAAGACTCACGTATAAAAGCCGTGCCCGTACACCTTTCCACGCTCACAGAATCGGAGAGAGGGACTCCTACGGTCTACGCCTTGAGAGACAAGCGAACCCAACGACGAATTCTACGCTGACAGCTGAAGTCCCTCTCCTTCACAATGCGGGTGCTACGAATAAATCATGTGTCACAGAGATAGTAGATAATTTAAAACAGACGACCCATTCATTTCATTAAGAATATCTTCTCTCTGTCAGTTGCATTATTTTCACAGGAATACCATTTTATTTCTTTTCCTCGAAGGACTTGAAAAAACGTTCCGTTTTATGCTGTGTAAAATGCCACTTGACTTTACAAGCCAGAGAAATTTTCCGCTTAAGGCAATTTTCCGGTTTGTACAGGTTCCGGTTTAGTCAGATTTTGCTCTGATTGTGACGGTCTTTTGCTTAAACGGAGACATCGTTGACTGTGAGGACCTAGGATTCGAGTCCAGTCGGTGGTGTATTTTTGACACTACCTACATAGCGAGGTCGATTGCGACCACTACGTTGGTAGAGTTTTAGTGGCCGGCTGCTCCGATTGGAACTTTTCCTCTGTTTTTTCGATCAACACCAGGCGAATGTTGAGTCAGTTCCCTAACAGATCACGGACCGCGCACGGTCCTGATCATTCATTCGCCACTTGCAAATGTGGTTCATCCTTGTCACATTTGTTACCCCTACGCAGACACATTTTCATGCACTGCTCCAATACATATCGGGAAACCTGCAACATTTCTCTTCTTTTCCCTTCCTCTGACTCACCCCTTCTCTTCCCCCTCTTCCCCTCTCCCTCCCCGTTTCCCCCCCCCTCTCTCTCTCTTCTCAAACACATTCGTACATAGATTACATGCATGCATTTACACTCATTAACATAAATAATGACAAACACAAATCATCTTATCGAACAGTTCCATTCCGCTGTTTCTTTTCAGCAAATTTTTCTGTTACTTTTTCATTGAATTCATTAATTTCTTGCGTTTAATATTTTCAACGCAATTCATTGTTACTTGCACAAACACCCTGGATAGAAAAACGAACTCTCTGATTTCAGTTTCTCAAAACGCATTGAAACGTAGTCTAATACATACGTTTAAACAACACTTGGATTTTGATTACTTCGAAATGCTTTTGCAATTGCAACTCTCTTTAAAACACAAGAGGATACGCATATAATATTCAATTAACAGAATACTTACGTATGCAACACTGCACCGCAATGCTTTCGCGTTTCGCAAGCTAGTGCGATACCTCCTTTAAATGGAGAGATATCACACACTTTCTTCGTTAAATGTCACACTTACTTGTCTTAACAGCATATGCTTGCTGAGTGTTATATCTTCGAGTGTCAAGGCACTCGCAGAGATCGCCACTGCGCCGACGCAGCAGTACTCGCATCGCAGGCGGAGTGCTCCATCCGTCCATAAGCCACCGTTGTTCCGCCTCCTTCCCCTGCAGCCCCGCGGCAGCCTAGGACACCGTTTCCTCGATCGCATTCTCCCGAGTGTGCTCCGGCAGGCTTTCGCGAACGGCGCGTGTTTGGAAATACCATGTTTCATAAATGCTCTGACAGAACTCCTCTCTTGTTAAGAGATGTTTAAGAGAAATGGCACCGAATTAATTTGGGTGTGCTCATGCGAACGTGCGAATACCCACGACTGCCACTGGGGTAAGAGCTTGTCCCGACAGGGGCGGTGCCCCACTGGAGAACGTGCCCGAAGGGAACACATTTCCGACAGCCAACGTAAAGGTTTGCAACTCTCAACCTCTCAGAGCATCGGAACAACTTGTTCCTGAAGAAGTGTATTTAAGGATGTCAGTAATGCAGAGCTGGGGAGAGGTTGAGTGATTGAGCTCCCCATCAAAGTATTGAACAATGAAAAGTGATGACGTCCTCCAACCAACAAACAAAACCATTTAGAAAAATATGAACTATTTTATACAAGTACGCATTTCCATACAAGAACATCGATATTTAAAGTGTAAGCTTTCATGTGGTAAAGTGAATTAAATAAAAGTTATCGTTCATGGCACTACTGTTTATTACTACTCGGGAATTTCTTTCTGAAAGTTCGCGACAGCGTTAAAATGTTTCCCGTTAGTGCAGTGCATGTTTTTCATCGGGAGGTGGTGGTGATCTTCCGGCGAAACCGGCGAGAGGCACTACACTACCACATATTCCGGTAGTCCGGTCGGGAGCTTAGAGCTTGTCCCGACTGGGGCGGTGCCCCGCTGGTGGGAGAGTCCTGGTTAGGGGGAAACCCCACTAGCCGGCGGTAGGTCGGCGCCGGATCTCGCCATCCAGTGGGGAAGATCACCGCCATCTATCGAGGAAAAACATGCACTACACTAACGGGACTAATAACCAAGGCAGTTGACGCGCCCGGAAACACGAAAAAATGAATCAATCAATTAACCTAGCGAGTTGAATTTGAAAATATTTGGTTATTGCTGTGGTCAATCCAACTGGTGGTTTTAATACGGTATCTCGGTATGTATCTCAGCGAAACACGTATAGAATTGGAGATATTTCACGCCACCCTCTTAACACGAACTCGAGGTAGATTACACATTGTATCATTCGGGCGTGAGGAACGTCGTAGATCGGGTTTTAAGGCACGTTCTCGAATTCTGCATGAGCAATGTCAAGTAACAAACCGTTGAGAGCATCGTATTCTAAATTCTCTTCTAAAAATACAATTTCTCTTGACACTTCCTTGGTTCAGATTGGTTTGATGTGAGAACTGCGAAACTATTTATACCTTCTTTCTATCCCATTCATTTGTTCACTTCAGGTTTGAGGGTAAAATTTACAAGGGTAAATTTCGTCACCAGAGGAGCTGATATAGTATACTGATGATTAGAGACCGGATTTTTATGTAATTACATGTATTTTGTCTTTCTACTTACCGCTCTCAAAATTTTAATCTTAGCAAATTGCCGCCGTCCTGACACAATAACCAATTTTTTCGCTACATATTTTTTTCATTTTTGGTACTATATTACATATTTTACATATTTGCCTATTTTTACAAAATATTTTTTATTCTATCAATTTTCTTACACATTTTATGGTAAAAGATGTATTTTCAAACTTCAGTAACTTTTCCTATATTATTATTGCGAGCTACTGCGCACCCTACTCGAGCTACGCTCGTGAAGAAGAGATCGGATATTCTCACACTCCGGCGCGCCTGCTTCAGTTATCTCAGTGGCGGGAAATGCACGTCAGCGACAGATCATTTTCGCCTTTAGGTGTGAGGTTAAAGGTCGCCGCGTTTCGCGACCTTTAACCTTAATTCCAAAGAAACTTGGCGATCGTCTTCTGTAACATTTCGACGAGAATATTCCATGTTGCAGTGATTGTTTGCTGGTCCTAAATATCGCCAGTTTGTACGATCGCTTCTATTGCATCTGGTCTGGCTCCTTAACAATATTCTTGGATAACAATTTCTGAAGTTTTTACTACCGATGAGAAAGTTGTATGGTGCAAGTGCTCATCAACTTGTGCTTTCCAAATGAAATTTAAAACGCTTCCATTGTTTTTAAAAATTGTATAGGACATTTTTTATGAAAGTAAGTTCATAATATGTAGAAGTGTTCTATAATTAGATAATTTTAATATTTCATATTATATCCAATTTTACATATTTATTCCATATTCTTGCTGTTTTCATACATATTTACATATTTATGTACATATTTTGACGTTTCATGCTACATATTTTTCCGGTCTCTACTGCTGACATCACTGTGACTGAAATGTCAAATGCAAAGAAGATTGGTGCGCAGTGTAAATTCATCGGAGTTGGATAATGAATAGCTCTAGGAAAGACACCTTCCTTTTTACCGGAAAGAGATTTTTTGATGAGTGATAAACGCGAAACTACTATTCAGGCATACGAGTTCACACACACTTTAGTAACCGGTGAAATGACGACTATGCTGAATTTCTGGAAAGTGTTTCTGACCACCATTCCTGTTATCTCTATACTTTCGTTATCCGTCGTACAATTCTCTGGTTACCTTACTAAAAGTATTCTTTATGAAGTTTTCGTTTTATTGTTCGATGTTTCAGTCATCACAGCCGCTGACAAAGGATTAATATTAGAACTCTTGCAAATAAAATCTGGAACATGAAATAAATTATTAGTGTGTTTATTTCTTGATGTTTTTGTTACTGACATTGAAGAAGTTTATGTTCATTGTGTATAATGCCATATAAGAAAGCACTTTCACTTTCCTCTGGAAACTTTAAAGTAACAGTGAAGTTGCTAAGTGTGGAACATCTGCTGGATCAAAAGAAAGCAGTAAGGTTTAATTAAGGTTTAACCAGGATTACAATGAGACCTAGTGAAGGAAAAGAATCGCTTTGTTTGGTCGTGGCCTACTACAGACCGGTTAGGAGCCAGATAGTCTTCAGCCTTGTTTGTAAAATTCTTAAAACTTGCAGGCATGCCAAACTGCGCCTGCACAAGCTACCGTACTTGTTCACCTGGGAAGCCCGGTGCGCTTGTCAGAATGGGCAACTTCCCCCGAATCCCCTCTCATTTCACCTCAATATTCAAAAGGGATATCTGCAAGCTGGAGTGGCGCGAGACATGGCTTAGTGACTACGTACGAAAAGATGTTTGCCATATATGTTCTATCAAACATCTGAGATTTGAATTGTGTATATATTCTTTACTATAAATTACTATTTCTTGTTTTTTTTTTTTTATTTCAGCCTTGTATAAACATGTTTGCCTGGTGCAAGAATAAGTCTGAATACCGAATTCTTTCCTGACTTCCTTTTTTATTGATATATTATATTAAATCTTTCAGTTATTTGTGTGTGTAGCAATGTAATATATATCTAAATAAAAAAATAATGTATGTATGTCTATCGAATGTTGACGCAAAAAACTACTCGACCGATTTCGGTTTTACTCGTTGCTCTCATTAGTATATGGGTATTTAAAGAATGGTTTCAATTAAATCGGACATCTAGGGACTTTGCTTTTGCGAAGTTAATCGACAAGGTGGGCTCTACCAACACCCCCTAGATATAGATGGCCTTGGAACCCACTTCGAAAGAGGCGCGTGACGTTATCAAACTCAGGCCAGTTCCGACCATCTTGATTTCTTATTCAGTCAGCATGTGCAGTGAGAAGACCGCGTTGTGTTCTGAATTCCTCTCAATTGGTTATATGCTTTAAAGCCTTGTGACAATTTTACATAGACAAACTTGCCTCTCAAGAGTAGTGTGCCGTTGTGTCGTGGTAATTACTTGAATAGTCGGAATATTTGTTTTCAGATTTCCGAGAGGAAACTTTAAACTGGAAGTGGTTGCGATTGATACAAGAGTTTTAGTCCAACCAGCAGTTTTAAAGTATTTTTAATTTCTTGTGAAATTTTGATGCATTATTGAAATAATTATTTGTTGCGTTGTACGGGAGTAGACTTTGTATAATATATAAGGAAGGGATGAATATCGACGCATCTAAGCAGTTGCCTACAAAATATAATCTACAACACGTACATGATAATGTAATACATGATCATTCTATAAGTCCGTCTTCTTTTGAAATTTGTCCACTTGCTCGGCCCAAATGTTTAAAATGTTTGTCATCTTTAAAAGTATTTAATTCAATACTATGTCTATGATACGTGTGCTGACTTCAGTTAACAACAAATTATAATATATTGCATTTGCTATTGTGTGCAAGATGTACTTACATCTTGAAGATATTATTCAAGTTCTCGAATATTTCGATGAGGTAAATTGCAGGATGGTAACAGCAAAATTGTCTTTATAAAGGCTAAGAGGTGGGATTGTACGAACAATATTTCCAAAGTACCCGTAT
The DNA here is from genome assembly GCA_964035755.1 of Teleogryllus oceanicus. NCBI lineage: Eukaryota > Metazoa > Arthropoda > Insecta > Orthoptera > Gryllidae > Teleogryllus > Teleogryllus oceanicus. Next base: position 7,248,409 of record CAXIVR010000005.1, read on the forward strand.
ACTAGTTTTCTGAATGAGCATACTTAGAAGACCACATTAAGCGAGAAGAGAATTTTCTCAATTGGAAATTGCAATCGCTGCAAGTGTGAACATTGTCTTGTTTTGAAAGCACGTCAATTTTGGTGATCTAATGATTTTTAAACATTTCATTATCATTTAATAAAATGTTTCTCTTAACTTTTATTCTAATATTTAGTAAACATTTGACATCCAAGGGCTTGAACAATTTTGGAAATTTAGGTTTTGTTATTAATTTTATGAAATGCTCTTATAATATACTTTAATTTGAATCCTGTGCAAAAATGGTATATTCCTGAAACATTTAGTATTTTTCTTCATTCACCTCAGTTAATAAATTTGGATTCTGAATAACAAACACATTCATTTAACTGTAGTATATAGTATATTCCATTATCTTTAATTTGATCATGTTTATAAATAATACGTGAGGAAAATGGAATTGAGTGTTTCTCTCTTACAGTGATTAATTTAATCCTTTTGTGAACAGTTTTAGATGCCAGGAATATAATTAATTGTGTCTACTGGTTTTAAATTGCTGATTTAATAATTTTGTGACCTATTTTATGAGCCTAAAAAGTCGCTTTTCATGCCTAGTAGTGCCTAATTTCATAATTCTGTTACCTATTGTAGGTGCCTAAATCATCGCTTTTTTGTGCATAAAATTTCGAGGTCTACTTATGAGTTACGTTCTGATATACGTTATGAGTAGGGAACGGACTTTATTGTAATAAAAAAAGCAAAATATGTACAGATATATGTACTTATTTTTTCAAAAACATGTAAGAAAAATGAGGAAATATGTGAAATAAATAATAATGTTTATTATTTAATTAATTTTAATTAATTAATTTTATATAAATTATAATGTTTTCAATTCCATATTTCAAGCGTTTACCGAGCAGAGTACGTTGCTGATCAGAACTTTACATGGATTCAGAGAGGCTGAATGAAAGTTTTACATCCACAGAAGCAATTATTCGCTAGTTTCTTCCGGAACATAATACTTTCATATTATATACAATGTTGTTTACGAGGAACCGGAGCTCAAGTGCATAGTACCGTGTAGCCTGTGATAGAAGGGGGGGGTAAAGCGAGCATACTCCCACCCCAACTCGTGACCCAAATATATTAAAATGTAACGAAATAGTAGCTATAGATAAAATATGTAAAAATATGTAATTATACAAAATATTAAAAATATGTAAAATAAAAATGGTTCCAATTAGTTCAGAATGTCATGTTAAGTGTAAAAAATATTAGTGAATGCAGGTATCATGTCCCTGTAAAAATATGTATTTACATGAAAATCCGTTCCCTAGTTATGAGTTACGTTCTGATTTCCGTCCCGATCTGAGTGTTGGAGCGGGTTGTACGTACAGGCATCGTACTTTGAATGCCCGCTCGGCAAGAAAACTGACGTCGTTCTGAAAGAGGTTCCGACGACCAGGAAGGAGCAGACGTTGCAGTCATGTGAGCACTGAGCGTGACCAAAGTTAAGGCGCGTCCACATGTTGCGTCTCGGGAATAACATTGCACGCGCAAAGTTTACAGGCGAACGTTCAACTCAGTGCACGTGCTTTACCTTGTCCAGCGCGTTGCCACTCTCCACACTTCGCGATGCTTCAGTTCCGTTCCGTTTATTTATTTTTATTTATTTTACGTCAAAAAAACAGTTAAAAACTGCGTATGACGTGCTATGGGGAAAAGTGAATTGTGTGCACATTTTCAAAATTCTGTGATCCCTACACTAAGTCATATACTACTTAAATTTTGAATTTTGAAAGGGAGAAAAACAAAACAAAAAAACTCCCATGTAATAAAATCTATTTTCATAAATAAACAATAAATTGTGTGAATTTTGAAAGGGAGAAAAACAAAACAAAAAAACTCCCATGTAATAAAATCTATTTTCAAAGATAAATAAGCAATAAATTTTGGCTCTTATTACTTCCTGCCGCGACAACATGGAAACGATAATTTGAATAAATGTATTTCCCACTGAATTCTAGAAGACGTGCACAGAAATGAAGTTACATTTATGTCCAGAAGCAAAACAAGGGGCCATCTCAGCATTTGCTCAATGGATCAGGGAAACTGGACGAAAAACCTGATCGTAAATGATCCGTAAATGGACCCAGCTGTTTGCGCGGCAATTTCGGCAGCTTCTTTTATAATCAGTCGAAAAAAAGAGAAAAAGCGCATGTGGTTGAGAAAATACTTTAAATGAGGAAAACACACCATTATAAGTGATTTGCGGAGCGACTGTGATTTGTTTAAAAACTTGACGAGAATATCTCCTGATGATTTGTCGTTTTTACTGGGTCTTTTGAGAACACGTCTTTGAAGACGAAATACGGTGATGAGTGCAATTCCAGCAGAAATAAGGCTTGCAATTACTATGCGTTACCTAGCTACTGGTGACTCGTACCCCAGCTTAAGCTTTATTTTTCGTATATTTAAACAAAACCATTTCGGAAATAATTCCTGAAACTGCAGGTTACCTCCAGGAAGTTCTTGAGAAGAAGAGGACCGTTTCTCCTTAAACTTTTCTTTTCTTAAGGTTATATAATTTACAAGTGAGATGCATAGTCATGATCACGAAAAGATGTGGAGGAGGAGGTGAACGAGGAGGAGAAGAAGGATGAGAGGGAATGGGGCACATAAATCATATGTATTGCAGGATGCGGGGAGGGAGAGGAAGAAGAAGATGAGGAGGATTGGGAGACACAAACCATGGTTGCTGCAGGAGGTGTGCCAAGAACAGCACTAACATTTTTTCATTTAGTTCAGTTTCTGTTATTGTTTTTAATAGCCATCCTAGGGCATTTTTACTTTCTCGTATACGTACGTATATATAGTAATATACGTAGTATAGAGAAAGTTATATAATGCTGTGGAAAATCGATTTCGAGCTTTCAACGGAAATATACGTTTTCGGGCCCCCTAATACGATCCCCTAAAATATCGATTTGCGGTTTCTTATACGCGCCAGATTTAAATTGGCAATCTGCGTTCCTTTTCTGTTTGACGGCCAAATGACCGTTAGGTCATAATATATAATTTGTTATTCATTTCCTTTTTGATTAAAAAAGACGACTGCAAGTAAGAAATTATATATCGTCGATGTGGCTCTCCACGCGATGTTTTACAAATTTTGGGCCCTCTGACTTCAAAATATTGTGAACTCCTGCTCCAGTATTCTGTGATACATTGTACTTTCTGCAGCCCGTAGCGAAACTAATGTCTGGCTTTCAATTGTGTGAACACATCTGCTTGAGAGTATGAATGAGAGTGTATTAATTTATCTGAGATAACACACAACTGGCTCGACGTTACACTATAGGAACGACGTTACACTATATATTACACATCTTCCTCTGGAAAAACAAACAAACAAACAAACTTGTGAAGTGTTAATCACTCTAAGAAATATTGCTTTTGTAAAAGTGTTGCAACGAAAAGGAGAATGAAACAATTACGTTGTGGTTATTCGTTTTTAACAACACGGGTCATTGTTACAGTCAGCGTTCTTGTAACGACAGTAAAAAAAACACAAATTTATACTATTACAGAATATAATGATCTGATTCAAGTAGTTGTAAGGAGTCAGTTTTTGCAATAGTGGTTCTTGCAAGACCAGTCAAGAACATAATGTTCCATTATTACAGAATTTTATTATATGATTAAAGAGATATTAATATTTTTAGATGTGTAAAATGTTTCACAAGGTAACTTTGTTTAATATTTTATTTCTGCGTCTAGGAGAATTTAAATCAAAGAAAGTAGTCATGATTCTTCTTCTTCTTCTTCTTCTTCTTATTATTATTATTATTATTATTATTATTATCATTAACGAGACGCTATTTGTTGTCGATTATGATTAACGAGACGCTATGCTGAAGTATGTGGTAGCAACTTGGCAATTAAGGATTTTAGATTGGGATATCTTACTTTCAAGCTTACAGCTAAGAAGTTGCGCGTTTATGAATGCTGCATAACGTCCTAATGATCGCAAGTCATCAATCCATCAATGTTGGATGAGAAACCACGTGATCCTAATGTTAGCTCCCTATGCTCTTGTTTGAGGAGAGGGCGTCTAACAGTGTAACAGCCACACCACTGGCCTTCAACGGCTGGAGCTGAGGTTCAGATCCGGGTCGATCTATTTGGAATCTGCGATGGAAAAGGGCATTCGCGCCTAGATTTCTCCGGGTTCTCCCGTCTCCGGTCTCCCATTACTCATTGCTCAATCTCACTCATAATACACTTTTACTTACGCGCTACCGTTTACGCAGTAGAGAGAAAGTTATGTAATACTGCGCCAAAAAACGGCGAATTTTTCGGCACAAAATTCTGATTATAGGACCCAGGTAACGAAAAAGTGAATAAATCAAGTTGCTAACTTTAGAAAAAACATCATCTAACACGTAGTGTACCCAGAACCCATCTTTTGTGGGTCCGTGATACCGAAAAACCGAATGAGGGCAAAACGTCTGTCCGTCCGACTGTCCATCAGTGAACAACGTTAGCGACTAAATCGTTCAGCCGATTTTCTTCAAAATTGATATTCCTCAATCAATCTCGTTGATGTTGCGGCCCCTTGAATTTGAAACCGATATTTTAATTTTAGGGGGTACTTATATGAAGCCTCTGGGATATTTTCAAAATTTTCAAAAATATGTCTTTCCAGGTGCGTCCAGGTTCCAGGTGCGTGCCTGTCAAGGTTCCAGGTCCGTAGAGGCCGGGCACAGCGTAGGTACTAGTGGTATACTTCAACAATATGTTCTCCTATAGCTACACTTATTACTTCAGACAAGTTAGTTTTAATGAGTACTGCAGAATTTCTTCTTAGCTGATAAAAACGGTGTGGATTTATCACATTCACTAAACTCGTGAAGAGAAAATATATAGTTCCATTTTTAAAAAATCTAAAATGATTACATTTCTCAGAGATTTAAAATATTTAAAACCACAACTGAAACACATATGAATTACTCTATGATTTCGCATTGTTGAGCGAAAATTTCCTTTCGGTACAGGGAACAGTTTAGAAGTTATTAGGATGGCCTATAATTGGTGGGTCACCTGTATAATACATTAACTTCAAGCAAATATTACGCAAAAACTACTAGTTGAATAAAAAAAGTACATTACATTTTTTAACGAGCTGAGTTTTTAGAAGAGATTTTGTCTAACCCAAAATATCTTCAATTTTGTAGTTTTGAAATTTTAAGTTATTGCAATTTTCGAAAATTCAGAGTTCAACGAAAATGAGACCTGCTCCATTCTTCTAAGCGTTCCTTGTTCAATCCTTGAAAAAAAAAAACTTGAAGAAAAAATTCTGAGCATTTTTTGGGAAAATGTTTTTTTTTAGAAATAGCATAAATTAGACTACAACTATTCGTTTTTTCAAAAAATGAGACATGACCTTTCTTGAAGAACTGATATTTTTAGAACAAATTTTGTCGAAGACAAAAATATCAGTCTTAAATTTTATATTTTTGACATGTTGAATTTTCCAATTTGCAAAAATATGTAAGAGTTCTCCGGAAAAGAGAGTAGTTCCAAGTTTATACCGTGTTTTGATAGATATGAGGAGAAAAATAAAGAAAAGAATTGGAGCTGTTTTTAAAAACAAATCGTTTAAAAAGTAAAAAATTACTTGTATTTCATGGAAAATTACGCAAAAACTACCTATATTGTGACATACCAGACAATCACTCAATATTTTGATGGGAATTGGGGACAAGAATTTATTAAATTCTTCGTAAAAAGTGTAAATGTTGAAGACATAGGCATGCAGGCAGGGCGTTCCTTAGCAATCATGGAAGCAGAAGTAAATAAACATAGCGCGGCAAGTAACGGACAGAAGATTGTGATATAAGGGCATGTAGGATTGGTCGTAAACTAATAATGGGGTATGACGTAGAAGGAAACTGGAGATTGTTTTGGTAAAACAAGAGACAAGAAGGTATGAAAGTTATGGAGGGTTGAACTTCGTGATATTTGAGGAGAGGAGCTTTAGAACGCGTACCGTGTACATCGTAGAAGTCATTGTAAATGATAGATGTGGGACTTGGTGGAATTTTGCGGGAGATAATTGAGCAGTGAGGACTTATATTTTGTGTGCGTAATTTTTTTTTTTTTTTGGTACTTTGAATAATTCTGGCACCGGGAATCGTAAGTGAAACAATAAGTTGAGGAGGACATTGACCCGGCAGCGGACCGAGAACAAGATACAAGAGAGAAGATTGGACGGAGCAGAGGATTCTTCCTGGCCTCATCGTCCAAGAGCGCATGGATATATAAATAGTAAGAATAATAGCGCTATTTACAATTGTTACTACCGGTCATAACCAAAGTGACATTTTTTGTTACAAAGAATTAATCGATGAATAAACTTACAACGTTCTCATTTTGAAAAAGAAAAGATATTATCATTTCTTTAGCATCTTGTGCAATCCATAGTTTAATAATTTCTTTCCAGAAACAAATTTCATATTACTCGCTTCTTGCGTATGGAGAGAGGATCGAATGATCGTTTGCTAGGAAGAAAGTAAGTACCGACGACGATTATTTTCGTAAGAACCCAACCGGCAGAGCTAATAGGATAATTATTTCCCTTTAGATGTGTTTGCGGGAAATTTAAAATCGCAACCCTTTCCTGGCGCCCAAAAATGATATAAATTCGGAAACCGGTTGCAGAAACGATTTAACAGAAACAGAGAGCGTTTCAATATGTTCGAAATATTGTACATGACTTTATTTCAGGATGTCTTTAAAGAACAGATAATAAAAAAATACTTTAGTGTAGGAAGACGCCGAAAAAATTTTAAAATATATATATATATATATAATAATTATATATATATATCGGGTTGTTTCGGCTAACGCAACGGAACGGGTTCCGCTTGGGAATAATTTTTAAATTATAAATATATAACTATTTATTTTTAAATTAATAGTTAATTTGGGGAGCGTTTCGGGTCCTTATATACAGGGTGGTTATAATTAACCTTTCCCTATATAACCGGCTACATGTGGCAATTGCCGGAAACGTACTGTGAATATTGTGAAGGACGTGGAGAAAGGACAGGCGGAATGAATACCAATTCCATGGAAACACCTTTAATGTGCCGCATCAGACTACTACATACCGGTATCATTATCGCTACAAAAGAGGCTCAATATGTGACGCTCATCAGTGTCCAGAAGGGTCTGGAAGCGCCGGATTGCATTCTGCACAGATTGTCCATAGGTACACCGAACCATGTCCATAGGTATGCTTGATACCTCTCTTCCTGTGCTGCGCTTCGCATCAGCACACGTGTGAATGTTCCCCAGGTAAACCTTGTCTTTCGGGTTGCCCCACAACGAGAAATCACAGGTGTGATCAGACGATCGTAACGGCCAAGCCGTTGGAAGTGACCTGCTGATAATGCGATCGCTGCCGAAAATGTTGCGGAGAAGCAGTTGCTCTGACGAGAGAGGTGCAGTGGGGTCCCATTTTGAATTAAAGCTGTTGAGTTCAATGCGTCTCTCTCCTGTAGGGCGAAGCATATCGTATACCATGGATTTCACAGACTTGGACCTGACCGTAAAATCGGCTGATGATAAATACTTTAAAACATTGCTTAAACGTCATCTCATCAGTCTGGGTCCATATACGATAACTGAACTGCTTTAACTTTTCTGTATTTTAAAACCATGTACCGCTACAAGTGTGACCACTTCTTGTACCAGTTACTCAGTTTTGATAAGACAATGTACTACTTAGTAATATAGTAAATAATGTAATTATGTCATGATACTGTAAGCACTTACAATTATTATTAACTAATGTATTCAAGTTATTGTAACTTATTACTGTAAGATAATGTGAATTACCAACACTAATTGTAAGTTTTTTCCACTGTATAATAATCTGCTAGTTTACAATAATACAGTGCTTTGTTAATGCAACTCTTAGTGTAAGAATGTGACTTTGTATTATTAAAATGTAAATTATATGAATGTTTATTGTGAACACTTGCATGCTTTAATAACCATGTAAGCTATCAAGTAAATTATTTGAATTAATACTGTAAGATATGTAATTGATTTTTAAATCCTATTATTATAGCTTATTTTAATTGTTATATTAATCAATTATGTATATTTTTAACATTTAAATTATTAAGATAATGTAGATTTGTAAATTATTACTGTAAGTGCATGTAGTAAAAATACGTAATTAACTTCCTGTAATTTAAATTAATTACTAGACAGACTTTGCTTGATACTTTGTGCAAGTCTATAAGCAATAAAATATTATTATTATTATTATTATTATTATTATTATTATTATTATTATTATTATTATTATTATTATTATTATTATTATTATGACGTTTCGTCAACTGTTCGGCCAGCTGTGACAGTTCTCCAATCGGGAGCTTACACGTTACTACTTATAGGTACGTCGGTAAGTGACGTGCAAGCTCCCGATAATTTTCATTTTATTCTTAATAGTTTGCATAACCAGTAATATACGCATATTACCAGTAATTTTTCAAGGATCGCAATTTCAAATTTGCAGCGACTGGGAGAAAAAATCAGTTTGAATGCGGAGAAGGATGTCTGAACGATGTGACTGGTATACATTTTAGAAGTCCTACGCTAGCAACACTGAAACCTTCAGGGAATTTATATTTATTTCCACTTAAAATTTCGGTGTGTTGTCAATCGATCATGTTCTCAGAGCATGGCTGGAATTTATGAAATAGGGAAATAGAGAAAAATCAGTTGGTATACTTTCAAGAATGATCACGTAATTTAAAATACCAAGACGTGAATTGAAGATTTCGTAATGAATGGTCACGTTGGACCATCGCAAATTTTCCGATATCTTAGCATTGTGTATAAAAATAAAAAAAAAGGCAAAATAGTTCTAAAAAGGTATTTATGCTCAAATAAACAAAAATAAGCATTATAAAACTTCGTCATATGTCATTATTTGTCATGATTCGTGCACATATATTATCAGCCTTTAAATAAGTTCGCTAGAATATAATAGGCATTTACCTAAACATCCGATGTCTATTCATCACGTTCCGCATAGCAGGTGGAGAAAGAGGACCCCTCCGTATTCCGTTCAGCCGACGATATTCTCGAGGTGTAGCTGAAGCTTTGTTGTTCTTTTGATAAAGAAAGTTGCACCAATAATGCCCTGCCCCATTTGGCCAAACCCATGTTGTCTCGTCAAGGCACAGAGCACTTATATATTATTTGTCTATGGACGAAGGAAAACAAACCGACGGACAGCGCGGAATCCCTTTGAAAATATTTCCAAAGACTTCCTATCATTCACGGAGTGTATGATGAATGAGCTTGCACCGCGCCTGGCGGAAGTGGGCGTCGTTTACTCGTCCGGCCTGCCCTATATAATTGATCCTTCTATGTATTATTTGTCTATGGTCAAGAAGTGCTAGATGACTGGTTCGGTGGTTGCAACTATTCAGCACTATTGCCTATCGTGGCACCTGGTGGTCATATTTGCAACTGGCCGGTGGCGCTGTAACGCATAATCATGCACCCTATTCTCTGGACAGTAATTCTAGCAAGTTTGGTACTCGAACTAATATTTGGAATATGAATACCGAAATAATTTTCTTCCTATATCTTCAAATTAGCCTTAAATTCTAAGTAGGTTTTGAGATGTTTTGTGAGATTTTTTTCCTTTGGGTTTATTTGCCCGTAAGCATCAATGTTAATTGGTTCTCTTTGTACAGCCTTAATTTTTAGAATATGAATTCCGGAGTATTTTTTTCCTAGAGCCTCAAATTAGCCTTAATGTTTGAGTTTGGTTTCATATTTTTGAATTGATTTTGTGATGGATTTTCTAGGTTGCGCTGCTAGCTTTGGTCTAAAGCTAGCAGCGCCCACGAGTTTAGGAAATCCAAAAGAGCCAAAAGTCCGGAAATAGACCATTTAATTAGCCTCAAATTAGCCTAAATTTTGGATATAGTTTGGTTGAGTTTGGTTTTTGTGCTCTGCTAACTTTAGATGGCTTCGTTTCTTTTAATGTCAGTGTGGTTGTAACATGTTTTGAAAAGCGCGCATTAGGGCGCAGCACCTACCAGTCGACATTTATTCCCAAAGATATGATGTAAGTGAAGAGAGAGTAGGGGCGCTAGTGTCGCCCGGCACGAGCCACCACCAAGTCTAACAGGGGGAATTGAACTTAAAGTTTTAGACAGTGAGTCTGAAGTGAGGAATATAGATGTGTTAATTTCATAGTTATGTTATAATTTCCGTGCATTGTAATTAAGTTTTTCTGGAGTGATTTCTCAGAAACTGAATAAGTTTCTTGAGTCATATTTTGCCGCACATATCAACTATTTTGAATATGAAGGTTACCATTAAAAGTAAGTTGAGTGTAGAAAGAGTTTTCTATTAATAAAGCGAATTCTTTGCTTCAAAATGTTCCCTCTTCTGCTGCGCCTATGAGAGTAGTAGACAACCTGAAGTAAATTCACAGTTTTCAGTTGTTCAACTTAGTTTCCAAATTAAAATAACAGTGACAATGAATTTATAATCCACATGAGAAAGTGACATTTAAAATGGTTTCGTTATAGGTTGGACGGGTGTGGCTACTTGGAGATGGGTAGCAAATGATGACAATTGTGGCATTTGCCGCATGGCCTTTGATGGATGTTGTCCTGATTGCAAACTTCCTGGTGATGATTGCCCGTTAGGTTAGTTTTCAACATTTTTTACCTAAATTTACAGACATTGAATATAATGTATTTTTCAAATGGTTATTTTCAATATTTTACAGTCTGGGGCCAGTGCTCTCATTGTTTCCACATCCATTGCATCATGAAATGGTTAAATTCACAACAAGTTAATCACCAGTGTCCCATGTGTCGTCAGGATTGGAAATTTAAAGAATGATCATTGTAATTCCTAAATGAAAGAGGATGGAAATTTTGTCAATTGGATTCTTTGCAAGAGAGTAAATGTGAGATATTTTAAAATTATAGATAATGCATTGGAAAGGTTTTTAATTTTAGTCTTGTTTGAGAAAAGTCATTTTTATGTTCCCATCTTGCAAGTGAGTTACGTGAATGAATAATTGACTGTGAGGTCAGTATTTTAATGAGGTTTGAATTTGATCAATTGTTTGAAGGAGCTCTTATTTTGTGGGCATAATCTTCAAAATGACCATCGTATCAAAACTTTTTTTTTTAGGTATTGCCACAACTGAAATATCTGTGTTTATATTTCATTGATAATAATTTATTTTCTTTTGTGTGGATTATGGAATTTTAGAAAATATCAAGTAATTTTCATGTAATCTATTCATGCAAAGGGACTATTCAGTGATACAGCTTTTATAACTCATAAGATCAAAAACATCTTAAGCTAGTTTCTAAAACGTTGGCTTATTTACAATTCTGAAAAGGCTTTGAAAAGAAACGTCTTTGTAATTAATTTGATGCGAAATTTTTTGCAATGAACACAAAAATAATACAATGAAATTTATTGTATATTGAGACCAAAATATAAATGAGAAAAAAAATTGCTAATCAATCAATACATTCAAACAAAAATTATGTCTTAGCAAAAGTGGTGTCTAACAACACAATTTTTTATTGCAATTCATGTTACGTTTTGAACACCTTCTGCAGAAGCTACAGCTTCTTTGAGTATCTTGTTTCTCAACATGATGGTTCATATACCATTGAATAAAGGTAGAATAAATCGTTGGCTTACAGGTGAGGGATGTTGGGTCGGGTTTTCGGGTCTTGGGAATACTCTAAATGGAAAAATTTCCTAAGTTCTTAAAATTTTCCAATTTGCTAGTTTGTGGAATAATTTAACTGTTAACATTTCCTAAAAATAAATTGATTATATCCACATTTTAAATTTTTTTTAAGAACCAAATACTTTTATGACAATTTATCATATAATAATAATTATTATTGTTAATATTAGAATGGTTGAATTATTCCTGTTGATCCCATTTTATATAGTAGAAAGATGGATCTTTTTAAACTTATTGGACCAAATAGGATCAATCAATGAAGATATCAGGAATTAAGACGTATAATTCATACAAGACATATACATTTATTTATTGCTTAACGTTTCGCACATTTACCATGTGCCTTTGCAAAAGCATTTGATAAGCAAAGCATTTGACAATCGGTTGGCAATAAACATAACATTTTTGAGTAGTATAAAAAACAAAGGAATAAATTAAACATACATATTGGAGATATATTAACATTTAACAACATTCTCATGTAAAGTATTTCTATAATATGCCGAAGTTGGCATCTAATATGGTGGCTAAACATTCATATGTATGCAGCACAAATGAGATACATCAAGGAATGGATGTGCAAAATTAGGAGTGAACAGCGGCAAAAAGCAATTATGAATATCTGTTTTGCACATCCATTCCTTGATGTATCTCATAAACAAAGGAGGGCTATATTATTGTTAATATTAAGAAATACACGCAAAATCATTTACCATTATCTCTCAATGTTTTCAGTTTTTCTGAAGGCTTGAACTCTTGACTTGATGGGTCTTCGCTTGTATACTGACGAGATTCCCTCCCTTTCTAGTTTTTCTAGGGGTAATTCAAAAATATACGTACGCAATTTTAGCTTCTTCAAAACCTCAATGAACCAATTAACAGAACTTATTATCATTTCACTGATTCTTTTTCTCCTTTTCTTTCTTTTTTTTCTTTCCTTTCTCTCTACCGTTCCATTCATCCCGATTCTTTTCCGATTTCCTATCAAACTCATCCTCCTTCGCTTTCACTCCTGTCATCCATGTGAAAATCTTCATCCAAATTGCGTGCGTATTTTTCATTGAATGACTTCCTTTATTATGTACTATTGTAATATAAATTCTGAAAGTGGTCAGGCAGAAGAGCAGGCTAAATGGCCTGAGCCTCGCCACCAATAAAGACATTTATTTATTTATTGATTCTTATAACAATAGAAACTTTGCCGAAGATTCGTGGTTTCACACTGTGTATTTTCTCTATCTCTGGAGATATGAGTGAATAGTGTGTGGTACTCATAATAAATTCCAAAAGAGGAATCCCGTTGTGAACTGGCCGTTACAGCAACCAAATTGTCCAGACAGAATCTAAACATTGGCAAGTACCACTTCGTCGATCTGATTCTGATTCTGTGTATTGCTTTTTGTTGATCAAATATATCGTCATCACCTGTTCCTGAGTTTTACTTTATAAGGGATGGCTCGATACAGAAATTTTAGTGAGGAATGCTAAAGTTAGTTGCCATTACCACCTGGCTATTGTCTTTGGAACGAAGTTGATGCATATATTTTCAATGACTGGAGATCTCAGAGATTTTCCTGGAATGCAGTCTCCTTTACCAATATATGGAGTAAAGCACACAACATATTCATCTGGTCGAGCCAAACCCAACATTTGAATTCATATCGTATTGACTTGCCACAAATGAATTGTTTCATTGAACCATACCTGAAGAATGGTCCCATTACCTCATCTAAATATATTGCCCCAAGGCTCAAGCAATGAATGAAACGACTTGTTTAGATGATCCATAAGAGGATGAATTTTATACACTTCGATTGTCCTGTTGATATTACCATTATCTTTAAAGTGTAAATATTTGTGAATAGCATCAAAACGGTGAGGCATGAAATTTGCTACAAGATGATTGTGTACATCATCATTTATCATTTTTGTTTCCCAGTACATACGCTGATACAGCAATTTTGCATGTTCCGACATTAATAGAATCTCAAAATACTTGTACAACTCATCAACAGATATCTGGAAATTATTGCAGCCCTCTGCCATACCATAATTCACTGTTTCTTTACAAATGTGTTCCATTATTTCATCAAAAATATTTTTAAATAATTGATGAAAGATTTCAGAAACCTTGAAATAAATCATAGGAATATAATTTTTCCAAAGAGTATCAGAATATTTTTTGTCTGTATCAACATCCAGATTTAGTTCATTTTCATTCCAGATAAATTTTTCAGTCAAATTAGTTTGTTTTTTCAGTGTTGTTTGTCAGTGTTTCTGTGTCTGTGAGAAGAAAGTTTTTATATCTGCCTGCCATATGATATATCATATACCGATTCTCAATTGACAATATTTTCCATCAAAAGGAGTATAACAACAAAATCTTGCTAATTATCAAAAAAGCTATTTATAGTCAATCACTTAATGACTAACATCTGTCAATAATGCTCAAAATAGAAAAGAAATCTGAAAATGATACATTTTTCTTGAAGAAAGCTTGTCTACAATCAAACTTAAAACCACAAAGATACAGAATGAAGAGGTAACTGCATTGCCAGAGCAATGCTCAAACATCTTTCTACCATTATTTAAATGTGATTCATGGCGTATGTAGTAATTTAATTTAATTAAAAAAAGAAATTCGCATATGGTATATCATGCAATGGGCTATAATGGGTTAAAGGGGAATTTATTGTTACATTACAGATTTTGGTATGGCAATTTAGTGTAATAGGTTTAAAATAATTGTTTTAATTATGTGCCCAGAATATACTGTAGATGTTTTTGAAATTTCAACCCTCAATTGTTGAAAAGATGACCCTGTTGCAATTCCATTTAATGGTCGTGAAATTTGTGTAAAAGATATTCTAAAATTGTGACAGTTAAGGCAGACTATGTAGTTGAAGCATGAAATTGTTTGATACTGTTTATTTTCTGCAGTTTTTACTTTCTCGCTACCGTAGTAGAGAGAAAGTTATTTAATGCTGCAGGGAAAAACAGCGAACTTTCTGCAGAAAAAACTTATTATAGGGCCCTGACAACCAAAATGTGGATAAATCCAGGTGCTAAATTAAGAAAAAAAATCCTGTAACACATAATGTTGCCACAATCTGTGTTTTGTGGGTCTTTGATACCAAAAAATCGATTGACGGCAAAGTGTCTGCCCCCCCCTCTCTCTCTCCTCTCTCTCTCCCCTTCCTCTCTCCTCTCTCTCTCTCCTCTCTCTACTCTCTCACTCTCTCTGTCTGTGAACAATGCTAAACAGCCACTAAACCGTTGAGTCAATTTTCTTCAAACTTGATATTCCTCAATCGATCTGGCCGTTTTTTCAGCCCCTTGAATCTGAAACCGATATTTTAATTTTAGGGGGTACTTTACATGAATCCCCTGGGACATTTTCATAATTTTCAAAATTTTCAAGAAAATTGCTCCATAGCTTTTAATTAAATTTTGTTGTTGGATAGTGTAAAGGATGTGTAAGACAATGGTGCAGTTCTCATTTTCGTTAAAAACTCAGATTTTTCGAAAATTGCAAACCAAAAAAAAACAAAACAAAATCTGCATCTTCCTAAACTAAAATATTAAAGGTTGATATTTTTCCATTAATAAAATCTGTTCCTTAACGATAGATTTTGAAATAAGATCATGTACAACTTTTGAAAATTCAAGTATTTTTCCTGTAATTTTGTGTGAAATATAGGCAATTTTCATTTTTGTTTAAACAATTTTTTTCTCAAAACCAGCTCCACCCTTTTTGATGAATTTTTATTGTTGGATAGTCTGAAGGAAGTTTAAGTGAATGGTGTAGATGTCATCTTGGTTAAAAACCCTGAATTTTAAAAAATTGACAAAATTCGAACTTTTTTGGTGTCTTCCTATAAGTACAAGTATGAAAATACAATTTTCCCCAAAATGAGTTCATCAAAAACAGATCTGCAAATAATGACACGTTGAATTTTTTTGAAAATATGAGTATTTCTTTTGTAATTTGGTCACAAACACAGTTTCCCGAGCACAATTTACTGCGCTTTGTGAATGTAAAATGAATAGTGATGCTACGTAAGTTAGAATTTGTATGTTATTTCATATTTCTCTGCTCGTTTCTTCTTCAAGCTTTTGTTACAAGTTTGAAAATTAATCTTTTAGAACTTATTTAAAACCTATTTGAAATTGCTTCCTGTAGGGTGAGTTAGATGCAAAAACAAATAGATGATTTTGCTTTGCTTAATAAGATGTGGAAATGAAAAGTAGTGCATGTAAAATCCGAGTAATTTTGATGAATATAAAAGTATTATTTTTAATTATTGTATTTTTCTATGCATTTTAATTTTCTTTCTAGCAGTATCAACAATTCTAATTAGCAAAATGTATTTCCCATACAAACTAGCAGTCATTGTTGCTTGTAATCCATTGCAACACTGCACTGATAACAGAAGGAAAATTTTTTTTTTGCTTTTAAAAAAATTTTTTTGGAAAATTTATTTAAAAAAATATGTATTTTTCACGCTTTGTTTGTTTAATAATTTTTCAAATGGTAGTTGAACTGTAAGGCAGAAATTGTCGTATTATAATATTACATGGCCATTAACAGTACTGCAAGAAAGCTGTTATAGCAGCACTAGTTTCTTATGAAGTGATGCATTGTGTCCATTGCAGTAGACAAACAGTTTATAGTTTCTGCGCATCATTTAAACAAATAAAAATATGAAGGGAAATGTCAAAAATCATGAAAACTTCTTGAGTGAGTTATGGAAATAATCCACCTGTTGCTGTGGTCTTCTGCAGTTCCTCTCTCCTTAACTGCATGTAATTTCATTATATTAAGTTATGACCTCAATGTAATAGTTGATGCAGGAATTGATTGTGGGTCATTTGCACAAAATGTATCCACAAACTTTGAGTTAAAAGGTTGCAATCGTTTTCTGATCTCAGAAATCCATTGATGTACTTCAAATTTTCCTTCACTTATCAAGTTTTCCAAATACTTTGATGTACAGGGAAGAAACTCAACGTAAGTTTTTTTTCAGCTTTGGAATCCCATCAGTGTTCACAAAATAATAATACACCTCATTAATACCCTTCAGAGCTCAAGAAAAAAGTGTGCAGATAGAGAAGGTGATTTTAAGAAGTAATGCAAGGGTATCTCAACATTTGTTCATTGGATCAAGGGAAACTAGACCAGAACCTCCTTGAGATGGGGGTCATTGATCCAAAAGCTGAAGTATAATACTTGCTACCAGAGTTAGTTTTTTAGAATCCTAATTATAAATGATAACTATTAATATCATTTTAAAATAATTATTTTAATTTTTGAGGCTTAATATAGTGTCTGTATCGAAACCGTTCTGTAGCTGAAAATATTTTACATGGCACTTAAACTTGTGCATTGATTTTAAATGTTTAATGTCATCTGGCACAGTCATTTTAATGTACACGAATGTGAACTTTTTGTAGTGAGGAACTCACTCCTAAAGAATAGGACTCCTAGTTTATGTGTATAATTATAATCATGAAAATCCGTTCCTGCCTTGCAGTAAGTTTTTGACAAACATCAATTCAGCATGCAATTGTTTATTTGATATGAGAAACTGCTCTAAAACATTTTTTCTTTCGTTTACTTCAAATTTATTATTTCCCAAACCAGTTGTATCATTTGACATCAAACATCTAATTGTTTCCTTCTTTTTGCAAAGTATATCATCAGTGATGTGGACTGATCTATTTTTAATCAGTGAGAACATATTGTTTACATATAGAAGGAAGAACTTGTATCCAAAAATCTGCAGGATTGCTCACGTACAATTGACAATGAATTAGAATTATGAGTAAAATAATACCTACCTTTCTTTCCAGTGAATAATTTCTACTCTGCAGTCAATTTTGAAGGTACAAGGATATTCAGTCTGGAGCAATGCCATGAATTTCTTGTGGAGGGAATTTAGAAAGCAAAGCATAATGATCAATAACATCAAATGATTATGCAAACTGAATTGTGTGTGTATTAAATAAACACAACAAGCAGTATGAAGGCTGACTGAATTTGAAAGAATTCTGAACGCGTAGCATAGTGAACTTAATTTTGTGTTTACTTTATTTAAGTGGACGTTCCATTTGAGGTTTGACTGAATTGAAATACCTAAAAATGTTGTTACCTTAACATCAATGGCACACCGTTCATTTTTAATAGAGTACAGAATTCTTTATTTGAAATGGAAAACTGAATTGAAACCGTTTTCTCTTCGTTTATTATTAATTTGCGATTACGGAACCAATTTGAAAATCTGATATTTTACTATTTACGGTTTCTTTATTACCAAGGATATTCGAACCATCCGCATAAAGAACTGTTCCATTTCGAATCGTTGAGGGCATATTGTTTACGTATAGTAGGAAGAGAATAGGGCCAAAAATCGATCCCTGCGAGACTCCCTGTGCAATTGGCAAAGCGTCGGAAAGGTACGTACATAATGTTCCATCATTCCAGTAAGGTACCATTCGCGCAACTTTTCTTGAACGATAGATTGACGAAATGCGGGCGGAGTGGGGGTATTAGTTACAAAGACAGCCACTAGAGTATTTTCAGTAATGTCAACCTGTGGTAGATAAAAGTCAAACCTGCTACGTTTGCGGCCAGGTCATCGCTCTGGGTAGGCAACAGCAAGGACACTAGATGAATTAAAATGTATTTAAGTGGTCGACTTATGTAGATATTTGCTAATTTTGACAAGCATTCTTGTCGAAATTACCCAGAACTCACCACGAGGAGGTGTCAACACATCGAGTTCCCCACTTGCCCACTGAATCTTATTTTATCAAATCTTGTTTTATTGCATTAATTGCTTCTTATAAATTGTGACAAGTTAAACATTAAGGTCTTAAAATACTATAAATCAGCCTTTCGTTGAAAGTATAAAGTTGGTGGAAAAAGTATGTAAAAAATATAATTACAGAGAGTATGATAAATGGGTTTACTTGAATATTACCTTTTTTTACCGGGCGTTTCTGGGGATTGTGAGGGGTCTTTGGTTCTTTGCATCTTTATTCTACGTATAGTGGAAATACTAACACCAGTATATGCAGAAGCCCGATCTGCAGTATGACTGATAGGATGCAACAAAACGTTGTTCTTTTCCACTTCACAAGATTTCACAACTTTTTCTATAATTTTGCGTTCGCCGCTACGATACGTCCTCCTAACTTTTTCGGGAGTTTTAGGTGCCCCCCTTGAAGGACCTGAACCTACCTCAGCCATTTCTTCAGATACTGATAATAAATCTCAACAGACGTTCTTTACTAATAAAAGCTACTAGCTTATGTTTCGCACCAACGACGTTTTAATGCTTGGAATGTTGTCATCAGTGCTCTCTACTATCTTTTGCCTTCAGCTGTTTATGGCTCCAGGGAGGGGGAAGCAAGGTCATCGTTCGAGAAAAGGTGCGCGAGTAGTATTTATACTCTCCGAGATTGTTGTTTAAGATAAGAACATAACCAGTCTCGAGCAATATCATGGATTCCAAAATAAGGTAATTTTGAAAGTAAATTGTTATGATCAATGACGCCAAAAGCTTTTGAAAGATCTAAAAATAATCCAACAGGTGCTTCGTTTTGATCCAACGATGATGCAACATCTTTAAGAAAAGAAAATATGGCTGTTTCCGTAATTTTGATTTTCTAAATCCATGTTGACAATCTGAAAACGCGTTGTGTTATCTGAGAAAGGTTTCCATTCGTACGTAAAAAGTCTCTCTAATATTTTTGATAAAACTTACAGAAGAGAAATTGACCGATAATTTTGAATTTCATTTTTGTTGCGTGTTTTGAAAAGCGACTTAATCTGACCTGTTTTGGAAATATTTGGTACATACGGAAGCATTAAATATGTGAGTTGACGGGTGTTTAATGGCAGGCACACAAGTCTTTAACAAACAGTCCAGAAATTCATCTAAATATTATTTTTTAGTTTCCCGATTATTTTGTGAATTTCATAGGAAGATATTTCGGAAACGAATATCGTGTTTAAAATTTTTGGGGAAACGTCTGATACTGACTGCTGCCGGATCGTTCACATCTCTATCGTTACATTTTAAAACATTCTCAAAAAGGTTTCTAGTTGATTTGGTCGTATTTTTTATTATATTCCGCATTACTTTTGTTTTGTTATTTGAGTTGAAAATATCCTGATCGTGTTTCCTGATTTTAGCCTGCCTTATGACTTTTCTTAGCTTTACATATTTTCTTAACGTGCGCACACGAGAAAGTAGAATAGTGAGTACAAACGTTTTGCAGACTGTATAACTATGGCTCCATTTTTCAACAATTGTTTTAATGATCAGAAAATACATTTAAGAATTGGGTAAAACGGAAGGGGAAATGCTCTGCCTTGATTTATTAATGGTCTCTTGAAGTCTTGAAATATTACTATTTCTTCTTCTTACCCTCTGTTTTGTAATCTTTTTTCCTTATTGACTCACTGTTCTTTTCTTCCAGAATTAAGTTTTATGGAAGGCATTGCCTATTGTCTTCTCTATCATACTTTGTATCACTTAATATCACTCACTACACGGATCTTGGAAAGACCGCTCGGGGAAAACTCGCTTCAGAAATGGGCCAGTTTTTATTTGACATTCCTTCTGATGATCTGGTCTCAAATCTTCAAGGAATGCTATTGTTGTCTATCATTGCATAACCTGTAATTACACGAGAAATGTTATGACAATAAAAAGCAATGTTATTAAATATATACAATGCAATTATCTCGGGCATATCAACGTAAGACCTTTACCTTTAGCAGGCCTGCCCATTGACACAATCCTCTTATTGAGAAGGTCCTTGTTTTTTAGAGGAAAGCTCCAAAAAGTCAATGGCAACAATACAATTAAGTCTGTTTTGTAGTAAATTCTAGCAACATAAATTCAGATGTTTATTCAAGTAGTATATCAAACATCGTAGCTTAAAATGTAATTCCAGATCCTTATTTGAACCTGTTAGTGCAGTTATCCGCGCTCATGAAACAGGCTAATGAATGCTCTCGCATAAACTTCACAACAGAAAAGCTCGTGCTCTTATCTGAAACGTAGAGAAGGGATAGATGTATTTGTCCTGAATGGCCAGAAACTACATCTACACTATGCCACCTAGATATATACTGGTAGGCCCGTCGACTGGGGTTGTGACATCACATGAGTAATCATCTCGGGAAATGAATCTTGCTTGAACAATCCACCTTTACCGGCCATCCACTTAAGGAGGTTGTCACGTTATGTCAAAAATAAGATTAAACTTCGCAACTGAAATTTATCACAAGATTAGATGTTTTTACATGCTTTCCCAAAATATAAAGTGATTCTACCGTATAGTTTTAAAGATAGTCACATTTGAAAATTTGCGTTTTAACACGCAAAGTATAGGAAAATGATCTCGTCCGACCGTAAATAATTAAATTTGAAACACATCTACATAAGATTAAACGAGGGGAAAATATTACAAATGTAGATTAAACCTTTCTGAAGAGAATAGAATAGAAATGAAATGATTTTTCCGTGTAGTCTGGACAAAAACGCAAAAAGAAAATACCATCTGTCATCAGTTTTTCGTAAGAACGAAAAAGTGCGGCAACGTTGCAGGACGTACCACTCGGCGGGAATTTTAAATATTGCGAAACTGAGAGGCTGGTTTGTAGGCATTGCTTTGTGAGCTAGCATGCGTATACGGGTCATTCATGATGAATGATGATAAAATGATGTTTGCGAGTTGTTTAGCGAGTTCTTCAACGTGCACGATGCGGCGACCATCAACAGGAAATATGTCTTCGTCTGTAATGTTTTCTTCTCCGTTTCGTTTCGCGGCTACAGACAAATTTGTTTTCCATGATAACTTACGTTTCGTAACAAATCGCCCTTTATATCTCAACTGTTCGAACATGATTTTCAGGTTATAAGACCTACAAAAACAACTCAGCTCAACTCAATTACACACTGTTCTGTACGTTCTTGACCTTCCCGAAAACGTAAACCATTGGTACCAATAAAATAAATATAAAGCGTTGCCAAGTTTATTGCCTGAAAGTTATCAGTTCTCTGAAGGAGTTAATTGCGATCTAAAGGTATTATTCTTGAAAGAAAACATTTACATAATACGTAAGAAATGTCCTACTTATAAGATAACTAGAATTTGAAGAGAAATGCAGTCATACATAAACGTTGATTACTCCAGTATTTTTAGTATTTCATGTTGGTATTTGGAGTCAAATTAGCTTCTTAGCTTGCGTTTGTAAAATAATTAACACTTTTTAATACATCATTTAAAAAATACTCGTTTACCAATCGTCGCGAAATAGAGAAATAATATACTTGATACTCGTTCTTCATTTTTTAACGAGCACGTTCCAAAATTACAACTTTTCGTTCGGCTGACTAGAGAGTAATGTGACAACCTCCTTAAGTTGAAAGTGAACGAGAAGCGGTGACCTGGCGAATTATGGGAGCGATCAGGGGTCTCTGAACGAAGATGAACGACAAACGATTGGTAAACTAAGAAAACGACCATAGATCTCTCAACTAGGAGAACGATCAAGATCTCTGAACTATAGAGCGTTCAAGCATTTCATTACAGTACAGTGTTGCCACTTCTCACATAGCGCTTTCGCGCAACACTCACCGTGCTGATTCTCAGATTGACGTGGAATTTTTCCAGCGTGTTTAACACCTTTCGAAATCCATAAAAATAAATTTAAATGTGATATGAACCATTGCATGTACTAGTTTTCCGACAATTAGAATTCAGACGTTTCATTACGTGCTGCTTGTCAAAGCGCGGACTTCTCCACGCGTCGCCTGTCCTGATGAGGTCGAACACATGCATGAATAATCCGAATACAATTCGTTATTGTAATATACACGTTTCAAAACATTTATGGCATTTTTATAGGGTATTCCTGAGGTAAATATTAGAAACTATTCTTTACATTGTACGATTCTTTACGGTTTCCTCTAATGAATGGCCGAATTCTAATGTACTTTTGAATCACTTTCAAATGATACATAAGTTTCATTAAGATAATTGTCATCAAGTAATGAAATATTTTACTTACCAAAAAGACTTGAATTTTGTAACGAGTAGTAAATTGCACGACTTTATTATAATTATCAAAATACATTAACATATTACGTATTTGTGGAAGAAATTCCTTTAAATAAACATTAAACACTTCATTGACAGCTTCTGAGTTGAAAAATACACACCTTATTGACTGTATTCGGACTGTTCGCTGATTTTCAACGCACAATGCGCCACAACCTAGTACTATGATTTTCTGATAACTCGCATGACGTTGGGCAATGCGTATCTGGGCGAGGGGTTATGATTTTCAACACGAGGCAGGGAGACACGTGAATAGAAGCCATTCCACACACTCAAAGAGTATATCTCACCTTCCCACGCTCAGAGTGTCAGGAGGGAGGGAATTCTCCTATGGCCTACGCCTTGAAAGAGAAGCGACCCCAAGTTCGAAATCTACGCCGACAGCTGATGCCCCTCTCGTTCAATGTTCGGCTGCCACGAATAAATCGCGTACTACATGGATAGATGCATTCATTTTTTTTAATGTATTTATTTTACGTCAAAACACAGTTAAAACTGCGTATGACGTGCTATGGGGCGAAATGAATTGTGTGCACACTTTCAAAATTCTGTGATCCCTACACTAAGTCATATACAACTTGAATTTTGAATGAAAACAAACAAACAAACAACCTCCCATGTACTAAAATCTATTTTCAATGATAAATAAGCAATTAATTTTGGGCTCATATCCATGTTGTCATTAAGAATATCTTGCAATTCTGTCAATTACATTAAATTCACAGTAATTCCGTTTTATA
Organism: Teleogryllus oceanicus; assembly: GCA_964035755.1. Classification (NCBI taxonomy): domain Eukaryota; kingdom Metazoa; phylum Arthropoda; class Insecta; order Orthoptera; family Gryllidae; genus Teleogryllus; species Teleogryllus oceanicus. Next base: position 7,272,118 of record CAXIVR010000005.1, read on the forward strand.
CAGATATTTTCTTGCAGAACATGAAAATAAGATCTGGGAATGGAGAGTAATGCATATTAAAATCGAGTAATGTTGATGAATATAAAAATCCTATTTTTAATAATTATTTTTTCTACCCATTCTCATTTTTTTGCGTTATCAACAACGATAATAAGCAGTGTGTGTTCCATGCGAATTCCAGGTCATTGTTGCTTGTAACATTGTTGAAACGCTGCGCTGATAACAAAAGGCGATGATGGCTACCTTTCGTTCGCGTTAATGTAAACTACTGCTTTTATATATTTGTAGAATATTATATTACCATAGGGTGAAATGATTACTATTATTTTTCGATCTATTTACATTTGTTTGCCACCGCTATAGGTATCGTATACCTTGTACAATGAATTCAATGCCAGGAATATTTTCGTTTAAAGTTTTGAACAAAAAACGTATTGTTTGAAACCATTTAATTTTCGCACCAAATGTTCTACGATTTAAAATGGTGACTGAGATGTGTTAATTCGGAGATAAATTGTGGTATAAATAGTATTGCATAATCATTACTAAAGGCGAGAAAGTACGTGGTGTTTTAGCACCACTAGTTTTAGATATGTTTATTTGTATTTCACAGTTTGTAATAAGTGAAATTCAAAAATAAATACTCTACTTTTCCTTTCCCCGTCACCAGTTTAGAATAGCTAAGACGCATTAAAGATCACCAAACGACATGAGATGTTCGTTCCGAGCGTACTGAATATTGTTTTTATTACCGTCTAACTCAAGAACCATGATTCACACAGAAATGTGGTTGGTCTCGTATCAAAATTTGGACTTCCCTTCTCATTTCATCCGCTGGATGTTTCTGCTTTTTTTTCAATAAGAAAAAAGTTTCTCGCATGGTGAAAATTTAAGGACGTCAAAATGTAAAAGTAAACACTCGGCCATCATTTATAATTAATTTGTTCGTAATTAAACCATGAAACTCAATTACAAAATAACCATCACATCCATAGAAGTTCTGGGAATAACTGGTAAAAAAATCATTTGTCTAATATATCATATGTCTAATCATATGTTATTTGTCTAATCATGTTAAATATTTGAGTTAGAAACAGTATGACCGAGCCGAATTGCCCGAGCTTCTTCCTGAATTGGCAAAATAGAACGATAGAAACAGAGAGATAGAAAGAAACTATACAAACACCAACGATAGAAAGAGAGCAATACTTCATAAGGCTCCGTATTGCAATCAAATGGTTGAACGTTCTGTAGATGAACGATGACCGGCGAACTACGTACGATGAACGGTGAACTAAGAGAACGACCAGAGATCTCTAAACAAGGTGAACGATAACCGGCAAACGATGAACGGTGAACTAAGAGAACGACCAGAGATCTCTGAACAAGGTGAACGACGACCGCGAATGATGAACGGTGAACAAGAGAACGACCAAAATTTTGAACAAGGTGAACGACGACCGGCGAACGATGAACTAAGAGAACGACCACAGATCTATGAACAAGGTGAACGACGACCGGCGAATCGAACATGAAAAAAAAAACGACTAAAATTCAAAAGGTGAACGACGCCCGGCGAACGATGAAGGGAATAAGAGAAGCCCGAGATCCTGAAATGAAGACGACTGGCGAACGATGAAGGGTGAACCAAGAGAAGAACAGATCTGGAACAAGGTGAACGACGACCGGCGAACTGCGAACGATGAGCGACGAATTACAAACGATGACTGGTGACAGATGAACTATAGTTCACTAAATGGTCTTTCCGTATCGCACTGCTCCTTTTCACGAATAGTTCAGTTGAATAAGGTCGTTCGGGATCGACACGTCCCTACTGCCTACTAAGATGTCTCCTTTTATTCAGCAGCCATGCGTTGCATACCCTGATGTGTTATTTTCGGTATGTTAAACCCCTCCGGTGCGAATCGTGTTTAAGTTTTCTCCGGGAAACGTTTTTTTCTATTTGTTCGTCGTTTTTCTTCCCGTAACTATACTTTTCCCATCGCGTACTTTCAAACACAGCGTCCACAACGAAACCCAATTTTAAATTTAAAAAAAGGTTTAGTTAAATTTATGTCTACGTCAGAAACAAGATGGCCGTCTGCCAATTTTTGACCGTAACAGCTGGTAGAACGCCACAGGCCGCTTGTAAACATCGCAGTATGCAAGTAGTGACGTCAGAAACAAGATGGCCGTCTGCCAATATGCCTGATGATTTAGGTGGCATTGCACCTACACCACAACGTCAGTATACACCAAAGATATTGGATAGTATTACAAAATGATTTTGAAGTTTTGAATCCGTAGTATCCCGTGAAAAGAGCGTTAAGACACAGTTTTAAATGACCGCTCCCACATTTGCCTACAATATGGCGGAGAGCGTAATGTTCAATTTGTTACGCTGTTACCCCTCTCACCATTGAAAAAATTTGGTGTAAAGGGGAGGGGCCCCCATGTTATTCCAACATTTGTCGGTGATTGGGGAAAGGTTCACTCCCATATTCGAGAGCACCAATGGATTATTATATACAATCATTGTATTAAGTCAAAACAAGATTTTAAAATACTTAGCATCTGACTTCTAGAGGATAGAATATTCAGAAAAGCCAAGGAATCAAGAACACTTTATTTGATAGTATGCTATTTACGAGTTCGCTAACTCGGAGAATGACGATGGTTTTTCTGTCATACGCTGCCCGATAGTTTTACTGTTTTTGAGATAAATTTTCTTTAAATTTTAAATTTGCATTATTAAATTAAATTTTAAAGCCGGGTTTTAGATCCCATACTGGTCATGGATTATGGCGAAATCGATTTGAACATTTCGATTCCACCAATCACGTACTACAAAAGGGAACGACAATACTTGAATGCAGTTGCTACCATTTTTTAACTTATTGAAGTCAATCCTAAATATGATTGTAGAATATTTAATTTCGTACCAGTAGTTATATATTTTTGTTTAAATGGGAAGTAAAATAACTTCGTATAATACGCTGACCGTCAAATGCAACACTGCGGATTTTGAAACTCATGGCTGGCATGTTGAAATTCTCCAAGTTTCTGGAATGTTTTTAGATTAACATCAAGAATTAGGGAGACAGAAAATGCCCATGTTTTCGGGAAAGCAAGATTATATCAAGGTCGTGCATGCCGAAGCTGGGTTTGTCGAATAGAGAGCTGTGCTATCGGAAAACGTTTGAAAGTTCAACAAAATATAAAATCTTGAACCAAAACCTTTCCCTCTGCGGTTTTTATATGATAAATAACACGGTTGGCCCCCCCTTTTTGCAGAATCTGTATCTGAAGGTGACAAAGTGGCAGAAAGAAGTGGGTGATGGGGGCCATAGATGACGCGTTCAAAATAGAAACAGAAAAACATCGGGCCCTGAAGGCCAGCATCGGGAAAATTTCTGCTCCAAAGCTGCCCAAACCAGTTCGCAGATAAGGCAGCTCCTGCCAAAGCAGCTGCAGCTCCTGCCAAACCATCTGCTCCGGAAAAACCAGCCACGGCTAAACCTGCTGCTCCGGCTAAGGCGGTACTTGGAGCTCGTACTGAGACGCGAGTGAAAATGAATCGTATGAGGCTGAGAATTGCTCAGAGACTGAAAGAGGCTCAAAATACAAATGCAATGCTGACAACTTTCAACGAGGTAGACATGAGCCATATTATACAGTTTAGAAAGCAACATTTAGAAGAATTCCAAAAAAGAAGTACAAGCAGAAGTTTGGTTTCATGTCTCCTTTTGTAAAAGCATCAGCATTTGCATTACAAGATCAACCTGTTGTAAATGCTGTAATTAGTGGATCTGATATTGTGCCCCTATTTGATATTTTATTGCAGGGGCCCAAACCCAATTTTTTAGTTGTACCAGTGCTCCGTAATGTTGAAAGTATGAATTTTGCAGACATTGAAATTGGAATTTCTACTCTAGGCAATAAAGCTCGTAAGGGTACTCTATCTGTTGAAGATATGGAGGGTTTACTTTCAAGCAATGGGGGAGTTTTTGGCCCCAAGGAACCCCATAATCAATCCTCCACAGTCAGCTATCCTTGGAATGCATGGTGTATTTGAGAGACCCATTGCAGTGAAAGGTCAGGTTGTCATCCGGCCTATGATGTATGTTGCTTTGACTTATGACCACCGACTTGTTGATGGCCGGGGAAGGTCTTTTTACGAAAATTAAACCCCTTTGAAGATCCAGACAGTTTTAGGGCTTTAGTTATCTTGAGAAAGAGTGAAATCAATAAAATGCATTCAAAACAAATGATGGTGAGAAGAAGGAATTGTGTTGTAAAAATATCAAAAAAAAAACTCATAGTAAAAGAAAAAAAATTTGGGTATATGTGGTTTTTAGAATAAAGGGGAAAATGAAACCCATTACTGTTTAAAAAAATAAGAGAGAACTTCAGTGAAAGAAGACAGCAGAGAAAATGAATCATAATTTCAAAGAGTACCATATTTTTATTTCAGTTTATATTCTTATCTTAATACTGAAAAAGTTCTGTGGATGAAATGTTCATTAATTTCTGAGGAAAACAAAAATAATTTAACATCTTCATTGTCACATAAAATCATAGTGTGATTTGTGGTTCACATAACAATGTTCCAATTTTTTTATGGTATAGTATATTCCAGTGGAACATCAACCATTAACATAGGTAGTAATTTTGAAATGTTTTCTCTTAAATAAAAAAAATGGCCTGTAAAGTCTTTAGAATCAAGGAAAACGAAAATAATTAGTATTTTAAAAATAAAATAATTAGGTGAGGTCAGTGGTGGAAGAAGATATCAGAGAAAAGAAACATAATTTCAAATAGTATTATATTTTTATTTTACTGAATAAATGATTTTAGAATGTCATTCACAGCAGATACAATAAATTGGTTTGTTTAATTATCTGATGGGAAAAAATTCGTGGGTGAAAAGCCTAATTTTTAAAAAAAAAAAAAGAATTTTTTAAACTTCATGGTCAAAAAAGTCTTTGTTTTATTTGTTTTCAAATTTTGTTCCAAATTTTAAACACAGAACATTTCCCGTGGAGAACCAATAAAATAGGTAATGAAAAGAAGCATTTTAAAATGTTGTTTGCCCCTTTTTTTTTTTTTTTTTTTTTTTCTTCACAAAAAAGATTTTGTATGTATTCCTGGAGAGAAAGTTCTGTTGTTTCTTTGGGCCACATGTTAACTAAAATGATTGAAGGGGGAGGGGGTTCAGTACTTGCAGTTGGCTGGAGGGGAGAGTTTCTTTCCCTTGCAGTTGTTTTTCCACCCATACCAGGCGTTAAAACCCTGTCGGCTGTAGATAAGCTTTGCACATTTGATGTCATCACTGATGTCTGCATTGCGAAGAGCTGCATAAAAAGAATTTATTTCCTATAGTTGTTTTAGAACTTGGTTGATCAGTTTTATATTTATACCTTTTAACAAAAATATTGCTTTGACATATTTAAAAATGACTTTACATGAAGGACAGAGATATAATGAAAGACAGATTTAAAAAATCCTCTGGATTAATGTAATTTCACCCACATTTGAGCTCCAATATATGTAATGTATGATGTGGTTCCAGAAGAAAATAAGTAATTTAGATGTTAATGCAAACTGAGGCTATGTATTTAAATAAAAACCTAAATATTTAGTTTCCATCATTGTATCGACTGTATCATTAATGAAATGAAAATTATAACAAAATAGACATTGAGATTAGAACAAAGAATTTTTAACAATATATGTAAATCCTAAAATAACTACATGCAATTTTCTTTAAACCCATTTTTTAGTGAAACATATTATTCATTACGGAATAACATGTTTTTATACAAATACTTTTTGGTTAAATGTTCTGGACAAAGTGTGCAATATTTAGAATAGAATTGTCGAATTTTATTTCAAAAAAAAATCAAAATTTTATTCCCTTTTTGTTCAATTGTAAGTTTTTGCATTCCAAATGTCAAATTTTACTTATATTCTAAAATTTTTTCCCTAAAATTACAGATAATTCTACCATTAACAATATGGTTTATTTGTGATTTACGTTCTGTGCAAGTTTCAGGGCATCTAAGCATTAAAAGAGCTTTAAAATAAGGGGGCCCCAAAATTTACATCTGCCCCCTTTTTTTTTATAATAATATTTTCAAGAAACAATGAAAAATATCTAAAGAGCAAGGTAATTTTGAAGATAAAAAAACAAACAAGGGTCATTGAGCCATTTTAAACAGCAATGAGACACTACTGCCCTATTAAGAGTTAAAATGAGTAGAATGTGAAAGTATTTCCTGTTAATACAACAAATACACTGAAATGGATTTTGAAGCAGTTATACATTTACTATGAAAGAATTTCTCAATATTTTTGACATCGAGATTAATCATTCCTTTTTTTATTCCCAAAAGATAAAAATTCCTAAAAGAATTAATATTAAATTATATAAAAAAGCATTGATCTTATTTCACATCCAGAAATCATTACATCTGCAATTATATCACTATATAAGGTTAATCTACTCTTAATTACAGGAAAAATTTCAAAGGTCATGTGACAAAAGTTCTTATATATATATATATAAAAAAAAGAAGAAGAAGTTAAGTTTAGTAAAGTTTTTTAGTTATAATTATGTAAATATGGTCCTCTATATATTTATAGACAGTCAAATTCTTTTAAGTAAGAAATTGGGAAATCTTTAAATATTTTCTTTATTATAACAATGTTTCAGGAACCTGTCTTGTTTCCATCATCAGGTACTATAAAAACAATTCTAAATCTTGTATTATTATATAATTATAGTTTCATTTATTTGAACATTTTGGGACAGACAATGATAGTGCTCTCCTCAATATTATAAATTTTTCTTTTTTCCCAAATTTGTTTTTTAAATGTTATTATTTTATAGATTTTAAAATAAATTGATAATTATTTAATTTTTTATGAGAAGGGAAAACTTAAAGATACCAAAAACATGAATTTGTTGTTTGTTGTATCAAACTAAGCATAAGGAATCTTTGTTAAATTCATCCTCTGCTTGAAAGTTATCGCTGAGATAACCTTAAATCATCTCTATTATTAAATACTAGACTAATCAATTCTGAGTTTGTGCAATGCCAAAAATCATTTTAAAAATGTCCAAATGGTTTTTATTATTGTTGCATTGTCTTCTATATTTTCCATAAAAAATTTTCTATTTTAGGATTAAGGGAAAACTAAAATAAGGAAAATTAATACTTTTTAATGAAAATATGAACTTATCTTCCATTTTGTGTAATCTCGTGAAAAAAAATGTTACCCTTCAGTATTAACAAAATTCTGATACTAAGGAACTACACTGTTTTGAATAACTATGAGAATGATGGCTCTAAGGTGTGACCGTAGCTTATTTGATATACTACCATATAGAATTAAAATAATTATATTTGAAAAATTGTTTAATTCTATCTTTTGACCACCTCAAAACGTTATTGATGTTGTAATGTGCCACAATTATTGTGAATTTATTACTCACATGAACATCTCAGCTTGCAATCTCCTCCAACAGAGTTCTCTTTGCACCAATATCGGTCATTGATCTGCAAAATAAAAGTATTTTTTGACCCCCGGAAAAAGGTTAAAAAAAACATAGGTAAAATGCAGTGGCTTCCTGAAAGTATTATGATAAATGCCTTTTCAAACACTATCATTGCAACTAATATTAGGCCTGCCCCTAAAATTGAAATATCTGTGCTCTCCGGAATAGCACAACTAAAACTTATTCATGGCTTATTTACTTTTACCTAGAACATATTATGTATTATTCAAGTTTCAGTTCAAAAGTTAATGAAAATGAACAATATGCAATTAGCTCATGTTAAGGTAACAAAATTTCTAGGTATCATTCAATCAAACCTTAAATGGAATGTACATATAACAGAATTAAACACTAAATTAACTTATTATGTTATGCATTCAGAATTCTTTCTAATTCTGTCAGCCTTCATGCAACTTGTTGCGTGTATTTTTCAAATGAACATTCCCACCTGAGATATCACATAATATTCTGGGGAAGCTCATCCTTTAGTGCCCAGACATTTAGATTGCAAAAGAAAATTATCCGAATAATGAAAAAATGCCATCCACGTGATCCCTACAAGCCTCTTTTCATTGAGCTTGGAATCTTACCATTGTCTTGGCTATTTATTTACGAGTCTGTAGTATTTGTCAAAACTGTCTTACTTAACAGTGGGAACTTATTTTCATGTAATACTGATATTTATAGTTACAACACTCGGCGTAGAAATCATGTTCATCAAGTGTCAGTATCAACATTTTATTACAAGAAATCCACATACAATACATGTACGTTAATTTGCAACGCATTGCCAGATGAAATTAAACAATTAAAATTGGTACACAAATTTAAGTCAAAAGTAAAATATTTTCTGCTGCAAAACTGTTTCAATACAATTAGAGACTATACTGACCGTCAAAAAGAAAAATAATGTTTACTTTAACAAAACAATGATATAGTACAATGAATTAGTTTAAATTTGCATTGTATAATCTTTAAAAAAGACTTAAATGCCTGTAACAAGTAATGTACTTCAGCTTCCGGGTCAATGACCCCCATCTCGGTCGGGTTTTTGTCCAGTTTCCCTGATCCATTGAGCAAATGCTGAGATGACCCCCTTGATTTGCTTCTGGACGTAAATGTAGCTTCACTATACGTACGTTTTGTTGAACTTTCCTTTTGCTTGTAGTGGTAGTAGAGCTTAGAGAGTATTTTGTTAGCAATAGAGAAAAATCAAATTTGTTCGTTCGTTTACCGTTACAAATAAGTTTTCTATAATTCGACAAGGAAAATATGTAGTTTTTGAAATGTTAATCTCTCGCTTTTCTAAATTTATTATTATTTTTTCATCTTTCAACTATTAATAGTTAAATTGTTAGGAAGGGATTCTCCAAATCAAGAAAGCGTGCGCAGATGATTTTCTCCTCCATAGTCACATACAGTTTTTGACTGTTTTTGACTAAATAAATAAATCTGACAGAGTTATGCGTGACACATACTTGCATTCAAACGTGCATCCCAATTTTTGGGTACAAATATGCATGCATCTCCTCGCTATTTGCACGCATCTAGACCATGTTTAGAACAGCACCAGTAGACAACCCCGACGTGTGTGCGACCAAAAAGACCTTAAACGCGAATTTAATGACCCCCATCTCGATCAGGTTTTTCGTCCAGTTTCCCTGACCCTTTGAGAAAATGCTGAGATGGCCCCTGATTTTGGATCTGGACATAAATGTAAATTCATTATCTGTGTACGTCTTCTAGAATTCATTGGGAAATATAGTTATTCAAATTATCGTTCTCCAAATTGTCGCGGCAGGATGCATTATTCCTTCACGACGGACATTATGAAGGATAAAAGACCCAATTTATAGCTAATTTACCTTTGAAAATAGATTTTATTACATCGGGGCAAATATTTTTGGTTAACAATGCTTGCAAAAAAAAAAAAAAACTCATTTTCCTTCTGTATTCAAAATTCAAGTAGTATATGGCTTGGGGCAGGGAACACAGAATTTCGAAAACGTGCACAGAATTCACATCTTCCCATAGCACGTCATCAAAGTTTTAAACTGTTTTGACGTAAATAAAATTAGTAATTTTATGACGAACTTCAAGGGCGTATTCCTGAGGTGATTTCAATACTTTACCCTTTACACTAAATTATAAGGAGGAAAAGTAATTAGTATATCGCATCATAGCCATGGAATGCCAAGCGAACCCTATACGATGACACAAACGCCATATTGCTCTATTCTTTTGTTGTTGTTTTTTCAAAAATTACAAAAATGTAACATTTTTTACTTTCTCTCACGTCGGTAATATTTACATTAGAGGCAATTTCTTCACATGGTTGTATTTCTGAGAACATGTGCTTCAAATGATGTCCTATGTTTCTTGAGAACTCAACAGGTCTCTGTTAAAATGTGCTCGAAATTCAGTATTTTCAGAAACGCTTAAACGCCATTTTCTCAAAAATGGCTCCCAAGTTTTCCAAAGGATAGTCATAATTGCACTGAATATGACGTAAAGTTCATTTTGGTGTATTCTTTCGTTTTTTGAAAAATTACAAAACGTTTTTTTTTAATCTCTCAGGACGTTAATATGCACATTTCCTTCAATTTGTATGCATTATTACATTTGTGAGTGAATATGCCTTAACAGACTTCAAATGAAGTTTTTCGAAAACTCACTAGATTCATGTGAACAAACTTCACTAGATTCATGTGAAAAAGAGCCTCAAATTTCGCATTTACAGTAATGCTTAATCGCCATTTCCTTAAAAACGGCTTCAAATTTTTGAATGAAAATTTCTATTTAGAAGAAGGTTTTCCCCTTATTTAACATTCTTGAAGTAATATTTCGCTTGTACTATTAGGAAAGCAACAAGTTGATAAAATGTCCACAACTGTACTTGGCCGACGATAGATGGCAGCTGGTCAGAGAATGGAGGAAGACCTTCAAGACAGACCACACTAAGGAAATTAGAAAACTTTGCTACGAGAAAGTGTGTCAGTCTGTAGCACCTCTAGTTAAAGTTGCTCAGAGGTTTCGGCCGAGCTACGTAATGCGTGATAAAATTTGATTAATCTTGTTTCCGTGTGTAGTAAATTAACCCATCTTTCACGTTGTGTTGTAAATATTGTGGGACTTTGGCACCGAAAAGTAGTTTGACGGTCAAACTTGTCCGTCAACGTTAGTGCCTAAATCGGTCAGCCGATTTTCAACAATATTGATATTCCGCGGTCATTCTAACGAACTAGAGGTTCTGGGAGTTTGAAACGGATATTTTGATTTTGGGCGGTACTTTGCATGAAACCTCAACGTTTTGAAAATTTCTTCAAAAAGACTCCCATTTTTAATTAAACTTAAACCTTGTATAGCGTAAAAAGTTTTAAAAATTAGTGCGTGTCTCAATTTTCGTTAAAATATCTGATTTTTTTGAAAATTGCATTTGTTTAACATTTTTGCGACGTCGTCCTACTGCAGATAGAGATTTTTCCTTATATAAACCGTTGTTAAAACACGGATCTTATAATAAGATATTGTAGTTTGTCAGAAATATGACTAGTTTTCTCGTAATTTTGCGTCTTATATAGGCATTTTGTGAGCAATTAGTTTTTGTCAAAAACGGCTCAATTTTTTTTCTTTAAATTTTGTCCTCGTGTGTGTAAAAGAAGTGTAAAAAAAGTGGTGCTATTCCCATTTTCGGCATATTCTCTGTATTTTCGAAAATTACAAAAAAAGAACATGCGAAAGGACAATACCTATTGAATAAAAAAGTCTGCCTTAAATCTGTTCAGTAATTTAGATCGCTAACAAGTTTTGGAAAAAGGGCAATTATTGAGTAATTTTTGCTAGTAGTTAAGCAATTTTTTAAAAAAAAAAGTTCTCAAAAACGTCTAGAAATGTTTTACTTTCTTGCCCTTCCTTCGAAAGAAGAGACAGCTATAGAATCATGCGCCGGAAAATGGCGAATTTTCCACAGAAACTATTGTCGAACCCTGTGAACAAAAAAGTGAATAAACCTTTTTCCTATGGTAAGTTACTTCCCCTAACTCGTGGTGTAGTCATAATTCATGTTTTGTGGGTCGTTGATATCGAAAAATCGATTGACGGCAATGTCTAAAGCCAACGCTAGCGCCTAAATAATTCAGCCGATTTTCTCCAAAGTTGATATTCCTCGATCAATCTGGACAAACTCGAACCTTTGGGAGTTTCAAATGCATATTTTGATTTTTGTGGGTACTTTACACGAAGTCTCGACATTTTGAAAGATTTCTCGAAAATGGCTTCAAATTTTTGATTCTTTGTTCTCGGATAGCATAAAAGACGCTTAAGAGAATGGTGCAGGTTCGTGAAATCCCGGATTTTTCGAAAATTTATATAATATATTTCGATAGTTTTTCGTAATTTCTACCATACATACCAAGTGAATGACGGAGCAGCGCCCTAACAAACTGGCCACGGACCGTACACGATCTTTCCTTCTTCCTCTTCCTACCATCACCCCTTACATAGACACACTTGCCCTTACATACACCACACTACCACACATGTCGGGAGCTTAGAGTTGGCCCGACTGGAGAGGTTCCCCGCTGAAAGGGATATCTGGAGCAGGAAACTCTGCGAGCCTATCTGTAGGTCGTCGCGGAATCTCTCATTTCAGCTAGGGAGAAACCAGCCACCTCCCGGGATTCAAAAGGCACTATTCGTACGGGGCTAATGGCCATAGTAGTTCATGCGTCCAGAAAAACTATGTAATCAATTTTTAAGGGTATTTATAACCACAACTATTGGGGAACAGTTGTTTCACTCTTACCTGGAAAATGCCGTTGTCCTTGCTTCCATTGGTATTGCTGTGCGTTGCTGCCGTGTTGAATGAACTCTCGTGCTTAATGAGGCACAGCCCTGCAGAGTTACAAATGCAGTAAATGAGCAAGAAATTTGAGGAAGAATTCACTTTTTTCCCAAATTAAATCTATATTTGTCTTTTTCAATGAAATAAAAAAATTCCATTCATCCGACGTAAACGAGGTTAACATTAGATTGAAGTACAATGTGAGCATGATTTTTGAGCTTGGAATATCCTCTCATTTACCTTAACGTCCTGACGGGAACACGTATTATGAATAAAGCAAGTTTTGTTTGTAACATTCAATAAAAAGAAATCGCTCTTATGGTATAATCCTTGTCTATCGTGTAACCGGCGCACAGTGACGCCAGAAAGGGGAAAAGTTGCCAAAAAATATTTTTAAGCGTTTTTCGGAATTTTTGACAAAAAACACATTTTGTAGTTAAATAACGACTTATTTAATTGTATACTTTTAAATATTTATTTACATTACCTCAAAGTCAGAACTTTCATCTGTGACTTTTCAAAAAGTGAATTTGTACTTGATGCCATTGACATTTGTGTAACTTCTAGATCCAATGCCTTTGTAATAATTTTTCCCTATTCCATTTGCGAAACCAGTGGGTTAAATGCCTACGAAGCACTTCTTTTTTGCTTCCAGGTTGCACTTATTTCAGTTTTTTTCTTTTCAGTGTGTTTAATAACGCCTTACAGTTCCCTTCTTGATAATAACGAGCTATCAGTACCAGATCATGAAGGGAAAAAAAAAAAAAAAAATTATATAGATAGAAAGGCTAACAAAACTAGATGTGCATAATCATAAACAGTATTATAACGCAAAATGGCAAACAGAGCAAACTTTGATTAATGCTTTGAAAACTAGATGAATTTCAGAATCAGATCCAGTTAAGATCATAGCTCGCAAACGCCAGGAAGGGAACTAAAAGACAATTTGAAAAAACGGATTTCAAAATTTCATTCCATTGTGATGTGTGAAATTTCTATTTGGAATTACAAAATTATTATTTGAGGAATATATTTTTTTTAGGAATACAGATTTAAAGTACATATCTCCTGGTATCGTATCCATAGCACGCACGATTCTGCTACTCGAGAGAGCAAAAATATTTGCATCGCATGACACACTTACTGCGCGGGCGAAGAAGTGCGCCGCGCATCACTTGTGCAAGTTCAAACTTGCATTGAACGGAGTGATGTGATTATCCCTTCCTTTGCTGATCGAGGAACGATGAAGACATTCGCCTACCCCTTTCATGTGAAATGGAGCTTCTGGAGTATATTTTGATTGTGGACTTTCCCCTGCTCTGGCCCCACTGTGCAGCGTCCGTCTGTCCGGATTTGACGGTTAGACTCTGAGCCCTCCACCAATCCAGACAAATGAGGTTTCATTTTACGCGTGTTCCGGTCTCCCGATGAGGTACTGAATTTCCTTTTTTTTTCTAATCTAGAAAATTCTAAAAAATGCTCTAAAAAATGTGATTTTAATTTTTTACGGAACGAAAGAGCGTTTTGGGTAACTTATGTAATAAGTACAGAGGTGATCAATAGATACTTCGATTTCTTTCGGCAAGGCAAATCCATTATCGTGACTATTCCCTCTTGGATATTTTAGAATGATTCTAGAAAAACGCCGTTTTTGAAGGTTTTGTAATAAGGAGTAGAATTGTCACAGACTCGTGTAAAATACAAGTATGTTGTCAGGAATGTAAACAAGTAAGAAAGAGTTGTTTGATATACGAAGGAAATGACGCATTAAAAGAAGAGTAGACTAAAGAATCCGGCCTTCACCTGGTGCTGACATACAACAGTGTCACATGTCAGCACCAGGTGAATGCCGGAGCATTACCCTAACAAACGGGCCACGGACCGCGCACGATCTTTCCTTCCTCTTCCTTGTCCTGTCCTCTCCCCTTACTCACACTAACATACACAACACTACCACACATCCTGGGAGACCGGTCGGGAGCTTAGAGCTTGTCCCGGCTGGGGCGGTGCCCCGCTGGTAGGAGAGTCCTGGTTAGGAGGCAATCGCGTTAGCCGACGGTAGGTCGGCGCCGAATCTCTCCCTCCAACGGGGGAAGATCACCGCCATCTCCCGAGGGGAAAACATGCACTACACTTACGGGACTAATGACCTAAGCTGTTGATGCGCTCAGAATCACTAACCAACGAACCCCCCACTCCTCTCGCATATAGAGAAACGAGGGGTGAAGAAAGGTCACGTTTCTGAGAAAGTAACTTACAGTCTGGAATTCGACTCTTGGGAATTCCGGCTTTGACGAGGCTCTTGGCAACAGCGCACGGGGACAGCACGACCGCCGCCGCCGGCAGGGCCAACTGCGACAGCATCAGCGCCGCCAAGCTCACGGCGAGAACACGGCGGGCCATTCTGTAGAGAGAGCAATTCGCCGGAAGCGGCTGTTATAGACGTTAATGAACAAGTATGGCATCGGTATACATCAACACAAGACCTCCTGTGTTTGTTTATCTTCAATAAATAGGTGAAGACAAAAAGAAAAAAAATCCTCTTGGCAACGTTTATTAGCAGGCGAGAGTCCTAATACGTGTTGAGAAAGCTACATTGTATTGAAAAGACAAAATACAATCTTATTGTTACGTGATACTGAATTTCATTTGTGGTTTAACACTAAAGTTAATCATATTAACTCACAAGCTTCTTATAAATATGACAGTAAAGTAAAACAAGGACCGCTTTTGCAACATGATGTCGACGGTACGAGTATTTTGATGTTATATCAAACTGTATTATTCAATAATTTAATCCACAATGGCCAAACTATATTTTTTATTTTGACAGTTTGGCATTGACCTCATTGTTTCGATAAAAACGACTTTTGATTGTTTTATTGATTCGACATTAGCTTATGTTTTGCAAAAATGTTGGTGTAGGTTTATAATAAATATTAATTCAGTTCAATTTAAACTTTTTGGCATAATTTTAAAATCGTTTGGGTTAATAAAATTAGAATACATGTTTCCAGTTTTTCTTAAACGTTCTGTTCATTTTCTGTGCTATTTTTGACTGAAAAAAGTGATATTGTGAATCCATAAGAAGACGCGTTTCACAGTGGTCACAAGAACCCGAGAATGAGAGCGCAGCTGTGAGCTGTGCGTGCATCGTCGTAGCCCAAACTAGAAAGCCGACTTCCGCGGCGCAAGGGCTTTGAGCCGAAAGGTGCAGGTTCGAGTCCCGCGTGCGGTTGTGTGGCTCCACCTGGGGTTGTGGCGTGGTGGGGGCATCGCAACATGCCGTATTCATCACCATTATTCATGCTACGAGATCATTTTGATACAGAGGGAATCCAGAGCCTTTGTGTTCACCTGCTGAAAACTGGTGAGATGGCTCACGGCATCAACTGCTCCCACTGCAGTCTTTGGTCGAGAGGTCCTAGGGTTCAAGTCCCTAGGTGGAGGATTTTCGACACTAGCTACATAGTTAATGCCTTATTTTACGCGTCTAGACTCGGGCCATTACGCTCGCTCTTACGTCTGACCACGTTCCTTTCACCATCTAGCGGAGATGGAAGGTATTACACGGGCGACGAAACAGGCAATTTTGAATTTAGCTCAGAGGCTTCTTTTAGGCTTGAGGATCTTTTACTGTAGTGAATCTACAAATCTACAACATGGGACAGCCTGTTTAACTCCCTCCTGGAGAAAGGTTTATAAAGAATTATTGTTCCATATAAAAATCCATGGCTTCGATCAGGTTTGAAACAGCAAACTTGGGTTCAACAGCCCGAAACGCTATTCGTTATACCACCGAACCCGGAAGTATAGGTCAAGCTCAGCCGCTATCTGGAAGAGAATTGTAGCGGCCGGTTGCTCTGATCGGTAGCTTTCCGTGGTTTCTCCAATCAATACTAAGTGAACGCCGGAGCAGTACCCTAACAAACGGGCCACGGACCACGCGGGATCTTTCCTTCCTCATCCTCATACCCTTCTCTCCCCTTTCACTCATATGCACTACACCACCACCGTTGTGGGGAAAGCAATAAGGAACTTAGAGCGTGTCCCGGTTGGAGCGGCGCCCGCTGGCGGAGATACCTGGAGGGGAACCGTTTTAACCGCCGTGTATGTCAGCGCGTGATCTCACGTACTAGTAGGGTGGAGCACCGCGATACACAATGCTTTAACTTACAAGGAAACGATCACAGCGATTTACGCGTCTGGAGGCAAAGTAATGAATCTGCTGCAGTAAGGAGAGTGCAAAGGGCTTCTCTCTCTCTCTCTCTTTTCTCTCTCTCTTTCTCTCTCTCTCTTCTCTCCCTCTCCTCTCTTTCTCTCTCTCTCCCTCTCTCTCTCTCTCTCGTTTGTTCAGAAATCAGCATAGCATTAATTACACATTTAACTACGGATCTGAAATCGTAGTAAAAGGCCATGCGCCTTATCTTCATTACCGCTTGCAGAGTTTTCGAAACTATCGGTTTGCGGCTTCACTCTTTAGATGTGTGTTCCGTTCGAGAGTTAATATCGATGGTGTGAATAATGTTCCTGCTCACTTCTTTAAGTATACTTAAAATATTTAAAAGTACTGAACATGTAAATCAGAACTAGTACATTATGGGGCTATGTTCTCTGTGACTCGATAGTCTTGTCTGTATTTTCTTCAGAGATTTGTTACAATTCAAGGAATAGTTTTTAGCAATTTGCTTTTGATACTAAGTAACATGAGTTAATTTCTGGTGTACCTTGCAGTTATTTGGGTAATCAAGATAAGTGATATTCTGAGAAATTTCACTGCTAAACCGTCAATACAAAAAACCTAAGCATTTTCGCAGAGACTTAAAAATCGTAAAACTCGGTTTTACGAAAGATAACACTGTATTGAAAAATATTTTACTCTGTTATGTATTTTCCTGTAAGTCGCAAATATATTTAGTATTGTGTAATATTTGATATAGTGAAATAAGTTTTGTATACAGCCGTTAACGATTTGTCATGTTAACGTAAATATGTTAGGTTTATTTCATAGTTCAAAATTTTTATAAACCTTTTCTTCATATATTTTAACATTATTCAGGAGTATCAAAAATGCCATTTCAGTAAACAATTCGGTGTTTTGAATGTTGTATGTAATTTAAAATTTGATATACTAAGACGTGTTTTTTTTTAATTTTTGATATACTACGTCGCGTTTCGTCATTATTAGAATCGCTGTCTAAGTAAATTTGCTCAGGAGCTAGAAAAGTTACTCAGCGCGAAACATTTTACTTACCCTCTATCTCTGATTTTGCAAAGCAGTCGGACTAACTGCCTGCAAGTTCAGTGCTGCGACTTTATATGCGCTTTCTAGAACCCGGTTCAGTAATTTATTCATTGCACATATGAAATGACTATCGCTTTCTTTTCTGGTCGCGGAGTGTGAAGGAGACCGCCCGTGGGGGTTCTTATCCAGCGGTTTTGCCTTCTACGTGTAACATCCCTTGACCGACATTCTTGGTATCTAGCACTGACAGTAAACGCGAATAAAATAAATGTAAAAATGCGATTTCATATCTCTATTTAAACCAAGACATGTGGCTCGATTCAACAACTGATGTCACTGCGACTGCAATGCCTCTGACCTCCAGGTCCTAGTTTCGAGTTCCGACAGCAGAGGACTTTCTACACTAGCTTGACAGATCGAATTCAGTCACTGTCTGGAGGAGAATTCTAGCGACCGGCAACTCTGATCGGTAGTTTTTCGTGGTTTCTCCGATCAACACCAGGCGAATGCCAGAGCAGTACCCTAACAAACGGACCGCGCGCGATTTGTCCTTCCTTTTCCTTGTCCTATCCTCTCCCTTTACACAGACACCAACATGCACTACACTACGACATATTCCAGGAGAACGGTCGGGAGCTTAGAGCTTGTCCCGGCTGGGGCGGTGCCCCGCTGGTGGGAGAGTCCTGTGTAGGGGGAAACCCCACTAGCCGACGGTAGGTCGGCGCCGGATCTCGCCATCCAGCGGGGTAAGATCATCGCCACCTCCCTATAAAAACATGCACTACATGCAAATCATGCACTTCTAATGGCCTCGGTAGTTGACGTGCCCGAGCTCAACCAACCAACCATCTGCATTTAAAAGAAACTTTTTCTTTCGAAATGGCCCGTTAGTTCTGAGTTATGCTGCTGGAAGGAAATTACGACTGATGACAGACGATAATCGTTTCCGACCGCTTATGAAATAAATATTTGTTTTAAAAATTCCTTAAAAGGACATAATGGCCTATAATATAAGTCTAATATAGAACAGTTTATCTCATCCGATCGCCTTTTTGAGGTTTTGTCTTTTTTGTTGAGATTTTTCTTGAGAAAATTCGTTTTAAATAAGTTATCTTCCGTCATAAAATGAGATGCCTGCACATAAACAAACACACCATATAATTACGCAAACACGAACCTTTCATACGCATCTCCAAATTGTTGAAGGGAACACATATCTGCATCCCTTCTTCTTTGTAATACTTAGAACGAAAAATCTCTGTTTACTGTGCTGTCATGATATTTGTTCACATATTGTTGTAATGCCAACACATAATGATATGAGTTTAGTAAACACACTTGTATACACCTCTTCAGAACGGAATTTTTTTGAATTTACTCTTTGGCAACTTCACTTAACGTCAGTTTACCTCTCATCAACCAAAATTTTGCGCGAAGGATTTTTTCGCCCTTAAAAATCCGCGGCATCGATCGGGTTTTGAACCCGCATACTCGGGTACAACACTCCGGTACGCTGACCGTTTTACCACCGAATCCGCAATACTCAGAATCAGTTAATTACCGGTTGTGAAAAAGAAATTAAATGAATGTCAGATAATATAGGGAAGAAATCTTACCGTAAGCTTAGTTTCACCACTGAATCATCTGCATCCTTAGTTAGTCTTTAGTGTCGTTGGAACTTGACTGAACGGTAAGCACTAAGACCGTTCAATTACTCTAAGGCAAGGAAAATGGTGTCATGATTTCAGCGTCGGTGGCAATGAATTGTGGTCACTGAATCGGTTGTATGACGTCACTGGGCGGAACTGAACTTCCGCCAGTTTCCAGTTCCCATGACAATGCCCCCAGCAGATTGAGAACCCGGTACTGTCCATGGACACCGGACACGAGTCAGAAGTAAGTTACGTCATGGGGAAGTCGACTGCTCAGCGAACCCCTGCGTTCGTATAGGTAACTAATTTCGTTGTAGCGGTTTATGTATATGTAAATAGGACTTAATTTTCTTCACAAGAAAAATCCCAAATATAGGAACAATGATTAAATCTTTGTAACACGTTGCCTCTGATCAAGTATGTAACAAATTGTAAACCACATTGCGCATCTGGAAGCCCAAACAATGCCAATGGGACATGTAATATTAAATACAAATTATTGACATTACCGTATAATGTGAATTAAGTATGAAAAGCCTTCTTCAAATACAGGTTCTCAGAATGAAGATACAACTTAATGTGGAACACAGATAGGTCGAAAATGACAACTTTTTGCCTATGAACGAGGAGCGGGAAATTACACATAAAGAAGTTATACATGTAATATTTCCTCTGATTGTTAGGCAATCCCTTGTTCACAGGTATTCATAATTTTATAAACTCTTTGATTGCGTCAGACCATGCCCTGCGGAAACCAAAAACATGGCGTTGCCTGTCAACCAGGGGCAAATGTCAATGTACAACTCCATTACATCGTATTTCCCACTACATGCTCATTGGACAAAAGGAAAGAAAAAAAGAGATTATTCTCAATGAGAGCGTAGGCTTCGGAGCTCGGAGTCAGTAGCTGCTTGTCTGCCGAGGAGAAACGTTGGTACCTGTGCCTAGACGCGGCGTCTCCCTGACAGCCAAATAGCTACTAAACGTTTTCAACCCTTCCACATTCCTAAAAAGTGTGTAACATTTGTTCTAAGATACCTGACTCAGCAATGTGCATCTACTAGGGAGGTACATTATGTTTAGTATAAAGATGAGTCTGAAGAAGAGACTAAAATGACCGTTAGTTGTCTGAGCAGAAGACAGTCTCCAAGCCATTGTTATATTATTATTATTATTATTATTATTATTATTATTAATATTATTATTATTATTATTATTATTATTATTATTATTATATTATTATTATTATTATTATTATTATTATTATATTAATATTATATTTTATTTTTTTATTATCTATATACTTCAAAATGAAAGGTTTTGTATAGAAAGAAGTTAGAGCTATCTACTCAATTATATTTTGTGATCTATTTCTTTAAACGAAAAGTACTGAGCCCTAGATGTGTTATGGCTTGCTTGTATTAACTCGTTTTATAGTATAAGTACAACATTTTAATGTCTAAAAGTTAATAGAATGAACGCTTATCTGTCGTCATTTGTTCAATTCGTCATTTTCAACAGGTACTGCATGCAATTAAACGTGACTAAGGGGAGGGAATACAACAAGGAAGAGAAGTGAAAGGTCAAGTGCAGTCCGTATATTACGATATTGCTTCGACATTCGGTTCTTGATACCGAAAAATCGATTGACGGTAAAAATGTGTCCGTCCGCCCGTCCGCCCGTCCGCCCGTCCGCCCGTCCGCCCGTCCGCCCGTCCGCCCGTCCGCCCGTCCGCCCGTCCGCCCGCCCGCCCGTCCGCCCGTCCGCCCGTCCGCCCGTCCGCCCGTCCGCCCGTCCGCCCGTCCGCCCGTCCGTCCGCCCGCCCCGCCCGCCCGCCCCCCCGCCCGCCCGCCCCCCCGCCCCCCCGCCCGCCCGCCCGCCCGCCGCCCGCCCGCCGTCCGCCGTCGCCGTCGGCCGTCCGGCCGTCTATGGTCAACGCTAGCACCTAAACCGTTCTATCGATTTTCTCCAAAATTGATATTCCCCAATCATTCTTGCTGATGTCGCGGCCCCTGGAATTTGAAACCGATATTTTAATTTTGGGGGTACTTTACAGGAACTCCTCGACATTTTGAAAATGTTACAAAAAAAGACTCCAAATTTTATTGATTAAATTTCGTTTTTGAATAGTGCGAAGGATGTTTAAGAGAATGGTGCAGGTTTCATTCTCGTTGAAATCCCTGATTTTTTGAAAAGGGCAAAAAAATGATTAAAACTACAACAATTTCTGCTTGAAATTAATGAAATACATACAGGTTAGGGGAGAAATACATACACCAACTGGGGGACGAGAAAAATTGAATGAATGATATGAAAAATAATTAATTTAATTATAATTATAATTTACTATTGAAAATGCCAGTATTAATTCTATTTTTATTTTCTCGCACTTTTACTTTTTACTCAATTTGTTTTTTCAATGTATTGATGAATTTCTTTTTAAGCAATCCCAAAAGCTTAATAGAAATTTCTGTAACAATGCCGCATCGATGTTTGAGAAGATGATTGTTGTGTGAACGTCGAGATGGTGGCGTTGATAAAATACAGTTGTTTTATTTAATCGAGCAGGTGTTTTCAAATAAACCTTTCAGAAATGATTGGAAACCAATTTGATAATTCATATTTTTGTCGCGGTTTTCTCTCGTGAAGAGAAAAAAAAACAAAAAACAATTCAGTCAATAGCATGATTTGTGCAGCGTAACTCCTCGGCCGAGAGCGAGTACTTCCATTAGCGATGAATTTCGCAGTAAATTTTTATAAATTACTCCTCAGAATGCCCGGTGAGGTATATTTTATACCATTTAATATCATCTGCTCCCTAAACAATTTACTGCGTTTTGAATAAAAGAAAAAGATACATCGACCGTATAACTTTTTCAATAATTAAAGAAAACTATGCCCGTGAAAGTTTTTCCATAAGACCCTGTACTAGTTTAAACTTCTTTTATTAAAAAATGAGGCCCCTAAGGGCAAATTGTTTCTTACAGTCTTAAAGAACAAATAAATAACTTTCATTTAAAGTATTTTCTGTGAGTACTTCACCGTGATCTATCTAACGAACATATTACCTTAAAGTTTTATTTTCATACGCGTCGTTTGAGGTGGTGTCCATAGTAGGCGATAGGTCAAAAGGCAATAAATTATCTCAATATTACAAATCGTAGAATATTAGTAAT
The DNA here is from genome assembly GCA_964035755.1 of Teleogryllus oceanicus. Lineage (NCBI taxonomy): Eukaryota > Metazoa > Arthropoda > Insecta > Orthoptera > Gryllidae > Teleogryllus > Teleogryllus oceanicus. Next base: position 7,294,596 of record CAXIVR010000005.1, read on the forward strand.
TTAATTAGTTTATTAGTCTTAGAGTTATTTATCCACTATGTATGATGTACTATGATTAACCGATCAACAAGTTGAAATCTGAATGCAGTTGGTCACGCTTTTGGAAAAAACGTGATATTATTCACCAAGGGAATGCAGTTAGTATTGACAACGCTGCACTGGCAACAGCGTTTCTGTATAATTTGCTGCGAATGCTGTATCAGTCAAATGTATTCCCGTTTGTTTCATTTGTCAAATTCAGATATGATTGTGGTTCCTGACTATTGAAAAGTAAGCAGATAGTATGCATCGTAGGCGCTAAATAGGGCTTGTTTGAATTGGACGTTTCAAATAATAGCTGAGATGTTAGTAACACAGAAAGTGCAATATTTCAATATTACGTAGCTGTTTCCAACAACGCGAGATAGTAAGTGCTGCTGTAGTATCACTTGTTTAAAAAATTACATGAATATAATTCTTTTGAAATCTCTCTCATACCGTTTCCACCAATTTGTAAACAATATTGCATTTGTGAGTGAAATTTCAAGTGAAGTTTTTCGAAAAGTCAGAACATTTCTGTGATAAACATCTTCAAATTTCTCATTGACAATGACGCTTAAACGCCATTTTATTAAAAATGGCTCCGAATTTTTCAGTGAAAATTGCCATTTAGGACGAGGTAATAACCTTCTTTTTAATACTCTTAGAGTAATATTTAGTTTCTACAATTACTAAACCGAAAAAGTGTGAAAATTAAAAAAAAATGTTTGGACGGCGATAAACGGCAGCTGGGAAGAGTATGTGGCAAGTCCGAATAGGTAGCCCAGTCCAAAGAAAATATAAAACTAATATGAGATAGTCTGTGCCATTTTGTAGTACCGTTGGTTGAGGTTTTCGATTTTCCGATAGTGCTTTTCTTCAGCTCTTCCTTTTGTGCAGTGTGATCGCTATAGTTAGGTTAGTTGTAATAATAATAATAATAATAATAATAATAATAATAATAATAATAAATAATATTGATGCAATATAAAAAAATATGAATAAATTTAATGCAATGTAATAATTATAATACTTTCAAAAAATAAGTGTTAAATGCACATTAAATTTCTACAGATGAAAAGGCGCCAAGAAGGCGATACGTCCTCATGAAACTGAGGGATTGGAAGGGGAATGGGAAAGTAAAGAGGAAGGGATGATCGCAAATGGAGGGTATTGTCGCAGTATTCTGTCATTGTACTCGAACTAAACTACCGCGACACCTGTTGTTTCAATAAAAATGTCAAATTACAGCTCAGATTCATTCTAGCTCTAACAAAATTTCCAATCCAAGATTTATAACATTTCACAATAAAGAAGCCTTATTCTTCTTCGGAAGCTTAGAGCTTGTCCCAGCTGGGGCGGTACGCCACCGGTGGGAGGTGCTTGGTTGGGAAAACCCCCGGAAGTTGACATAGGTCGGCGCCGCAACTCGCCAGTCAGCGAGGGAAAAATCACCGCCACCTCCCGCGAAGAAAACATGCAGAGCACTTACGGGACTAATGACCTTAGTAGTTGGCGCGCTAGGAAACATTAATCAGTGCTTACCTGCACTTTAGTGAAGTAGACTTAAGCGGCAACGAAGGCACACAGTGCAGAGGAGCCGTTGCTCGGTTCATTTATAGCCGCCGTTGAATCCTGCGCACCAATTCTTGTATTGGTTTGAGAGCAAATAAGAGGTGCGTCATGCCACGCCCCATATGCTTTCTGTGTTCTTTTCTGCACGCAACGCGCGTCGCTTTTGTTTCCCTTCCGCGTCCTCTGCAGCGGTAAGAAGTTCACACCTGTGTGCACGGCCACTGCTGGCGTCGTGGTCGGGATTTGCCTGTGGTTGCAGCTGCAGAACGGGCGACAACGAGTGCAGTAGGGATTTCTCGTGTGGTGTGTTTGTACTCGTAATAATCTAAATGGAACGCAAAATTATTTTCAATGCAGGACAGGTTGTGCTCATTTAAATGTGATCTCCTTACTGTATGTATTTGATTGGTTGGTTATTCCGGGCGCGTGAACAGCTTAGGTCATTAGTAAGTGTAGTTGCATGTCTTTTTTCTCTCGGGAGATGGCTGTGATCTTCCCCCGTTGGATGGCGAGATCCAGCGCCGACCTACCGTCGGCTAGCGGAGTTTGCCCCTAACCAGGACTTTCGCAGCAGCGGGGCACCGCCCCAACCGGGACAAGCTTTAAGCCCCCCACAGCTCTCCCGGAATATGTGGTAGTGTAGTACATGTTAGTGTAAGCGTGTGTGTGTAAGGGGAGAGGATAGGACAAGATGGGGAAAGAAAGATCGCGCGCGGTCCGTGGCCCGTTTCGTAGGGTACTGCTCCGGCATTCGCCTGGTGTTAATCGGAGAAACTACGGAAAACTACCGATCAGAGCAGCCGGCCGCTAGAATTCTCCTCCAGACAGCGAGTGAATTCGACCTAGCTGGAAAGCTAGTATCGAAAATCTTGCCGCCGTCAAGACTCGAACCTTGGACCTCCCGGTCAGAGGCGCTGCAGTGACATCAGTTGATGCACTGAGCTCCCGCTCCCGGTCTGTATGTATTTGAGATGGCTACGATGAAATAGTTTTGTTTTCGAAATCCGGATAGGCAAGTGTTTTATACATCGATTTGCAATAAACCTTTACTAGCATACCCGTGCGAGAACTCTCGCATGATAAACCCCACTCACTTCCCTATTTTGTAATTTCCATATTAAGCCTGCAGTAATCTTTTCCTTTAAGACCCTCTTATCCTCCGTCACTTGTTCTATATGTCTCCTTGTAATTTATAACAACACAATACACCCTTGTCAATACAACTATCTTTCTTGTTCCATATTAAGAGGGGAAGTTGTTAAGGAAACGTGTTTATTTGTTTAAAAAAATTAAAAAGTAACTTTCAATGTACTTGTAGAATTTAAAGAAAAAATGAAGAACAATAAAACTGATGATTGAAACAATATTGAATAAAGCTTTATTCAGTATTATATACATATAACCCGTACGAGAACTCTCACATATTAAATCTCACCATCTTCCTTATTTTTCCATTTCCATATTAAGCTGTAATATATCTTTTTTCTTCAACACCCTGTTATCATCCGTCACGTATTCTGTATGTCCCCTTGTAAATGACAACAATGAAATACACCCTTTTCAATACAAACTATTCTTATCTTAAGTTATTACCGAGCAGAGAGGTACACTCGTATAATTCAATCGCGTAAAATATCAAGTAACTAGTTTAATTTCACATAGTTACTGATTCTACAGGATCTGAACAGGTGGGGTAGAATCGAGAAGCGTCGAACAAACAAAAATGCAATGTTCAAGAAGATCTCATCCTGTAGAATACGGTGTGAGACGGGAACGTTTCTTTGAGGCCTTGGGCCTCAAAAGTTCAGTTTTTAAGGCCCTAAAACGCTTCATTTACGTACTATTTAACCATTTCTTAAAAAACATTTTGTCGAGTGTTGCAGATTGCATTTAACATGAATACTTACGTTTTCGTTTTTAAACAAAACCTTCATATTTTTAAACTGTTAAGGAAAATTGTCTCGTCTCCGTGAAGTTCTCTTCCTTTAGAGACCTCATTTATAAAGATTGGTTGCGTGTGGAAGCCGTAAAGGTACGTGATTTCGAGGGCTCCACAAGATATTCTAGCACAATATCAACCAGTTCTTGAGCCTCTGGGGCATGTTTTGCTAACAGCACCAGATCGTCAGCAAATGCTGACGATGCTTTCCAATAGCAGGTATCCTGACTCGTTTTTCAATTTCCCAAGCACGCACTCTTTTAAGAGATTAAAAATGAGTGAAATAAGTTGTCTCCTTGTTTCAGTTTTCTATGTATTGGCACCTCAATCCCTTTCGAGGGGTGCTGAATGACGGTGGATACATCGGCGTAAGAGTCCATTACGAAACAGGAAAAGGCGTTGGGAATCCATGTCCTGGTCAGTTCCTTATCGTCTCTTGAACTGTTGCTTTGGATATATCTACTACAGCACTGACACCAACCTCTGCTTCTCTCATGACACTTCTTCGTGAAGTTTAACATTAGCGAAACATCCAGGTTCGGATATAAACCACTTTTGACGTGGATTAAACTTTACCTGGGTCAAATGCATTTGTCCATAACACCCAAAACAATTCTGCACAGCAGAGAACCAATCGTGACGAGGTGATAGTTACAACCTTGTTATCCTTACCTTCTTGTGGGATTTTCATGGTGCGAATAGCTTTTCAACCAGAGGGCACAAAGTCATTGTATAGAATTTGGGTGTTCAGTATGGACAATAATTCAATTTTTTTCTCCTGAGGATATGAGGCTAACTTTGATCTTATCTGAGCCTGGAGATCCCAACCACGCGACTTTTAATTTCAGCGACTTACAGTGCAAATAGACTGATGTCCGACCCCATTTCAGGTTTGGCCATTTTATCATCCTCTTAATTCCGAAAGCCGAATCGGGAATGAATTACCCTAAATGTATTTTTTACAAGTAATTTACCTCAACCCTGTTAAGGGGCTGTTGATCGACACTAGTACAGTGAATGCCCGTTCTAATACACTTTGCCAATAGCGCTGGATCTTTTTGAAAATGTCCTGCTCTCCGGCATAAGAGTAGCGTTTCCTAGCGCGCTGGCCAACATGTCTTCGAGACCTTTCAGGACTGGTGGCGTTTTGTTCATAGCATCCGCTCAAAATCTCCACTAACTTGGCTTCCAATTGGTCCTGAGGTTGAATATTTCTTTTGAGTTCGTTTCCCACTTCAGCGTATTGTTGATGTCCATTACTTTGACCTGTAACCTACTTTCTTTTCTAAGTGAAAATGTTTTCCTTCTAGGTAGGCGTAGCTTCGAATGTAGTCTTGTTAAGACTTGTTTCAGTAGTTACGTCTCCTGGCGTCATAGTACCCCGGAGCTCAATCAAATTTAAGTCCCGCCCAGTGGAGTTGGAAGGGGCCGCGTCAAAACAAGAATAATAGAGGACGGACGCGTCCGACAGCTGTTGATTCATATCTAAAACTGTATCGTCCACCTCGTTGGGGTGATCGCACTGTGTCCACCAGAAATTCGTCAGAGATATTTCCTGTCGACTGAGGTTTTGCGACTGAAGTGAACCGCTACCAGGCCGTTTGCTTATCTCTACCTACTGAGCCGTTTCTACTCTCATTGGATAGGTATCAGATACTGGCTCTCCTTTTGCCTTCAGGAAGAACCTTCCATACAAGGAAGAAGAAGAAACCAGGGTATTTGGCGCACTGGAGTCTTAGGAGGGTTAATGACCCTAGGAGCGGGGCAATAACCGCAGTGCTAGAAGAAGGTCTAACTGAATCTTCGGGCCTCCGGTCATCCGATGAGAACGATGATTCTACAGTCACAGTAACATCAGCTCCAATGGATGCTAAATATATTCGATATACAACCTCTTTTCTTTTCTTTTTCACATGTAGGGCGGATATTACAGAACAGAACGACCAAATTCTTGTCAGATGACTGGTTGCTCCTTCTCCAATGTAGCCATTTTGGTAGAATCCGTTGAAGAGAAGATTTTTTCTGCTCTACGGACTGCAGACCTGCCACTAGACTGCCTCTTGGGAACCAGAGCTTTGTTTACAGCGTCCGGAAGAGAATGGCGTAAATGTCCTGATTTGGTAGCAACGTTCGCGGAGAATGACACGTAAAAATGCTTTCTGACACGGGCATTTTGGGAAATAACTCGAAGCCGATAGCTTCCTTTTATGGTTCTTGCCGTATTTGAAGCATATGAAGATTACACTATGAACGGTAATACTACGAATGGGAGGTGCAACACTATGGAAGGTATCATGATGCCGAACCATACTATTCAAATCGGTAGCCATGTAGCCATGTGCCAGTCCCGCTCAAGACGAGGAGCTCCCCGTCGAGGTGGGTTGGTCCACGTCCTGACGGGGGGATACAGAGAGGGCTCTCAAGTATTCTTTTCCTTCACAAGTCATTTTTCTTCTCCCCATTGTACATTCTCATTCTTCTATAACGTCCTGTCTCTTTTCTTCTTCTATTCCACTGGCTCCCTCTGTATGCTGAACGCCCACCCATGTGTTTGCCGTGCATGGCGACCCGTGTCGGAGGAAATGTATGTCCTGACGGTTGAGGTTGAGGGGCCTGTCTGTTTCCCAATTACTCTCCTCGTGCTAATTTTTTCTTGACATCCAGGGATACGTACTCTTACGTATTTTGGGGAACATTCATTGTAGGTCTCAATACACTTGCTTTGGCTGCGGACTCTTCTAGACGGGCGGTCGGGAGCTAACTCACTCCCGATCAACCGGCTTGGACTAGGTCTCGTACTCAACTCCAGGGTGAGCGGGGGGATCCACGGCGGTGCAGCGCTGTGGTATCCCCCCGCTATATCCCCGTGGCAACCCTGGCACTCCGATGAAGTGTCCCCTTGTTGGGCTCCATGGTGGGTGGGGACCACGGGGATGAATCCGATATCCTTTTAATGGATAAATAACCAACCTCCCCGCTCTCTTCCATAAGGAAGAGGAGATTTGTTGGTGAAACAGTAAATTATGAGAGTTTTTTATGTAATGAATCTGACAGACCTACTAAGACCCGCTTTCTCGTCATGTCATGTAAAAGAGATAATGAAACAATGAAGAGTGTCAGCCCGATCAAGCTTGCCAGAGAAATCGAAAAGTTGGGCAAATTTCAGTCGGTGGTTCGTTAAAGAAACGGCACAATCCTTTTCGAATGTCGCTCTGACGAACAGATCCGCAAAATCAATGACCTAAAAGAAATATCGGGCCTCCAGGTGCATGTGTCCGGCCACCCGACTTTAAACCTCTGCAAGGGTGTGGTAAATCATGAAGACTTCTCAACCGAATCGGAAGAAAACTTGAAAGATTTCTTCGAACCATATGGTGTGTCCGAGATTTGCAGGATTCAGCGCAGAATAAATGAGTTACTCACTCCTACCTCAACTTTGATATTGACATTTGACCGTCCATCTCTACCAGAAAATATATCTTGTAGTTTCTATAATATCCGTGTCAGGCAGTATGTTCCAAACCCTCTGCGCTGTTTTAAATGCCAGAGGTTTGGCCATACGCAACCTCGCTGCATGAGCGCCGCAGTCTGCGTGCCCTGTGGAAGAGTGGCTTGTAACGACTCTAATTCTCCGCAGAGGCAAAGTGCGTGAACTGTTGTGGAAAACATCCATCAAATTCTAACCAGTGCCCCATTGAGTTCTCTGAGAGGTCTCTGAGAAATATTTCTTTCCGGAGGCACGACGCCGTTACCAGACGTGAAACTCCGTGGACATGGCCCGAAGTTTCGCTGACACCGTAAACTACAGGGCCGATGTGTATCACCTATGAATCTCCTTCGCACTCTTACTGGTAGCTGTTGGGGCGCAGACCGTGTTTGTCTATTGCGTTTGTATAGAACTCTCATCCGCCTTATCTTGGATTACGGATGCATAGTGTATGGGTCAGCGTCTCCATCAATCCTCCGGCCATTAAATACCATACACAATGCTGGCATAAGGATTAGTACAGGCGCCTACCACACGAGTCGCATCGAATGCCTCTTGGCCGAGGCTGGAGAACCATCCCTGAGCCGAAGGCGGGATATTCTGATTGCCTCATATAGCGCGAAATTATCCAATGTTGATACTCCCTCGCGCCAAGCATTCCTCCATCCCACCCACGTGACTTCATATGCACTTAGACCATCGTTACCCCATCCCTTGGGAGTCCGTCTCCATATGCTCTTACAGAAGCTTCATATAAAACTACCCAACCCTGTGACCCCCCCAAACCTTGTTTCCCCTTGGAAACTACACCGGCCGATAATAGATCTTTGTCTAATCTTCCTATATCCCTAACTCCCCCCAGTACATTCTTAATCGGAATTTGAGGCGATAAAATCTACGTATCCTGGCCATTACTTCATTTACACCGATGGCTCCTCTCAAAACTGCAAAGTCGGATGTGCCTTCTACTGCAGTAGAGCCACGCGAGGTTTTCCATTAGATTCTTCGTGCAGCGGCTATACGCTCCAAGAGCGAATACTACACTAGTAGTTTACGTGTGGTTTCAACTTGAAACCACTGGGCCACTACGTGCTTTTATTTATTTTGTTATTGTTCTGTGATTTATTATATTGCAAGAATATTTGTTGCTTGTAGCTTAGTTATTTGTTTTAGGCATTATGAGTTCATGGAAGTTTCAAGATATTACATGTACATGATCTTCTTGTCAGAGTTTTAGACGAAATTCTGAGTGATACGGGTTCGGAAGCACTTTCGGCAGAACACATACTGGTTCAAAGACGATGACGTCGTTGTGCAAATTGTAGCCTAAAAGCGGAACCCCAGGTAACCAAATGGGAAGGCGAAGTGCGTAAAGTGGGATTGTGGCTGCGCAAAATGAGAAATTGCTTCGAAAAATTCGACAACAAATGATGGATTATTAAAGGCAATGTGTCCCAGTGGTTTCTCACTGAAAGCACCTTCCTTTCACAAGTATTTATTTATGTTTCGAAAATTTTAGTTGTGTTTGTAAATTATTAGACTAATAAAAGTATAATTTTTAAAAAAAATATTAAAATTTTAAGAATTTTCATATTGTTTGAACTCATAGGGTTAAATCCGACCCTTACCAGCCCACTCTGTGGAGAAAGTTTCTTCAATCACAGATGTGCCAGCTTTAAGAGAACGTCCCGTTGAGCACTGTACATCGCATGTGTTTCGTGCATATGGTGGACCCGACATTTTACCGTGGTGTGCGCCCATGGCTTAACAACAACTTCCCACAGCGCTGGGGCGGATTAGGAGACCCCATTTGCTTGGCCACCTCCATTCCGGAGAGCTGGATTCACTCGGCTTCTAATGTAATTGGAACGCCGAACCTTTTATAAAAGCGAATTTTAGAAGTTACAGAAGTTTATTATCAGAGAATCTTCGTGGATGGAACAGAAAGTTCAACAGTGCATTCGACGATATGCAGAAATGCCTAGCATGTTTTCAAGATGCCTCTTTGAGAAATATCCGTAATGTGTAACTAGCGCATGGACTACTAAATTGATTTGTTAAGAATATTTGGAAAAAGAAACGTGAAAAGGAGAATACGGCGGAAGGAATACACGTTTTTTAGTTACGTCTCGGAAGAATGTGTAATATTTTCTTTTCTATGTATTTAATGGTTTGTAAAACTGTCAGGTCGCTAGATTGCTGTAATCTATTGCAAGGTTCTTTATTATGTTCTTGACATAAAAGATTGTAACAGCTTCTTTCTGTTGTGAAGCGTAACTTCCTCTTTCCTTGTCGGAGCCTCAATTACGTGAGTCGTTTCACCCTTCTGCATTATGGGAAAACAGCCTCCCAAAGCGATTGCCCTGGAGATACGAGGGAAGGGGTAGCCTTAATGTTGTTCTTGCGATTTTCTCTATTTCATAATTCCTTGCGCATTATAGCACGTGTAGCGTAGAGATGCAAGTAGCACAAAGTCACTGGCTTAGGTGCCTCAATGCTTCAATTGATGTCATTGCAGTGCCTCTGTCTGGGAGTTTCCTAGTGTTCCATGTCCCGATGGTAGAAAGATTTTCGACACTAGGTGCATAGCTAAGTGAAGTTCAGCCTCTCTCTGGAGGAGAATTCTAGCGGCCAGCTGCTCTGATCCGTAGTTTCTCCGATCAGTACCAGGCTAATGCCGGAGCAGTACCCTAATAAAAGGGCCAAGGGTTACTCGCGATCTTTCTTTCCTCTTCCTTGTCCTATCCTCACCCCTTACACACACACACACACACACACTAACTTTCACTACACCATCACACTTGTCGGGAAACCAGTCGAGTGCTGAGACCTTGTCCAGTGGGAGCGGTGCCACGCAGGTGGGCGATACCTAGTTGGGGAAAATCCCGCAAACCGACGTAGGTCAGCGTTGGATCTCGCCATTTAGCGGGGGCAGATCACATGCACTTCACTAACGAGACTTTTGACCTGAGCAGTCGACGTGCCTTGTATCACTAACACTGGTCAATAAGATTTTTGGTTCCGACAAACAAAGAATATGGTTTACAAATATTTTTTTATGCTGAATCCAGAACTGAAATCAGTTGTGGACTATCATGTAAGGTTTGACTGAAATATTTTATAGTTGAGTGTAAGATACTTTGTGAAATACTAGTCCTTCCGCCTGTTTTGTAACTCACGTTTCATCGTATAAATAAATTATCTTTTAACATATCTTAGCAATGGATAACTCTGTAACTGTCATGGCTCATTGTTGGAAGGTCTTCTTTTCTTCTTGGAAAGAGAAATGCGTCTACTCAGCGTCTTTTAGTAGTGGTCACAGTGCATCTGTCACCTGAGTTTTACTGTGAAAAGTGTGTAATTCTCGAATAGAAATATCTATAAAAATGTCACGTATATGTACGAATGTGCCAAACAAAGGCACTTGCTCATGTACCCCTTTTGCTATACCAATGTTTTGGAGGGGGCAACTGGCTCACTTAAACTATTTTTGTGTCACCAAAATTGTGGGTTTCTCTGCAAAAACCAAGAAAGCAATCGTGTATCCCAATTTACCTTCAGAATGCGATTGGTTACTTCTGGCCCAGATCTTCCGAACATTTTGTTTTAGAGTTTGTAAAAGAAGGTGAAAAGTACATTTGGAAGACGACGATGATTTCTGTTTCTAATGAACCCCGTATAGTATCCCGAGAGGAATTAAATGACGTACTTAGAGGCCTAAATCTATCAAAACGCAAGCTGAGGTGCTTGCGTCAGTTCGGTTACAGCAAAGGAATATACGGACCAAGGATACAAGAGTTAGCACATTTCAACAACCTGAAGATAAGAACATTCAAAATTTTTAATCTAAAGAAAGCACCACATTCTGCCATAACGTAAATAGTCTAATGCAAACCCTTGAATTAATGCACCGTGCGAATAAATGGAGACTCTTCATAGATTCATCAAAAGTACGTTCGAAAACCGTTTTACTACATAATGGCAACAAAGTCCCTTCAATTCCAACAGATCATTCTGTGCGTTTGAAGGAGTCTTAAATAGTGTGAATCCATGGAATGTGTGTCATCTAGAATTCTTTCACGGGGACCTGATAGTGATCGATATTCTTTTGAGAATGCAACTTGGTTACACAAAACTGCTGCTTTTGGGATGGCACAGTCCAGCCATATTCAAACGTTACACTGCCCATGATTGGCTTGTAATATGTACGGAAGCGGGGCTCATCTTGTAACATTTACCTTCCACTCTTGCACATCAATCTGGGTCTAACGCACTTTGTCAAGGACATCACCAGAAATGGCAAAGCGTTCGAACAGAGAGTTATTGAATTCAACGCAGCCTTAGAAGGAAAAGAAAAAAAATGCTTGAAAATTTGTTAAAGATGTCAGGAAGTAATTTATGCGAAACAGAAAATTCAAAGACTTTAAAAATTACGAGGAAAACTTTTAGTGGCCAACCGTGAGATGGGATATAATGTGTTTAGAGCTTCATTTCTTGCGTTGCCGCTTCGATTTTTCAGGACAATTTGGAAGTTGTCAGGGATGAACAGGGAGAACGATTCCATCAGGATATTATGACGAATGAAAAACATTGCCAGGAAAGATGGAACCTAACCATGTTAGCAGAATACTGTTGAATAGCTGTGAGAAAAACATCATTCTCATCATGCAAACTGAAGAGAACGAAAGATCCTTGCAGTAATGTACGTATTGTGGTAATATATACTTTCATCCCGTGTGACATCGTAGATGTAAGCACACAGACATTAAAAAGTATACACAAGTTTTATTTACAAAAATGTAAAAATAATTGAATGGAACTGCTCCGTGCACACTTTCCGGTATTTCCCGACCGCTAGCCACGATCGTACATCTGTGGATACACCACATATCCTAGTGAGGCCCCGCCTCGAGTGCACGCTCCTACCGCGCCGCTCCTGTGACTTTCGTCACCACGATTACGCTTCAGTCTGGGCGTAAATTTCGGGGCCTAAATCGTCTGAGCTAAGGAAGGGACATGGAAAAGGCACTAGAAGGACTTTACAATTCACCTTTTATTGTTCATGTGCTTATACATTGAGTTGTCAGCGCTCTTTACGGTTGAAGGGTGTTCAGAGGCCGCAGTCGCTGATGGAGGGGAGGGTGACGCCCTGGCAGTGGTTCTTCCACCCGTACCAGGCATTGAAGCCTTGGCGGCTGTAGATGAGCTTGGCGCACTTGATGTCGTCGGTGATGTCAGAGTTCAAAAGGGCTGCACACAGAAGTTGTTAAACAACATTAATGTTGACTTCAGAAACTGCGATGCTGTTGACATGCAAATTTGTGAAGACCCGCGATTTCAAAAGTATTAATAAATAAGATTGTTAATAAATAAGATGTAAGTGTAGTCTTATTAGTCAACGCTTACTCAAGGGGAGTGTATATTTGAGGCCACAGCTCAGCATCACGAGACTTTGGATTGGGTTCAAGAAATCAATATTTTTACTTTCTCGCCCTTACTTCGAAGGTGAAAGTATTGTGGTCGTGCACTGGAAAACAAAACTTCGTACGGGAAGATTCTTATTGCCGGGCCCTCATAAAGAAGTGGATAAATCTAGTTTTATATATATATATATATATATATATATATATATATATATAGTGAATTATTTCCACTAACGCATTGTGTAGACATAATGTGTTTTGTGGATCTTTGATATCGAAAAATCGATTGACGGATGAACGTCTCTCCGTCTGTTTGTCTGTCCGTCTATCTGTGGGCAACGTTAGCGACTAAACCGTTCTGCCGATTTTCTTCAAAATCAATATTCGTCCGTCGATTTAAATAGGCCCTGTGAGTTAAATCGAGGCCCTGTGAGTTTGAAACTGATATTTTGTTTCATATAAGTACTTCATATTCAGCCTCAAAGTCAATTTCAAAACTTTCTCAAAAATGACTTATACCTTTTTTTTAAAAAAAACTTTGTTCTCGAGTAGCATAAAGAACGATTCAAAGAATGGTGTAGCTCTCATTTTCGCTAAAATCCGTGGTTCTTCGACAATTGCAAAGTTCAATTTTTTTCAGAGTCTTCAACTACAACAACTACAGTGCCTATTGAAAGAGTTTTTTCCCTTAATGAAATCTGCCTTTTGTAGGCGTATTTTGAAATAAAGTTAAATTTTTCAAAATATATTAGTAGGTTTTGCGTAATTTTGCAAGAAATATGCTTCTCAATATAAATGATTGCCAAGATAAGTGAATGCCAATATAAGTGATTGGGTATACTAGGATACATTGGTACAACATCAAATGAAACAACCCCATGATCAGTTGGCACTACTAGGAATTGAAAAATATTCGTTAATTCAAAGCTGTCTTTTAATAAACAAAAAACAACTTTAAATTAACGAACATTTTGAAATCCGAATTACGTTCCGGTGGATAACTCAATGGATTTTACAATGTGTTCCATCATTTTTCTTATGTCTATTAATTCCTAGCTCTTGCTAGCCCTTCCCCACTAGACGCCTTACTATCACTTATCATTTCCCTTTCGGATTTCGATGAAGGTGGTCGACTTAGAAATGGCTCTTTTTAGAGTACTTTCTATTCTTTTATTTTATTTGACTCTAATTTATTAATGTTTCCAATTGTGATTTTTAATGTTTCTCTCTTTGTCTCAGGAAAGACTTTTTCTTCGTTCTTGTATGCATTAAAAGTTTTATACCATTTGAGGTTTTGTTGCAATCTTATAGTTCTAGTTTTTTCTTTGATAATGTATTTAAAATTTCAATTGTAATTGTAGTTTTAATTCTTGCTTTGTTTATACTGTTATTTCAAATTTAAATTTCACGATGAAAGAAACGTTTTAATTGTTTAAAATCGATTTATTACAGAACACTCCGGTGATGTAACTACATTGAGACGCGAATCATGATTTTAGTGTATAGATACCAATAAAATCATTGTTTTAAAATATGAATTCATCTAATTCTCTTTAATGTAAGAGAATGTCACTGCACGTATTAATATTAAAATTATTTTAATGCACACAGAAATTAACAAACCTTATTGTGTTCTTGATCTAAACAACAAACAGATGTGATAAATATTGAGTATCTGTTCCCTAAATTTCCATCAAATACTTATTTTCAAAATTTCCATAAACTTTGGTTACGATTTTGTAAGCCTTCAATCGTCTATCTCTTTGCTTCTCAAATTCTCTGTATTATTGAAATTATTGAAACAATAGGTAAACTGTACGCCTTTAAATCACATACAAAAGGCTGTGGTATAGCGAGGCAGTGATGGCTAGGCGATTAATAAATTTAGCTAAGCGCTGCGAATTACTGTCGTTCAAACACTGCAATCCGGTTAAAGTTTGTGAGTTTCACAAGTTCGTACTTAATCACTGACATAACTCGAGGAGGAGAAGGATGAAAATTTCTATCTGTACAAAAAGTTTCTTTCGAACACCTCGATATAGTTACTATTAGATTGGCATGAATTTTAAACCAAAATCACCGTAAATCTATACACTATTTATGGAATTACTCACTAAAACAGAACATCTTCAAGTTTACTTTTGATAATAGTGGCCACAAATATTTATATTTGTCGCAGTGATTTATAATCAGATACTCACAAGAACACTTGATTTTGCAATCACCTCCAACTGCAGTTTCGCCGCACCAGTATTTGTCGTTGATCTGAAAGGTAAAAGAATGTGCAAACACATGGGAATAAGAAAACATGAATTTGTGAATCTTTTGTAGTACATTTTTAATCAATTTAAGCGACAAATGAAAATGGATACCATGTTTACTATTCGCACATCATGTCTGATTTTCACAGCAAAAATATTTATAGACGCTAAATTTAATGAAACTCATCAAATGAAACAAGAATTTACAATAAATTTACTTTCTTCTGTAAATATTAATAATTTCTATATTAAGTTATGAAACCCCAAAGTTAAATATTCTATAATTTAACATTTAAGCCAAAACTTTTTTTGAATTGTTGAAAAATGATTGAATCCTGTATTTTATAAAATTCGTGGAATAATTTACCTTTTTGTGAATAGCTATTGTGTTTATCGTTTTATTTTTTTGCCTTCTAATTACTTAACGTAGTAAAGAGAATTGTAATGCAGTAGCAGAAAGTGGCGATTATGCTACCAAAAAAATTCTTATTGTGGCGCCCTGATATTGAAATGTGGATGAATCTTTTTCCTATTGTAATAAATTATTTCTTGTAATACATTAGTAGACAGAATCCATCTCGAGTCAGAATCCTTGATACTGAAAAATTGGTTGTCGACAACCTCTTTTTCCAGTTTTCCGTGTGTATGTCTGGCTGTGGTCGGCGCTAGCACCAAAATCGTTGAGACCATGGTGGAAAGATATGTGTGGGCTACTGCGGCGCACCGATTTTTACTCGTTTTGCGCAGCACGAGTTTGCGTCACGGACCACAACACGGGCACTTCGTTTGAAAAGCCAGATCAGTCGCTGGCCGCCATGTAGTATGGGGACCAAGAAGTGTTGAGAAAAGTTTTGGAAGTGACAAAAAGTAACCCACCGATGCACCGATGCACCGTGGGCCAAGAAAGCCTCAAAGCTGGCTAAAAGTTCAAAAGCTCAAATTACACCCCTGACGCTCAGATTTCGGCCATCGGGAGACTAATGCCTACCCCTTACATAAACATACACAGAAATTCAATATACCGTACGAAGTTTACGGAACTGAGCTGGAAAATAGGGTTCAGGTTGCTCCTGGTTTCGGTCGTGACGAATGTAATACAGAAAGCCCATATTGATATTACCAGTTCTCAGCCAGTTTTCAAGATATCGACTTGCTCAGTATCTCAATTTGTAGAGGGAAGTTTTCTTATTTTCTAGTAAAGACTATTTCCATTTTTGTGAATAAATTTTTAAGTTGTTATTATAAATAGAAATTTGCGCATTTGGATCGTACAACAAAGTTATCGTCATTTTCGTTTACTTTCGGTTTGAGACAAAATGTTACAAAAAGAAGAAAGAGTATGGAAAATGACACTGTTAACAGATTACAGCTATTTGCAGCGTTTTGTGCGATATTTGCGTTTGAATTTTTTTCCGCCTACCTTGTACTGCTTGCACTCGGTACTGCCTATTGCGTGTTTCTCGCAAAAGTCACTTTCTGGCCTACGTTAAAATATTAAATATTTTTTTAAGTCTTCTAAGACAATTTGTATTACAAAACAAACATTGCTTCATTTTAGACAGTTTCTCCAAAATTCTGAAACATGTATGTGAAATGCTATTGGAAGCTATCCGGTCGCCGCGACACCAAATCCGGTAAGATATTAGTCGTTTTTGTCAATTTATTGATACTGAGAAAATATCAAGCTGTGATTAGATTCTAAATATCTGAGCTACTTACAAGAATGGCAAACTCGCACAATGTTTGTAATAAAGCGTTTGCCAGTTGGGACAAATGCAATAGAAAAAGTGATAAGCTTTTAAAAGAAAATTGGGCTTCGTTGAATGAAAGATTTATTTACCCAGTGGATTTCCTACACCAAAATATCCTGAAGGTTCTTCAAACCTTGGACTCTCGTCGACTTTATGTGAAGCAAAAATCGACTTCAGTGGAGCAAAAGAAGGAAAACAAAAAGTGCTTCGTGAGACCAATTCTTAACCCACGCAGAACTACACCGCCCCAACGCGTCAGCTGAGCTACGGCAAAAGACGCAGGTCAGCTGATGAAGGTAGCCTTGAGAACCCCAACCCGGGACAGAAAAATAAGGTACGTGTGGTAGTCAAAGAACAGAGGTTCGATTCTGCGTGCTACTGATGAAGCGTTTTCTTTAATGGTTACACCAAAAAATCCTGAAGGTTCTTCAAACCTTGGACGCTCGTCGACTTTATGTGAAGCAAAAATCGTCTTCAATGGAGCAAAAGAAGGAAAATAAAGTCGTGAGACCCATTCTACTGATGCTACTGATGATGTAGCGCTATCTTTAATGGTCAACGCGCAGCTCAGTAAACACCAATACCAGGTTTCCCGAGATTGGTTCAAGGAAATGGGGGAGTTAGTGTACCCCACATGTAATGAAGGAAGCATATAAGGAACGATGAGGCTCTAAGAAACAATGTAAGTAACATTCACTTTACAGAACTGTTGCCGAAGTATTAAATCGGCAGTCTTCTCGACCACACTACTTTTCAAATAATTTTCGCTCACCAAATTTCTTTCGGTGCTCATCTTAAGTTTGATAAGCAAGTGGGGTTTTGATGACTCCTCAGGAGACTACTTCAGTGCTATAGACATGTTTGTGACCTGTTGCGTACCGATTAAACATTTTCAGTTCATAAGAAAAAAAGTTCCTACCTCAACCTCCATAAATTCGTTATCAGGCGGATTAAGCTTCAGTTCTAAATATAAAGAGCTCAGCTCATTAAAAATGAAGAACTTCTGCAAAATGAAATGAAACAACTTCGGTCCACCTTTGTTACGATTGACTTCCTTCTTTGTAATATTGTTTCCACGACATGCTTCTATGGTAGACGGAAAGGTATGAAGCACTCGAACAACGACTTCAATGCAGAAATGTTTCTGTGAAGCAACTCCAAAGGAAATGAATTATTGATAAAGATGTATTTACTCTCCTTATCTCGAAAGAAAAAGACAGTGAAAGTAGTTCAAGCAGCGAAGATGAGATTGCAGGAAACAATAGCATAAAATATCGCATTGTATAAAATATAAATATGTCATTCTGTTGAACAACAGATGATATTACATATTTTATGTGCATTCTCTTATGCATTTATTCAATTTCCATACATTTCCATCACTGGAAACGCGATAATTTGGTTATGGGAGTTTGGGCCAGGTTTCGACGCTTCCTGGCTTAGTGTGCGGTGGTGCAATTGAAGTAAAAATTCCAATATTTTAAAAAATACTCTCTCTCTCTCTCTCCATCTCTCTCTCCCTCTCTCTCTCTCCATATGTATAATCATAACAAGGTGAAGATTTTGGTAACTGACTGATCAATCTGGCCAGACTTGAGGCTCTGCGACTTTGCAACGGTACTTTTATTTTTTTGACTACTTTGGATGATGCTTCAACATTTTTCAATTTTTTTCGGAAAGAGTAAGGAACGCTTAAAATATTATAAGTAGTAATGCGTAGGTCTAATTTTTGTTGAACTTTCTGATTTTTGGAAAATTGAAAAAGGTATTTTTTTCTATTTCTTCCCGCAACCACTATTCTGACATTTTTCTTCATGATCTGTGTTCTTCAAAGACATATCATTTAATAAGGACATGAACACTGTTTCAGATAAATGAATAGTTTTCACATAATTTGACGTGAATTATGGGGAATTTAAAAATCATTATTTTCTAAAAAACAGGCTCTACATTATTCCGTTATTTTTATACGAATACAGCAAGGTACGTGTGTATAACTGGCACGGATTCAATTTTCGATGAACTCTGTATTTTCGAAAATTGCAAAAAGTTAACTTGCAAAACTACAATTTTAAGGCTAGAGTTTTTGCTCAATGACGTTAGTTCTAAAAAAATTTAAAAAAATTTTTGAAGTCATTGCAATTTAAAAAAATATTTTCTTAAACACTTAAAATTTTTTCTTCCATTTCTTCTGGAATAGAGCAAAGTACTCTTTAAAACATGGTGCAAGTTTCCATTTTCATTAAACTCTAGATTTTTTTTCAAACTTTTTAAATTTTAGTTTCTAGTAATGCGAGAAAGTTTGTGCTGTTGTAGCACCACTAGTTTACCTGGAAGATGCCGTTGTCCTTGCTTTTGTTAGTGTTGATGTTAGTTGCCGCGGTGTTGTAGTTGCTCTCGTGCTGGATGAGGCACAGCCCTTTGGACATTACATTCGAATCAAAAATGTCATGTTGCAGACGAGTCAATAGTTAAATCATATGTTAAAAGAAAATGATAAATTATAGTCGTTTGTGCACAGGAGATAAAAGTGGATTTAAAGTGAACTGAAATAATGGACTGAAAGTAAGATTTATTAAAAAAGAAGCATCCAATGTATTCTTATAAATCTATTATATATATATATATATATATATATATATATATATATATATATATATATATATATATATATATATATATATATATAAATGGTATATTGAAACAAGAAACAGCTTGGCAACGTTTCAGAGGTCGAGTTGTCTCCATCATCAGGCCTTTAACAATATGTCAAGTGTGATGAATTTAGAATTCAATAAATATTAGAAATTGTCAATAGTTCTTGAGAACATGTGAAATAAAATACATGAAAGTTGTAGAAGAAGAGAATTACAAACGATATACATTATATATATGAACGCTCCTACTACGGAGGAAGTACTGAGAAGAATCACATAACATATCACAAGAAAATAATGTTTCCTTCTATGTTCAATGAAGTTAACGCTTTTAAATAGAAGCTCAAAGATTTTATGCTTATTGTTTTAAGCCTAAGTTTTTAAAGGTTATCGTCGTCCAAAACTAATTATTTTATATGTATTCAGCTCATGTTAAATAAAGCAGTGACTTCGTCGTTGATATTTAAAATACAAAACAGCTGTTACAGCATGGAGCGAGAAATTCTCAACTCGATTTTTCTCATTCGAATCTGCAAATAGTAAAATCGACTCAATCATGTATTCGAATATAACATATTCCATAACTCAATTTTATATTTCAGAGACTAATTTATAAATACTATCCATCTGTGCAATTGGAAATCCAGAAATCTAAAACCATTGAGGACTGAGGTGCTAAATTTAGAGAGCAGTGTGGTTCACCCACTTCTCCTAATTTAACCGAATTTTGGAAATAGTATGTCCCTGTAGACCATTTTCCTGAAATTAACCATCTTGATTTGAGGTTTGAATGCAGATTTGATTCCATATTCACTTTTTCGGCTAAGCATATAATTAAGAATAAATTACGTTCAACTGTCACCTCTTACCAAAATACTTGTTCTGTGCACATAACAAATTAAGTCGCTCTCATCTAATATTGAGAGATTGTGAAATGAAAAGCTAGTTCAAAAATCACATTAACATGAAGGGGGCTTCAAAACTTCAAGACTGAAAGAATAGTTTAAGGAATATTTATATAATTCAATTTGTTTCCTTTTATGATAATTTCTAAAACAAAGTTTAAAATATGTTGTATGATTATATGAATAACTTTTAAACTTACTTTTAAAAATATACTTTTAAAATATTATGCTTTATAATGTACATCCCTACAATCCGACAATTATCTGAATACTTTAATAATTCATATAATAGTATAATTTACATTGAAAATAATTATTAACATCAATTTAGCTGTATTCAAATTTACTCAAATCAATTTACTGGCGCAAGTTTAAAATAGGTTGGCTACCAACAACAGCTCATTACAAAACATTCACATACAATACATGTACATTATTTTACAACACTTTGTCAGATGACATTAAACGATTAAATTCTATAGAAAAGTTTAAATCCAAGGTAAAATCGTTTCTGTTGCATAACTGTTTCTATACAATTAGAGACTATACTGAGTATCACAAGGAAAGAAACATTAATTTTAACAGTTTTATTTAATGCATACCATTTGGACTGTATAAATATAAACAACATGTAAAAAGTATTGTACTGCAGCCTCCGGGTCAATGACCCCCATCTCGATCAGGTTTTTCGTCCAGTTTCCATGATCTATTGAGCAAATGCTGAGATGGCCCCTTGTTTTGCTTCTGGACAAAAATGTAACTTCATTATGTGTGCACAGCTGGTAGAATTCAGTGGGAAATATAGTTATTCAAATTATCGTTTCCATGTTGTCGAGCAGGAAGTTGACGGGGAACATGGTGGATAAGAGCCCGAAATTTATTGCTGATTTATCATTGGAAATAGATTTTATTACATCGGACTTTTTTTCTTTTTTTCTGTATTCAAAATTCAAGTAGTATACGGCTTAGTATAGGAATCACAGAATTTTGAAAACGTGTACAGAATTCACTTCTACCCATAGCACGTCATACACGGTTTTGAACTGTTTTTGGCGTAAAATAAATAAATACCCATGGTCCAAGTCCTTGTCGACGTTAAAGGGCAGCCTGGATCGTTAGCCGAGTGCGAAACTCGCTACTGAAGGCCATTGCACATTTTACTGTGGTTTTCACAGAGCTGCGTTTGAAGGATATCAGCTGTATTATGTGTTGTCCAATCGGAATCTTACACGTCACCGCAGTGACGTCATCGTAGTGGCGTTCAGCCTTCCGATTGGATGATACCGTAACAGCTGATATCCTTCAAACGCAGCTCTGTGAAAGCAGTATATGTAAGAGATCCTCAGCGCAGCACATATCTTGATCTTACTTTTCTTCTTCTTTCTTTCTTTCATTATAAATTTCTTGTTCGGCCAGAAGGCCTATCAGTATTTTGAATACAATTTTATTAATATTCACAATAAAATTTTGACACCATCACAAATTGTTAATAAATTTACACCATCATTAATATTGGTAGTCTAAAATATTTGTTTAATTGTAAAGACTTTTGATTTTAATTATATGTTTTGCTGGGTGAATTGCTTAGGGTGGCATCGAACTTACAGTTGGGAATCTGACTCTTGGCGATGCCGTTTTTGTAGAGGTCCTTGGCCACGGTGCACTTGGAGAGCACGACGGCGGCGGCCGGTAGAGCGCTCTGGCAGACCACCAGGGCCACCAGGCACACGGCGAGCGAGCTGCGGGCCATTCTGCGCACACACACACTTGCCGTTAGCTTTTCGCCCTGAGGAAGGTTGCGCAATGGCGGCCGAAACGTTAGCACATGGGCCTAGGACGCGGCGTCTCGCGGAGAGCCGAGTTGTTACATACACTTACCGTTAGCTTTTCGCCCTGAGGAAGGTCGCGCAATGGCGGCCGAAACGTTAGCACATGGGCCTAGGACGCGGCGTCTCGCGGAGAGCCGAGATGTTACATACACTTACCGTTAGCTTTTCGCCCTGAGGAAGGTCGCGCTATTACTGCATGTAAAAGATCCTCAAGCCTCAATGAAGCCTCTGAGCTAAATTCAAATTGCCTGTTTCGTCGCCCAAGTAATACTTTCTTACTCCCTTAGTAGGTGAAAGGAGCGTAACGAAACTTGCGTGGTCAGACGGAAGAGCAGGCCTCATGGCCTGAGTCTCGCCACGTAAAATAAGGCATTCATTTATTTTCCCCTTCTTTCTTCTTGGTTAGTACTGTTTGTGAGGTATTGTGACATTCTTTTCAAGCAAACAAACCGTATCTTATAACACGGCTAAAATGAATGTAGCATGTTTCCTACATTTTCATAGCCAAACCTTTTATGACTTTTAGTCTGAGGAAGGCAGCACTTGCCCTTAGACATCTAACTTTAGGAGAGGCTTCGCGACTACCGACAATATCTTTGTGTTAGATACCCTAGTAAAGCAGGCGCTTGCGCGTAAACGGGGCCACTTATATTGCAGTTTTGTAGATTTCGAAATGGCTTTTGACTCTATCAATAGGAAAGCTTTATGGCAAAAACTTAATGAGCTAGGCGTCTCACGTAAAGTTTTAAAAGTGTTGCAGAGCATATACGAAGACGTAAATTTCTGTGTCATGTGCGGTGATGGAAGTACAACGCGAAAAATAAAATCGACAGTAGGAGTAAGACAGGGCTGTCCTCTCTCACCGCTATTGTTTATCTTGTTTATAAACGATTTATTGACGTGGTTACAGGATGCGGATACATCTGCGCCGGAAATTGAGGGCCTGAACATTCCCGGACTACTATTTGCTGATGATTTAGTTTTATGTTCGGAGACTATTGACGGCTTACAAAAAAGTTTAAATATCCTAGAAACGTATAGTGAAACATGGGGATTAAAAGTAAATATTCAAAAAACCAAAGTAGTTGTCTTCAAGAATGGATTTATCTGGGGTAACAAGGAGAAAGGGTTTTTACGCTCAGGAGGAGATTGACCGGGTAAAAACATTTACATATCTTGGGGCAAAATTTTCCATGAATGGGGGATGGAGTAATCACATAGTGGCGACGCACAGTAAAGGAAGAATTGCGCTCAAAGAAATCGTTTGCGCAGTGCGCAGGGTTCCGGAATTACCTTTAAAGGTGTGCGAGACGATGTTTAAATCGCTAGTTCTCCCAGCAATGATTTATGGGGCAGAAATTTGGGAGTGGATAGGATAGATCGACTAGAAAGCGTCGAAACAGATTATTTCAAATTAATTCTCGAGTCTCTAGATTCGCAGCAAATGCCGGAGTCCTAAGAGAAGGTCGGTAGTGTAGGAATTTGGAAAGATTTTAAAATGAAACCCATTAAACTTTGGATTAAATTAGCAGGTGAACAGGCTGACACTTATAAATAGATGTTTTCGGGTGCAGTTACAGGGAAGGAACCAACGCTACTGGTCGTATAAAATTAAACTGCTACTGGAACGTTCAGGTCTGGAGACGTTTCTCCGGAAATGGTGGGAGATAGGGAACACGTGACATAGAACGGTTAATTTCGGATAGACTTGCGGATATTAAAAGGCAAGAGATCCTGGCAGCAACGGCCGAAAAACGTTCGCTAGTTGCGCAAATTCACGCGAGTCCGTTATGGGGTTGCGAACGTTACGTAAACACACTGCAAAGGACGCAAGAGGGATACGCTTGGTTCAGGGTCGGGGTGGATGCAACGTAGATTAAAGGACTCGAATGGTAATGGCATCTGTGTGCTTTGCGGTGATAGGGAAGACTGGATCCATATCCTTTTAATTTGCAGTGCGACCGAAACTTGGAGAAGAAAATGGATGGGAATGGGAAATTACTACTTCCAACATAGGAACGTAACGCTCGCCCAAAACATTCTAGGGGATAAAAGAGCTAACTTCATGAAAGAATTAGGAACATTTCTCGGAAAGGTTCGGACCACTAGAGAAACTGAAATTAAGGAGTGGGAAAACAGCAGTGGTTAGTACGAGCAGAGCCTAGACTGGAGAGAAATATGTAATAAATCAATAAACTAACAATAATTAAGTTAGTCAGTAAGTTATGTTAGGTTAGTAAACAGTACAAAAAAAAAAATAAAATTAAAATAAAAGTTATAAATTGTAGTCAATTGTTAAGTATAAGTAGATAAATAAGTCAATAAAAAATATATATTAACTTAAAATAATTAAAATAAGTTAAATAAATTAAAATTAAATTAAAATAAGTTATATAAATTAAAATTAAATTAATTAAAATAAGTTAAATAAATTAAAATTAAATTAAATTAAAATAAAATAAAAAGGGAAAAGGTTAAAATAAAGCACATTAGGGGCGAAGGGAAGTGGAATCGGAAATGTTAGGGCAGAGGCGTTGGTGCGGACGATTTTCTGTGGTGCTGTTTGTTTTCAGGTGCGGTGGAGGCCAAACACTGGAAGGAGAATGCCTGACGCCCGCGCCAAATAAATAAATAGTCTAAAAACCGGATAGAGTAGCATGTACTCGGCTTCTGACGGCAGGTTTTTCCCCCTTCAGGGGTTTTTCCCTCAGCCGTACCTTATGGTCTCGTTTCCGCGGCTTTGAGGCGATGGAGAGACCATTTGGGGTGAATACCAGAAGGCGAAAGGTTAGAACGCGGTAGAATGTAGGTATTGTAATGGCTTAAAGGCCTTCGGCCTAGCCACATTGCATCAAGTTTCTAATTTGGCTGTAATAATTACCTATTAAATAAAAAAAATCTAACTTCTTTAGAAAGGGTTTGGGGACTTCACATGTCCGCACAAAAACTTACATCCAAGTTTTAAGTAAATAACTTCTGAAACATGACGGTTCATACACACAAAAAATCTCTCACATTATGTATCTGATTAATTAATTGATATTTTCGGGAACGACAACTGCTACAGTCATTAGTCCCGTTAGTGTAGTGAATGTGTTATACCTGAAGGTTAGGGAGTTCTTTCACTGCTGGATGGTGAGATCTGACACCGACCTGCTGATAGGCGAGTGTGTGTGTGTGTGTGTGTGTGTGTGTGAGAGAGAGAGAGAGAGAGAGAGAGAGAGAGAGAGAGAGAGAGAGAGAGAGAGAGAGAGAGAGAGAGAGAGAAAGGGGGGGACCCTCCAAGTATATCCTCAGCGGGGCATGGCCCAATGCCGGGTCAAACTGAAATCTCCTTACTGGTTTCCCGTCTTGCGTTTGTGTTTGTAAGTGTAAGAGAGTAAGGGTAAAGTATTCGAGACAGGGAAGATGAGGAAAAGATAGGGTGCGATCCGTGTCCCCTTTGTTAGAGTACTGTCCCGGCATTTGCGTAGTGTTGATCAGAGAAAACTCAAAACTCTACCAATCAGAGCAGCGAGCCGCGGCGGAAGTCGGCCTGACTATCTAGCGAGTGACGAAAAGCTGCCACCATCGGACCTCGGACCTCCTGTTCAGACTCACTGCAGGTACACGCAAGTGATGGCTCTGAGCGAAATCCAGACATTGATTGCATCGTAAATCCCAGAAACGTTAATCTGCAGTCTTCAGCCAGCGTGTTATAGTATACTCTGCAAATCTGCTGTCATAATAAAATACCAGTGGATTCATGTTAATCTTGAAGATTGTTACAGTTAATTCGCGGCATTTCCCATGAATGTTTCAATGGTAACTGAACATAGTGTTTAACGCATATGAACTGTAGCTGAAATTATTGGCAATAGCATCGGCATTGTTAATAGAATACTGAAAAAATACTGTCAAATATATTATTTCCGACTGGTGAGGAAAATATTTCAAAAATCTACTTGCGTAAGTACGTCATGAGTGGAAGATCTTCAATAGCATAGTCTCTGTGATGCAATTTCGATAAGAGATAATATCAAACTTTC
The DNA here is from genome assembly GCA_964035755.1 of Teleogryllus oceanicus. Classification (NCBI taxonomy): domain Eukaryota; kingdom Metazoa; phylum Arthropoda; class Insecta; order Orthoptera; family Gryllidae; genus Teleogryllus; species Teleogryllus oceanicus. The sequence goes on from CAXIVR010000005.1 coordinate 7,320,469, forward strand.
CACGCCCTAATGTAAAAGATGTGTTTTGGCATATGGCGAGAATGCGAGTAAATCGCATAAATGCCATTTATTTTTATTTTTTTTCTAATATTTTGAAACCGGTATTTCATAATCCCATTTGTCTCCAAATTGTAACGCTTTCACGCAGTGGATAAACCGGTGTTATATTCACCAAACCTTATTCTACACCATCGAATCACTTACCTGAGCTTCGAGAAGTAGGTTTGTGGTTCAACGATTAAAATCAGCGATGAGGTACCGCTGTTCGGCCCATTTATAACAGGGACTATGGGTTGCGTCACACTAGTTTGTATAAACAAGAGATGATGATGCATTCTGCCACGCCCCAAGGGCTTTTCACTCCGAGGAACACGCGATGCTTTTGTTAATTTGCGCGTCACTTCTTTCCATGTAACAACTCAGCTGTTGGACTCAGAAGTGCACACCTGTGGCGACAGGGTCACGCCGTGAACGAATCGCGAGCGTTTGAGGTACTTGTTGCCAAGAGCAACGAGTTTATCTGGAGTGTGAAGTGATGAGAATCTTGGAAATAATGAGAGGCAGGTACGAGTACTAAAAACCTAGACATATGCTTTAATTATTGAGATGATCGCGGAGAATCGGTTAGGTTCAATGAGTCACCAATGCTGTTTTCAATCTATTAAAACTGACCAATATAATTAGTTGTTGAATAAATTGATCATAAATACATATTACAATAGGGCCCCGGTTATCCCTGATTGACGTGGGTGAATTCAACTTAATAGTCATTTTCACGGATAATCATCATAAAGGAATAGCAATTATTGTATATTTTGAACGTTACATTGAGTATTTGGGATCTTCAAATACTGTATTAGCATATTTTAAAGTGAAATTAATATAAGGGTTAGAAATTAATATAAGCTTTCGTGTATCGAGCCTTTGGCGGTTTTTATAGTAGCGAGGCTTTGATGGTTTTTATTCACATTTAAATTCCATGCTGTAACTAGATACACGCCTCTTTTCATGGAATGTCCATCCAAGGTTTCTCACAGTATTCTAGTTGCAGAAAAAACTTCAATAACTTCTTTCTTCATATGGTGGTTGGCAGCATTATAAGCCCCTTTCCTAAGTGTTAAAGTATTCAAATGTATTGATAGAAATGTTTGCATTGGTACTCTGAGTTATTAAATAATGTTGATTGACATATTTCTTAGAATGGTATTTAAAGTGATTCTCGGTGATTAATCTATGAAGAGTAAATGAAATTATTCAATAACCCAACATGTGTGTTCCCTCACGTTTACTCAAGTTATTGAATGACATTCTCACATATTGTTGGTTTTATTTTCCAAAAAAATATATGAATAGTACATATTTTATTAAATTTGAGGCTAATGATTTCATTTTGTTAATATTTGAAAAATTTGAGAGGGCAGGGGTCCGAAACCGAAATTGCTTCCTCGACATGAAATGCTTTGTGCATAAATTTTATGATACCGTAGTTAATTTAATAATGGGCATTTCATATTCTTGTTACTGTTTACGCAGTTAAGAGATAGTATTGGACTGCTGCGGGAAAAGAGCGGCTAATTTGCGACAGAAAAACTTTTATTGCCGACCTCAGGTAACGAAAAAGAGGGATTAATCTTGACCCTTTATAGTATAGTTAATTACTTCCTCTGACACGTTATGTATTCAGAATCTATGTTTTGTAAACAAGTATTAATGTTTTGAATTAGTATGTGATGAAAATGTCAAACAACATCATACTCCATAAAAATTGATGTGTTTACCAGGGGCCACGGGGAAGAACACAGTTAAGAAAATCATTAAGGCGGCAAAAAAGGGTTACGTAGAAAATACTGTTCTTGAGAAAACTGATCACAAAAATGAACATTTCAACATTGGGAACTAGATACTGAGTTCGTATCTTCGCAGTAATGCATTTTTTACATCTGATAAGAACCAGTGATGTATCTTCTGATGAATGACGATTGTAGAGACGTGCTGTTCTGATCGATCGTTTACGTGGTTGCTTCCGATCAATTCATGAAGGATGCATTGCCTAAGGCAAAGCGAATTCTCACAATATTATCTTCCCTATGCTTTCCCCAACTTATCCTTAGTATCGGCCGTTGGACATAACCCTTTTCTGTCTCGCAGAAAGTCTTCTGCAGTGCTACAAGTCAGTTTGATTGATTTTTTCGTGTTTCCGGGCGCGTCAACTGCTTCGGTCATTAGTCTCGTTAGTGTAGTGCATGTGTTTTTCTCGGGAGATGGCGGTGATCTTCCCCCGCTGGATGGCGAGATCCGGCACCGACCTACCGTCGGCTAGTGGGGTTTCCTCCTAACCAGGACTCTCCCACCAGCGGGGCACCGCCCCAATCGGGACAAGCCCTAAGCTCCCGACCAGTCTCCCGGAATATGTGGTAGTGTAGTGTAAGTGTGTGTGTAAGAGGAGAGGATAGGACAAGGAAGAGGAAGGACAGATTCTCCTCCAGACAGCGACTGAATTCGACCTAGCTGAAAAGCTAGTGTCGAAAATCCTGCCGCCGTCAGGACTCGAACCTAGGACCTCCCGGTGAAAAGCGCTGCAGTTGCATCAGTTGATGCACTGAGCTACCGCTACCGGTGCTACAAGTCAGGCTAGTGCACTATGACGCCTTAGGAAGAAAATTAGTACAAAGTTAAGGTGAAATTGAAAGCACTTCGAAGCTGAAATTTACGATTTATTGAGCACGTGCTTTTACAATGACATTACGATCTTATTTTACAACATTGCTTTTTGACTTAGATTGAAAGGGAACTCAGAGGCCGCAGTCGCTGATGGAGGGGAGGGTGACGCCCTGGCAGTGGTTCTTCCACCCGTACCAGGCATTGAAGCCTTGGCGGCTGTAGATGAGCTTGGCGCACTTGATGTCGTCAGTGATGTCAGAGTTCAACAGGGCTGCACACAGAAGTTGTTAAACAACATTAATGTTGACTTCAGAAACAGACAGAAGAACGACATATTTTTTTGAGAATGTGCTATTTTGATGTGAATGCTTTTATGAACCACGCGGTGTTGAAGATTAATAGATACGGTTTTTCATATTCGAAACACATTTTTTAACTACGAAAGAGACTGATGCTTATAGCAATGTGATTTGGAACATAAATATAACTACAAATTATGAAGTGAAAGCTAAATGCACTATAAAGATGTGTTCATATAAAAGCAAGGAATACATAGTACTAATAGTATCAATAGCCTCAGTAGAGACAATTTGAAAAATAACAATTTCTATTTGCTTTAAACTTACAGACGAAATTGGAAACTCAAATGCTTTCTAGTGGGGAGGAATAAAGCTAAGATTATTTATTCCTCTTTGTTCTATTACAAGCAAAGAATGAGTTTAAAACATTACTTTTAGCATTGCAAAAATATAACATGAACTGGTATTTTTTTAGTGTCTCCAAAACGTTTGGGGGATATAGTGTCAAGTGACCATTACTGAATCAAGTGTCTGACTATTACGAAATATTTAATATTTTCATGTGACCACTTCTTCATCAAGATTATATTTGGAAATGCATTTTAAAAGACTGAACGAAATAAAATTTGGTTATTTTAGGAAATGTAAGTATTGAAAAGTAGATATACTAATTTATCATTGAGTTTCTCATAACGAATTTAGTGATGAAGCCTATGATTTTTTTATAAAAATACGAAAATGCTTGAAAAATTACCACGGTTGAATCTCTAATCCCAGATTAATCGAGAAAAGACAACGCAACAGTAACTCTCTCCTGGCCCAGCAGCTGGACCCGAGGACGCAACCACGCGTACGCACAGGTAACTTACTAAATCACCTATACAACTGCTGATTGCATTCTGGGACATGCGCTGCTAAATGGTTCGAGAGAACAGAGTACAACCGACACAACACGTTATTTCCACGCCTTGCCTTCCATCTGCGCACATGTCGACAACAGACATATCGACGCTGTTCCATTTCCACTGCTGGAACTTTTACCCTACATACGTTATCTCGAATCTGTTGGACACGGTTACCCGATTTTACGCAGAGAAGTGTAATTGCGATCGTGTGCAGAGCTAAAATGATCTAATAAAGGCCAAGGAGCGCTGGAGGATACTTACAAGAGCACTTCAGTTTGCAGTCGCCTCCCACCGCAGACTCGCCGCACCACCAAGTGTCATTGATCTGTCAACAAAGAAGCGAGTGCAATTTCTGCAGGAGGTAGAGTTCAGTGCATCCAGTTATAGTTATCACTAGGGACCGGATTTTTATGTAATTACATATTTTTTATCTTTCTACTTACCGTTCTCAAATTTGTAATCGTGGCGAATCGGCCCCGTACTAACACAATATTCATTTTTTTCTTTACATATTTTTACATATTTGGTACTAAATTACATATTTTGGTATTTTCACGAATATTTTTATTATTTTATTTTCTTCGATTTTATTACATTTTTTTTAGATTTATTATTAATTCTTCAATTAAGTGTCGTAACTTGGTGGCAGAATATCTTAACTTTAGATGCATTAAGCTTACATTGACTAACAATAAGTTACAAAAAAGTAGTTAATTGAACATATTTTTTATGAAAATAAATATTTTTTTAAAAAAATCAGCATTTTTTCGCGCATTATTACTGCGTGCTTATTCCTTCAGCTAGCCCATGCGTGAAGTTCTCACGCGTGTGTGCTTCAGTTATCTCAGTGGCGGGAAGTGCGTGTCAGGGACCGAGATTATTTTCACCCTTAGGTGTGAAAAGTATCACTGACGTCGCGGATCGTGAGTTTTCACCTTAATTTTGGAGAAAGAATGGTGATCGCCAAGTGTAACATTAAATGAGAGTTGCAGTAATGTTTGCTGGTCGTAGATATCGCTAGTTTGTACGATGTCTTCTATTGTGTGTAGTCTGGGCGCAAAACTACAGTTCTGAATAGCAATAGATGAAGCTTTTACTACTCATGGGAAAGTTTTATAGTGCGAAGTGTGCATAACTTATACTCTCCAAATGATTTTTAAGACGTTTGTATTATTTTTAAAATTTGTTTAGGAAATTTTGATAAATGTAATTTCGTATTATGTAAATGTGTTTTATAATTAGTGAATTTTAATATTGCATATTTTATTCGATGTTACATATTTATTACATATTCTTACTGTGTTCATTACATATTTATGTACATATTTTGACATTTCATGCTACATATTTTTCCGGGCTCAAGGTATCACTTTAATATTAAAAAAAATAATAACTTTTTTTAATACCTTTTGCGTTTAATAGAAGTACTTCTGTTATATTTTGCTACAACGCATTTGTTGACATACTTCTTAATGGACAGTAATGGGTAATAGTTTACGATAAAAGGTTTATACTAGGAGTAAACATGTTTGATGATTTTTGAAACAAGAAATGTACTACCATAAATATAGTAATTCATGGTAATAAATCTATGAACTTACATTTGTCCGTATGACGCAATATTTTTTATTTTTTACGAGTGTGTCGCAGTTCCTTCTCTTGCTTTAAAGTTTCGCGTATACGTTGAATAGAGAAAGTTACAACATGATTCATATTCGAGTAGTACGGTAAATCCAGTCGATTCTTGTCACAGAGGTGGTACATCCAAATAGACGATCACTATGGAGGTGGGTTCGAATTCCATGAGGTAAGAATGTTTTAAGTAATGTTTGGGGGTTTTCGAAGCCGGTTTTTTTCACCTCCACATCCTTATTCTTCCGTAATATTGTGCTTCTGACTGGTATCATGTGCAAATTTTTCTGCTTGCTAATTGATTATCCGACACTCTATACCCATAATAACGGTACAAACTTCGAGATGAACACACTCATGTGTCATGGTATGTGTGAGATTTCCATCTCATTTATAAGTGAACATCGTTTATCGAACAACATTTATACGTGAATATCGTTTGTTTCCTTTACTTAATGAAAATTCAATTTCATTACAATTACGCCCAAACTTAGAAATTCTCGTCTATCATCAGATATTTACTTGTAAAATAATTAGTGTAAAGTGCATCTTGCGTAGAAAATAAAGGTTATGTTGTAGCGTCACGTTGGCGGCCGTGGGTGGGAGGAGGGGCGGAAGTATCGCATACTTACGGGCTGAATTGCCTTGGCGCCCCGGCGTTGGGATATATTTAGACCAAGTGGTCGCCAGCTTGACCTGGAAGGTCACGTGGTAGACGCGAGCCTTCCTCCTACACCAAGGAGTTCTTTCAGAATTCTCAGAATTTCTTTGTTTCCTTCATATTTTTTCAGCTCTGACGATGATCGCCACTTGATTGAAGAAGAGGCGCTCAAGTTAATAAAGATTAAGACACCCAGACAACTGTTCACATGCGAAAGCATCATCGTAAACAAGTGTGCATTACTTTGCGCATGTGTAGTGCAATTTAATTACATTTTATAGTTTAGATGCGCTCTGTTCTGGCACAACAGCTCCTGAAGGGGCCAAGGCCTACAAGCGGTGTCACACGCCTTGCTGCCATGGGTTAAGGGGTATGTGTGGTTAGCACATAGGCATCTCTGTGCCGTATTCTGGTCTCATCGTCATACAGCAACCGATACTGGGGCATTGCTTGGAAAGCGCAAACTGTAATCTGTCTCGACCGGGAATCGAAGCCAAGATCACGTCAAGGAAAGCGAGCAAGCTGACCAGAGAGCTACCCATAGGGCCGAGTTTCGATGCTACAAAAGCCTAGTAAACGTTTAATTGCTCCGTTCGTTTGAGTCTTACCTGGAAGATGCCGTTGTCCTTGCTTCCGTTGGTGTTCACGTTGATGGCAGCGGTGTTGTACGAGCTCTCGTGCTGGATCAGGCACAACCCTGCGCAGGCAAACACAATTGAAGAAGAATGGAGATGGCTGCTAGAAATAGATTAAAAAGTAATTGATAGGAATTTCCATAAACGCCGGATAAATTCCCATCCGTTATGTTGAAACTCACTGACGGACGGAACATACTATTTGAATTACGCTATACACCATTATTCACATACAAGGAGGAGTTTTTCGTAATGAGAAACTCCAGCATTAGATCAAACCTTCACTTTCAAAAGAGTTTTATTCGTAGAAATGGATTTTATTCTTACATTATTTTGCGCGTAATTTTGAGTGAAATATTGGCAATTAAAAATATTTTTTCCAAAAAGACTGTAGTTTTTAAAAAAAAGTTCATACAGGCAGAACTAAATGCATGGAATGAAGCATATCAACGTCATTTTGATGTAATTTTTTCCGCAAATTTACTCAAGAGAATTTTTTAATGTCTCGCAGGACGTTAGTATTTACAATACAAGCGGTTTTACTTACTCATACTTCTTATGCAGTGAACAGAAAGTGTTGTAATGCTGTGGGGAAAACGGCAATTATTTGACAGTAAAACTTTTATTGGGTGTCCTGATACCGAAAATGTGGTTCAAAAGCGTCAGTTTGCATCAAGCATTTTGTGGTACGGGAGATCGGAAGACGACACTTTGTGCGCAAACACCGGCATCCCTATGGCCGGGTAACGCACACATGTGTACATTATTTTAGAACACTTTGCCAGATGACACTAAACGATTAAATTCCGTAGAAAAGTATAAATCCCAAGTATAATCATCTCTGCTGCATAACTGTTTCTCTACAATTAGAGACTATACTGAGCATCAAGAGGAAAGTAACTTTGATTTTAACACTGCTTTTTAATGTATTGTTTACCATTTGGACTGTATAATTCTAAACAACTTGTAACAAGTATTGTACCGCAGCTTCTGGGTCAATGACCCCCATCTCGATCAGGTTGTTCGTCCAGTTTCCCTGATCCTTGAGCAAATGCTGAGATGGTCCCTTGTTTTCCTTCTGGACATAAATGTAACTTCATTATCACATTTATTTCTGTATTTAAAATTCAAATATTATATGGTTTAGGGTAGGGATCACAGAATTCTGAAAACGTGCCCACAATTCACTTCTTCCCGTAGCACGTCACACACAGTTTTAACCGTTTTTGGCGTAAACTAACTAAATACATTAATTAATAAATACAAAATTAAATATATAAACGCGTTTTTTAAAATTAAGAGGTGTTTAGTATATTGTGTCGTATTTTAATTATTTTAGTTGTATCATCGTAACGCAGTAAAAACATTGCTCCCTTCGCTTTAAAGCTTATTATATAAAAATGTTGATCATAAAGTTATAAAAAACTACCGGAATCTAATTTTTCATACAAATTTCATCTGTTCAATTGCAAAGGAGTTGGAAAAGGGAAAGGTTCCCAAAGATTGTGCCATGTTAGTGACAGTGTTGCTCTGTATGATATCGCGACTGTTATATTGAAAAAAGTCATTTACATCTTTTGACCATTTTTGTATTCGACTGCTATCTTTTCTTTTCAATAACATATTCGGTATTTTTTTAAAAAATATTGGGGATACTTAATTACTGATCTTTATTTTGAAATTTCAAGCAACAGTAAAGTGTTTTTTTTTTCAGAAATGAATTTCGTCTATTATTCTTTAGATAATAATTACTGTTTATTGAATCATGTCATATGATTGAAAAATATTCTTAGAATTGACCAAGAATTAACTTTTTTAAAAAGAACTGTTCAACGTTGGGTACACCTCTCGGGTGAGGCGCATGATGTGACTTCGTGGAAACGTATAGACGATTTTGTCGCCTGTGTAGTCACAAGCTCCTGCGAGGGTGACCCAGTCTTCTATTTCAAACTTACAGTTGGGAATCTGACTCTTGGCGATGCCGTTGTTGTAGAGGTCCTTGGCCACGGTGCACTTGGAGAGCACGACGGCGGCAGCCGGTAGAGCGCTCTGGCAGACCACCAGGGCCACCAGGCACACGGCGAGCGAACTGCGGGCCATTCTGCGCACACACACACTTGCCGTTAGCTTTTCGCCCTGAGGAAGGTCGCGCAATGGCGGCCGAAACGTTAGCACCTGGGCCTAGGACGCGGCTCTCGCGGAGAGCCGAGTTGTTACATAAACTAGCCGTTAGCTTTTCGCCCTGAGGAAGGTCGCGCAATGGCGGCCGAAACGTTAGCACCTGGGCCTAGGACGCGGCATCTCGCGGAGAGCCGAGGCCGTTAGCTTTTCGCCCTGAGGAAGGTCGCGCAATGGCGGCCGAAACGTTAGCACCTGGGCCTAGGACGCGGCATCTCGCGGAGAGCCGAGTTGTTACATACACGTGCCGTTAGCTTTTCGCCCTGAGGAAGGTCGCGCAATGGCGGCCGAAACGTTAGCACCTGGGCCTAGGACGCGGCATCTCGCGGAGAGCCGAGTTGTTACATAAACTAGCCGTTAGCTTTTCGCCCTGAGGAAGGTCGCGCAGGCGGCCAAAGCCGAGTTGTTACATACACTAGCCGTTAGCTTTTCGCCCTGAGGAAGGTCGCGCAATGGCGGCCGAAACGTTAGCACCTGGGCCTAGGACGCGGCGTCTCGCGGAGAGCCGAGTTGTTACATAAACTAGCCGTTAGCTTTTCGCCCTGAGGAAGGTCGCGCAATGGCGGCCGAAACGTTAGCACCTGGGCCTAGGACGCGGCATCTCGCGGAGAGCCGAGTTGTTACATACACTTGCCGTTAGCTTTTCGCCCTGAGGAAGGTCGCGCAATGGCGGCCGAAACGTTAGCACCTGGGCCTAGGACGCGGCAGTCTCGCGGAGAGCCGAGTTGTTACATAAACTAGCCGTTAGCTTTTCGCCCTGAGGAAGGTCGCGCAATGGCGGCCGAAACGTTAGCACCTGGCCTAGGACGCGATGCGTCTCGCGGAGAGCCGAGTTGTTACATAAACTAGCCGTTAGCTTTTCGCCCTGAGGAAGGTCGCGCAATGGCGGCCGAAACGTTAGCACCTGGGCCTAGGACGCGGCATCTCGCGGAGAGCCGAGTTGTTACATACACTTGCCGTTAGCTTTTCGCCCTGAGGAAGGTCGCGCAATGGCGGCCGAAACGTTAGCACCTGGGCCTAGGACGCGGCATCTCGCGGAGAGCCGAGTTGTTACATACACTTGCCGTTAGCTTTTCGCCCTGAGGAAGGTCGCGCAATGGCGGCCGAAACGTTAGCACCTGGGCTTAGGACGCGGCATCTCGCGGAGAGCCGAGTTGTTACATACACTTGCCGTTAGCTTTTCGCCCTGAGGAAGGTCGCGCAATGGCGGCCGAAACGTTAGCACCTGGGCCTAGGACGCGGCATCTCGCGGAGAGCCGAGTTGTTACATACACTTGCCGTTAGCTTTTCGCCCTGAGGAAGGTCGCGCAATGGCGGCCGAAACGTTAGCACCTGGCTAGGACGCGGCATCTCGCGGAGAGCCGAGTTGTTACATACACTTGCCGTTAGCTTTTCGCCCTGAGGAAGGTCGCGCAATGGCGGCCGAAACGTTAGCACCTGGGCTAGGACGCGGCGTCTCGCGGAGAGCCGAGTTGTTACATAAACTAGCCGTTAGCTTTTCGCCCTGAGGAAGGTCGCGCAATGGCCAAAGGGAGCCGAGTTGTTACATACACTTGCCGTTAGCTTTTCGCCCTGAGGAAGGTCGCGCAATGGCGGCCGAAACGTTAGCACCTGGGCCTAGGACGCGGCGTCTCGCGGAGAGCCGAGTTGTTACATAAACTAGCCGTTAGCTTTTCGCCCTGAGGAAGGTCGCGCAATGGGGCCGAAACGTTAGCACCTGGGCCTAGGACGCGGCTCTCGCGGAGAGCCGAGTTGTTACATAACTTGCCGTTAGCTTTTCGCCCTGAGGAAGGTCGCGCAATGGCGGCCGAAACGTTAGCACCTGGGCCTAGGACGCGGCATCTCGCGGAGAGCCGAGTTGTTACATACACTTGCCGTTAGCTTTTCGCCCTGAGGAAGGTCGCGCAATGGCGGCCGAAACGTTAGCACCTGGGCCTAGGACGCGGCGTCTCGCGGAGAGCCGAGTTGTTACATAAACTAGCCGTTAGACGCTCTAGATTGGCTTCCTAAACCTAAAAGGGAAGTTCCGCTTTCCCCGTCTTACTTCGTGGTAAGTTCTGTTTGTGACGTATTATGGCATTCGTTGCAAGAAAAAGGGCCGAGTGCTACCGCACGACTCAAATGAATGTAGACCTTGTCTGTCTTTCTGTCTTGGTACAACAGCCTCTGTCAGCACAAAGGTCTACCAGCGAAGTCCCGGCCATGGGTTCAGGAGTACGTGTGGTTAGCACATAGACAGCCCTACGACGTATTCTGATCTTGTCAACCTGAGAAATGGATGAGCCTGTACTCACGGTCCTCGAAAATCGAATGGAAGTATATATTTATATATTTTATATAGTCAGTTGAATTACATGTCGGTGAAATAAAAGTGCTCTCTCAAGCACTATTCTTCCTTTTGCCGATTACATTGTAATAAATCAACGAATTGATAGTGGCATGATCCTAAATAAAGCTTTCTAAAACAAACGTAATTTGTTGGAATAAATATGTACTTATATACAGATAGTCACTGTCTGAACTAAGTTGGCCCAACTGGATGAATTTTGGAAATTTGAATGTAAAACAAAATTTACTTATGAAAGGATAATTACCAATAAGTGTAAGAAATATATCATTACAGGATTTGTTTGGTTTCTTCTTTCTTCGACTAAACTTGATGGTATAATTAATACTAATTAGCTTATCATTTGATCTTTTCACTAACGCAAAATGACATCCCGGTACGTAATAATAATTTGAATTCAGCAAAAACGTCGTAGATGACTGACGGAAACTGCAATGGTAGAACGTCTACCACTCCGACCGTAGGGCGTGCATTGGCGCTGCGTGCTGCGGAAAGGTGCGTTACCTGAATGAGAAGATCACCTGAGGAGAGAAGGACAGGCACACTGAAGAGCTCTGCTCGCTCGTCTTTTATACTTGAAACTCTTGCATAGCGTGCGTAAATTTGCGAGCCTTCACAAAGGCGTGACCTTGCTAAATCTCCCATCCCCCGTGGCACACGTCGACATATGCCACGCCCACATGCGCCATGTAAATTTCCTCTCGCAACCTTCTCTCTTTTTATGGGATGAGTTTCAGTAACATATCGCTTGGGGGTGGTAATTGTGGCACAACCCAAAAAAACAATAGTGCTCCAACAGCACGTACTTTCTAGCATTATTATAGATATCCGGAAAATCAAACCACAATAACAAAAATAAATAATATATATTTATTTTATGCCCAAAGTTTCCCCATATCAATAATGGATTACCACAGATATCGGTTACCACCACGGAATTTATTCTAGCATTATTCCTAAATTTGTAGTTTCCAAAAATTCAGAGAGTTCAAAAAAACGAAACCCGCGTCATTCGTTTAAACATCCCTTCATCTATCTGTAGAAAAAAATTAAAGAAAAAATTTGGAGCGGTTTGTGAGAGTGTTTTTTTTATTGCTTATATTTTGCGTCAAATTACACTAAAACTACTCTTATTGTCGAAACCTTGAACGTGAACTTATTTAAAGATCCGCCTTTAAAAAACCGATTTTATTAAAGAAAAAATCTCTATCTTCCATATTACCTAGGTATAGCTGTAAGCAGACGCACCCCAAAAATTGCGCTTTCAATTTTTTCAATTTTCAAAAAAAAAAAAATCTGTGATTTCAACGAACATGACACCACCACCATTCTCTTAGGCGTTATTCACGCTATCCAAAGGCAAAGTTTGATTAAAGAGGTGGTTCAGTTTTTGAGAAAATTAAGAAAATTGATTGATTTTTTCGTGTTTCCGGGCGCGTCAACTGCTTCGATCATTAGTCCCGTTAGTGTAGTGCATGTTTTTTTCTCGGGAGATGGCGGTGATCTTCCCCCGCTGGATGGCGAGATCCGGCGCCGACCTACCGTCAGCTAGTGGAGTTTCCCCCTAACCAGGACTCTCCCACCAGCGGGGCACCGCCCCAACCGGGACAAGCTCTAAGCTTCCGACCGGTCTCCCGGAATATGTGTAGTGTAGTGCATGTTAATGTGTGTGTAAGGGAGAGTATAGGACAAGGAAGAGGAAGGAAAGATCGCGCGCGGTCCGTGGCCCGTGGCCCGTTTGGTAGGGTACTGCTCCGACATTCGCCTGGTGTTGATCGGAGAAATCACAGAAAACTAGCGATGAGAGCAGCCGGCCGCTAAAATTCTCCTCCAGACAGCGACTGAATTCGACCTAGCTGAAAAGCTAGTGTCGAAAATCCTGCCGCCGTCAGGACTCGAACCTAGGACCTCCCGGTTCCGTATAACCGTCAATAAGAGTTTGTCTGTCGAAAATTCGTCGTTTTCTGACGCACGATTACATACATAACTTTCTCTTCTTACGAAGAATTTCGTAAGGCGAGGAAGTAAAAACCAGTATTTTCAATACCATACTTATAGCAAGACGCCGATATTCTTCAAACATTTGTAGTTTTCGCTAATTCAGAGTAACAGTGAAGATCGGGCCTGTGCGATCATTATGTGTGAATTTTATTCTATTCTTACAAGTGTTTAAAGAAAAAAATTGAGCCATATTTGAGAAAATTATGACAACTTCGCAGGGCTTCGTGTATGGAAGTATACTCCCTAAATTTAAAGAAGGTTTTTCAAAATCGCAGAACTTCGAGTCCGGCCAGATCTATCAGGGAATATTCATTTTGGAAAAAATCCTACAAATAGTTTCGGTTGTTTACAGGTGAATAAAGAGACGGACGGACAGATAGGTATTTAAAAAATACGTTTTTGGCGTAAAGGAATCTCAAAATGTGTATTTCCGTTTAAATCCGTATAAGAGTTACAAAACTTTCTTTGTTTTATGCGAATATTACTCCGCAAATACTTACGTATGCGAGAAAGTAACTGAGGTTCTAAAGAATGGTACAGATTTTTCGTAATAAAGTTTTCGAATTTCCTTGTTGTGGATTGGTACTGTACAATCTTACCCTCCTTCTTGCCCGCTGCCATCTATCGCCGCCCAAAGTACATTTTTTTAAGAATTTTCTCAACTTTTCGGTTTCCAAATAGTAGAACGGAAATCTTATTTTAAGAATACTAGAGAAGGCTATAAACCTCCTTAAAATTGCATTTTTAATTCAAAAATTTGGAGCCGTTTTCAAGAAAATGGTTACTGTAAGTGGGAAATTTTAAGCTCCTTTTCACCAGGAACTTTTTTGAGTTTTCAAGAAACTTCATTTGAAGTAATTTGAAGAACCTTTACTCAAAAATTCAATAATGAAAACCAATTGGAAAAAACGACGTGAGAGATATTTAAAAGAAATTACATTTGTATAATTTTTGAAAATATTTTTGGCATACTAAGCTGTGCAATGAGCAGGATCCATTAGAAAAGTTTAAAAACAATGTAGCCAATTATGAAAAAAATGGTGTTTGAGCGTGTCTGAAAATGCGGAAATTTGAGCTTCTTTTCACAGAGTTTTTGAGAAACTTTATTTGACATTATGTAAAGCACATGTACTTATAAATATAATAATGTGAAGAAATCGCCTCTAATGTAAATATTACAGACCAGAAAGACGTAAAAAAATTCCTTTTTAGTTATTAAAAAAAACACAAAAGGTTAAACCAATATGTTACAGTTTATGTCATACTATAGGGTACATTTGTCACTACCCCTAGCAACATTTTAAAAAAATTAAGCCGTTTTTGTAAAAATCTAGTTTTTGTAATTTTTTTAAAATTGGAAATATTGTATGCACTATTGCATGAAAAATTCTATCCAATGGAATGTGCTAATTGCATTGTTTAATATGACGTAAAGTTCATTTTGATATTATACTATTAATAGTATTCTATTATTAATACTATTATTAATTTTCATTGAAAAAATTGTTGCCGTTTCTAAAAAAAAAAGCAAATAAACATTGCTGTAAATGCGAAATTTGGAGCTAATTTTCCCAGGAATTTAATGAGTGTTCGAAAAACTTAATTTAAAGTCATTTGAAGAACTTACTCTTACAGATGCAATAATGTATACAAATCGATGGAAATGTGGATGTTAAGGGCTTGACACATGTTTAAAAAAAAACATTTGTGTGTTTTTTGAAAAAAACAAAACAAAAAAAACAACATAAGAATACACCAAAATGAACTCTACATCATATTAAACAGTGCAAAAAACATTATCCGTTGGGAAAATTGGAAGAAAACATTAGGAGCCATTTTTTAGAAAAGGCGTTTAGGCGTTTCTGAAAATGCAGAATTTTGAGCACGTTTCCACAGAAAATTTTATTTTTCGAGAAACTTTATTTGACAGTATTTAAATCACATGTACTCATAAATACAATAATGTATATAAATCGCATCTAATGTAAGTAATACGTTAGAGACATGTAAAAAATTAAATTTTTGTAATTTTTGAAAAATAAAAGAAATATCGCGTTTATATAGGGTTCGTTTGGCTTTAACCCTACCAAAAACTTAAAGAAAAAATTGGTTTAGTTTTACAATTTTTTTTGTTTTTTTTTTAAATTGCAAATATTGCACGAAAACTAAAATTTTCAAAAAAATCAACATGACCTTAATGAAAGAACTATTTAGGGAAAACAATTTCAGGAGAGAGAGAAATCTCTATCTTGAAATTTATAGTTGTAGGAACACGCTGAAAAAAATCCAAACTTTTGCAATTTTCCAAAATCCAGACAATTTTGTAAATGTCCGGGGATCTTTATGTAAAGTACCCCTAAATTTGAAAGAATGTTTTTCACAATTTTAACTACATCTGGATCGACAGGGGAATCATCCATTCGGAAAAGATCGTACGAATGGTTTTGACGCTAGTAGTGTTCACGGACCGACGGACTCTTTGCTTTCAATTGATTTTTCGCCATAAAATACACCTCAAACAGGGATTGCGGCTACGCCACGTGTTAGAGAATTTTTTCTCTTAATTTAGCAACAGAATTTATTCACATTCTCATTATCAGGGCCCTGGAATGAATTTTTTTCTGCCGTAAATTCGCTTTTTTTTGCGCAGCATTACATAACTTTCTCTATACTATGTATATTACTTCGTATATACGTATGTATACGAGAAAATAAAAATTCAACCCTTTTTCGGAAGCTGGGTACCCCAAAATTTGTATTTCAGTTGAAATCTCGGAATCGATTTTTCGCAGCATTACTTAAGTTTCTCTACAGTAGGTTGGCCACACTGAATTGCGCGTCTTGCATGATATGTAGGTTCAATAATTAAGTTCAGAACAGAAACATATCGATTTATCAATAAATTAATGTAGGTGTTTCAGAGATGAATCATAGAGAATTCTTTACTTGATCCACTTTGTTTGATATGTGAGTATATGAGGACTGGTTACTGGCAAGACAAATATTTCTGATGTTCTGATCTGAATATTAGTGAAGATTATTGTGTAGAAAGCATTGTAAATAAGAACTGAAAGTATGGATTTATGTGTAGGTTATGTAAATAATTACCTATTTCCCGGCGTATAATTCGTAGTATTCACCCGAAAAAAATATATATTAAAAGGCTGCACGAAGTCTTAAATGCTACTGTTTGATTTCTTAGATGTCAAGTGATAATGTGACTAGTCGTGAAGATTCACTTTCTTGTTTTGAATGTGACAGTGATGGGTAAATAGTTTGATACGATTAGGAATGGACGTGAGTCATTCTGCCCTTGCAAAGATTTGTTTATTTTTAATTGTCAATTTTTGAGCATTAAATGTCGCATTTAGTTGTAATAGTGTTTTATTAAAAAAAGTAAAATTATGGACGCATAATCTAAAATGTCTCCAAAGTAGGGAATGTCTTTTACGTGAAAAAACGGTACACTTTCAATCTGAAACGTGATTTGGCTGGAATGTGATGCTATAATGCAATTTAATATATGCATTTCTAATTAGAAACTTTACACATGTTAATAATAATGGAATTCACGTGGGCATATATTATAATAATATATTACAGAAATTTATTAGAGAATTTTACGGAGTATAATATCTCTTTTGCATTAAAAATGAATACATCAAAAAACAATTTTAAATCTTTCTTTCTTTTGCATTTTTTAGGTGTCGTCGCTTGGGCTTATGGATTGGCAAGTATTTGGCGCCAGAATACTTATGTCCCGAAACACATTGGATCTTCTCAATTTTCTCGGCGATTGTGCTATTGCTTTTGTTATGGGGGACTGGTTACAGTATTCTCGGGGACCTTGTTGCTCCTAATTCAAGTCTTTTCATGCTTGGTTCTCTTTTCACTTTGTCATACATTGGAGCAAGTCTGGTTACCCTTATTCACTTGCCAGCAATTTTAGGTATGATCCTCGTCGGCATGGCAATGCGCAATTTACATGCTTTTGAAGTTGAAGATGATTATAAAACTGTTGAGAGAATTCTCAGGTAAATAAGTTCTTGGTTAAATTAATGTTAGTTGATGGTCTTATTTTTCAAACTAACTGAACAATAGAAAACATTACAATTATCCTTGTATAATTTATTATCATATGTTTGCAAAATATATTGAAATCTCTTGCTCATTAATATTTTCAAATGAAACACTTTTTCCTCAAATGTAATTTTTTTAAATCAGATTCATTCACATTTAAGCATGAATAACTAATGAAGAAATTTATTTCAAAATATAATAAACCTTGATATAGTTACTACGTATAAAGTATAGTGAGGTTTGGAGCCGTTGAAATAGTAATTTACGGGTGATATAGTGAAACGTGAAACCTAGTTTCTCACTAGTCTTAGAAACTCCCAGTCTTTTACCAGTCCGACCCCTCTTTATTACTTTACATATTATTTGCTATTTCCTCACATCGTTACATACTTCATCTACGCTAGCCGCCTGATGTTGCTTAAAGTGTGGTTCATCAAGTTAATATTCAAAGAATGCTTTGAAGTTGTTGTTTATCCACCCATATGAATAATATGACCTTTTAACGACTAATCTGCGAATTACCCAGCTTCGGATTTGAGCCGTAATATATTTGCATAAAAAACTGTTGCAAACTGATCTTAGATGTATCAGTGAGGGAGAGAAAAGTCTTTTATTGTGGAACTGATTGTTAATTGGATTTGGTGTTTTTAGGAGCAGTGCAATGGTCGTAATACTCATTAAAGCAGGCCTCGCTCTTGAAGCTGAGGCTCTACGGAAACTCCACGGTCTTGTTGTAATGTTAGGAGTCATACCATGTACAGTGGAAGCAATCGTTGTGACTGGTGTATCTTACCTTACTCTTGGTTTCCCTATATACTGGTGTATAATGCTTGGGTAAGTGTTTTATTTAAAATATATGGTACAGATATGGTTTTATTTAAAAGTGCGTATGTTCCATATACGTTGTTAAGTAATTTAAAGTTAATATTAGTAATATGTTAATTGTAGAGTTCTGCCACCAGGTTGTATATACCTATCTGCAGAATAATAAATATCTATCTATCTATCTATCTATCTAAAACCATTAAACACTAGAGCTCTTGCTCCCAAGTTTTGCACGACCACTTTCGATCATCCGAGCTACAGGAGGGTTCATACCAAAACGTTTACCAACATTTTGGTTACACTCCAACATAGGAAACTGGAAACAATCCCCCCCTCTCGCAGTGCATTTTAGCGGCATGGTCGGGCGGAGCAGATACTGGGGCAGCCGCGGAAGTGTCGGGAGAGGAGAGCCGAACGGGAGGGGAAACATGACTGCGAGAAGCAAATAGCCTTATTCGTCCGATATTAACTTATGCATGCACTGTATGGGTTTCAGCTGCCTCAAATCTGTTACAAATCTTTCAAAACAAAATATTATATGCCCCCTATTTTGTCAGCAATAAAACACGGCACAACGATCTTGCAATAGAACCAATTACTTCCTATATTACGAAACTGGCTCATAATTTCTTCAATAATTTAAACCAATTGCAAGGAGCAGTCACTTATGAAATAGAAATTGGTCAACCCCCACTCTCCCGCCTAAGAAATAGACATCTCTCTCATTTCACACTTTCCTTCAATACCGCTCCGACATTAGATAAGGTAACAAGATTTCTTGCATTTACCTGTCTCTCCGATCGTATTTCCTCTTAACTCTGCCATCGCCCTCTAACGAAATTTCATCATAATAACCTTCGTTGAAGGCATAAACCTAATGAAATCTCTATCAGGAAGGTGACAAGAGATGACCTCTTCACACTTTGCTGGTACTCGTACAAAGTTACTCGGCCAGACATCTGAAGAGTACTGATGCGTTATTGCTTGTTTATTTATTTTTCGTTAAAAACAGTTAAAAAATGTGTGTGACGTGGTATGGGGAAGTGAATTATCTGCACGTTTTCAAAATTCTGTGGTCCCTACACTAAGCCATATATTACTTGAATTTTGAAAACAGAAAAAAATTAGCGTTTTATGAAAGGATTGTAACAAAATTGTTATTGCCTTCGATACTTAAGGCGATGTGCACTGCTTAACTGACCTGGTTCGAGAAGATCGTGGTGACGAGGGAAATATGAAATGACAATCCGAGTCAAGTCAACAACTATATAAATAATAAATAAGTAAATATGAGTAATTAAAATGGGGTAAAAAATAAAATAATGTATGTACCGCGCGCGTAACGGTTTCTAAAGACCTCGGGCCAAACGCCCTCCGGCTTTCTGTCACCGATCATTAAGGGCCATATCCATAGACGTCACTTATAGGATAAGAAAATACTTAAGCTATAAGAAGTTACTTTTGATAAGGAAATGCTTATGCACATTTGGTATTCATAGTTCTAATAAGTACGATCCTAGCAGTGCCTCGTGTGGCAACAGTCTATTGGCTGTTTCATAGCCTCTTGAATCTTGCCAGTAGCGCTCCATCAAACTGGCCGTGAACTATCATATTCTTGCGTCCGTGACGTAACCTATTTATTTATTTATTTATTTATTTATTTTACTTAAAAAACCAGTTGAAACTGCGTATGACGTGCTATGGGGAGAAGTGAATTCTGTGGACATTTTCAAAATTCTGTGATTCCAACACTGTCATATACTACATGAATTTTGAAAATAAAAAAAAAAGCTTTCATGTAATAAAATCTATTTTCAAGGATAAATAAGCAATAAATTTTGGGCTCTTATCCATGATATCCTTCGTCAAGGAATATTAATTCCTGCCGCAACAACATGGAAACGATAAGTTGAATAACTATATTTCCCATTGAATTCTAGAAGACGTGCACAGAAAATGAAGTTACATTTATGTCCAGAAGCAAAACAAGGGGCCATCTCAGCATTTGTTCAATGGGTCAGGGAAACTGGACGAAAAACCTGATCGAGATGGGGGTCATTGACCCGGATCTAACCTACAGTTTCTTAAATAGTGCCAGAATTAAGGCCTAAATGGCGGTGAAATTAGTAAATATCTGTTTGTTACAGGTGATTTTAGTTACCAATATTACCAAAGAGTGTACAACAAATGGCTTAGTAAAACAATATTTTTTCTTTAATTCTAGATCGCTTTGCATTTTCAACGGATTTTGCATGTCACGTAAATATCGCTTGTTGCTATAAAGAAAGATGCAACAGTAAAAATCCTTATAATCTTTGAAATAGCCGTCCACTTCTATTTATTTCAAATTACGACAATTTTCAACGCATCAAGAGAGGGTCCACTTATATGTGAAGGCTAGACCTTCCGTGAGCTATAAGGATTTGTTATCAGGATGCATAAGTTGCTACTATGAATTGGAAAATGTTATAAGGAACTCCTTAAGGTTTTCCTTATTGTAAGTCATGACTATGAATACGGCCCTTAGGGTACCCTTATAACGCCGTTGGTGCGTATATAACTATATTGTATGAACATGTATTAATATATGATATTACTTCTCAATTAATGTACTTTTTTTTTTAAAAACTCAATTTTACTGTAACTTCATATTGTTCTAAACATTTGCAGTTTCTAAAATGCTCATGATCTGCAAGTTGATGTTTCTTTGTAAGTCTCTTTTAATGACGTTGCAAGTATTCTGTTTGTGTCATTGATGGATATCCATGATTGATGTTATTTTGACATAATCGACATTTGTTATCAATCTTTTGGTCCGACCATATTTTTGAAAGGTTGTAGTTTCAATCTATTGAGCTTGTATAGAAAAAAAAGGAATCCCTTTGATTCGCCATCAAGACCCGCTCTTCGCAGCCATTTCGTAGCCATTTCAGATCAGCATTAAGTCAACGTTGCTACAAACCGGTCAGGCAGTTCTTTTGTCATCCAGTCATTAATTCAATAACGAACTGTTCTTAAGGACTTGACTTAATGAGCTGGTATTTATTCTGAGAGACAAATTGCTTTATGCAGTGTAGTATGAATTTAAAGAAAGTTGTGAAACAATTAGCTTCGCTCGTGGCACATAGCGAAGTCGCTAGCCTTTCACCACTGAGATCGGGTTCGATTCCCGTCGAATCTCATGTGAAATTTGTTCCAACAAAACGAGTTTGGCTGCTTCACAAGGGCTAGTCCAACCCCTGTGAATGTGTCCTAAACCCTACCCTATCCTTATTCCTTCCCAATTCTGGCCGCTGGGTAGTGACGCAGGAGCGCGTAGCAGGAGGCGCGTGCGCGGAGATGCTACCTGGTGGTTCTCATGGCAACTGACTGCGACGTGATGTGACGTGACATGACTTATTGGTAATGGAGGATTACTCCCGCTCAAAATAAAGGAGGATTACTCCCCAGCGCAAAGCGCTCAACGCCGCTTAAGGGGCTTGGAAACGCGTTGCGTCAATACGTAGACGCAATAATAAAAAAAGAAACGTTTCAATTTCTAAGTATGAAAATTTATTGACGCAATGTGCCCACGTTGTGCCAATTTAAAACATCCTTATAGTTTTGCCTGAAAATATGTAACGCTCTAAACTATGTAATTCTTATAATGTTTATGAATGCCCGACTCCTACATTCTTTGTATGACTGAATTACGTGGGTTGACATCCCATCCAATACCGATTAGATATTTTTGTGAAAATTTACTGTGTTAAAAAATTTAAATCGGGGAATGAGGAGTATATCTATTAAATAAATCAGTCTTTTTTCAACACTACATAATTTATTAATAATAATTTCAATATTTTTTAACAAATATTTTCTTTATGAAATATTCTACTGGCATGTCATTACATTTAAATATTATTTATTTTATCTATTAAAGGCCTATTGAATGTTTAATCTTTTCTTTGCAAAGAATTATAACATTTACTTGTACGATGTTTCCGCGTCGCTTAAGGTTTGTGAAGGAGCTATAACTTTTGGTAGTAATATTGCTGAAGATACTGTTTTAGATTATACAAACGCCTTTTGCTGAATTATTTTGTTGTTGTTTTTAAAAAGTTACACAATTGCAATATTTTTGCCATCTCAATGACGTATTCAATTTGTACATTAACGGTGATTTGTATCCATTATTGAATTTGAGAAAACAAGTGCTTCAAAAGACGTCTAATAAAGTTTCTCCTAAACTCAAAAGTTTTCTGGGAAAATGAGCACGAAATTCCGTATATTCAGAAACGCTCAAACTTTTCTCAAAAACGGCTCCAAATTTTTCTTTAAGCTTTTTATACGGAACTAAATGCTAATACTGAATTAACCGTATAAGATGACGTAAACGTTTTTTTCATTCTGCTTCCTTTTGCTTTTAAAAAACTAGGCAAATTTAAATGCCGTTTATATGCACATTTTCAGCGATTTGTATATACTCTAGCTTTTGTGAGTGGAACTGCTTAAAATGGCTTTCAATAAAGTTTTTCGAAAACTCAGCAGTTTTCTGGGAAAAAGAACTTCAAATTCGTATATACGGTGCCGCTTAAACAATTTTTTCTTAAAAACCGCTCCACATTTTTCATAAAAAATTTCCGTATGGGGCGATGTTTTACTCTTCTATAATTTTCTTAACGTAATATTTCGGTAAGTTAGTTAATGCCTTATTTTACGTGGCGAGACTCGGGCCATCAGGCTCGCTCTACAAGCCGGTTCTACAATTAGAAACTCTACAAATTGAAAATTAAAAAAAAAAAACTATGGGCAGCTGACAAGGTTATGAGGCAAGACCGAAATCTGGTCCAGTCCAAAGAAATTTGAAAACTAACTAGTACGAGAAAATATGTGCCATTCTGTAACACTACTTTCTATGACACATAATAACAATGCAATTATACGAACGCAAGTTCAGGATGCTTTCCCTAATCTAGAAATCATTTTGAAAATTAATCTTATTTTAATGATAACTAATTGTGCTGCTGAAATATCGTTTTCCAAATTAAAATTGATTATCAACAGAATGCGAATGTCATTCTGAGGACAACATCTAAACCATCTCGCAGTTTTCAGAAGTAATAATGATATAATGGAGATAAATAAGTTTTGACGATGTGACTGCCGATTTGCGGCAAGGAAAATTGCCTCTTTAACATATTTAACTGCCTGTATTATATGATTACCAGAACTTAATAATTATAACTAGTTAAAGCATGGATAATATGGCTACCAAATTTAATAATTACACTGGTTGATACAATTTAACTTTTTGTCTGTAAAATAGAATATAATGGCTGTTTTTTATGGAAAATGGTAGTCTGATTTCAAATTTGTGGAGCACTTATTTGTAACGGGGAAGGTTTCCTTTTAATAAGTAGTTAAAAAGTA
This sequence comes from Teleogryllus oceanicus, assembly GCA_964035755.1. Lineage (NCBI taxonomy): Eukaryota > Metazoa > Arthropoda > Insecta > Orthoptera > Gryllidae > Teleogryllus > Teleogryllus oceanicus. The sequence goes on from CAXIVR010000005.1 coordinate 7,344,105, forward strand.
CACACTGTTTTTAAGTTATTGGTTTTCTTTACTATACTTAAATTTAATAATCTCAATCAAAATGTAATTTTGAACGATTGTTTACTGTATTTCGTTTGAATATATCCTTTTTAGGATGTACTCAAATGTTCAGAATTAGTCAGCAAGCATAATTTGATTCCATTTTCCCTAATAAATTTTGTCCGTAGTTGCAATGTCTCGGTGAAATCGCGCTTGTCGCTCCGTATTTGTCGTCCACAGCACCAAGATTTTCAGGAAACAAGTCTAAGTGTGAATACAGAAAATGTACAATTGGAACATGTTAGTACATCCCAGAGCATTATAATATTGTCAAGGAGTTCCGACACTATTTCTTCGTAGGTCTCAGCTTTTCTGTTACCAAGGAGTTAAGTTTCGACATTTTGAAACGACTCCCATGCAGCTCCTTCATTTGTAACCCTACAATAATATCTTTCTTTATTTTCTCCTCACTGTACCTACACGGAATTTGTTATTTAAGAACAGGAAATCTGGCCTACTTTTATCCATCCCCTTCACAAAATTTTTCAACCATCCGAGTTGGGTGTGCAAGGGAGGAAGATATGCGTGTGCAACATTACAGCGCATTGCGAAGTTACATTTTTGTCCGAGAATCAGATGTCGTTGAGACCTATGCTTCATCACAAAATTATTTTTGCGACTTTCACTATCCTACTCGCATAGAAAACAGAAAAAAAAATGAAATATTCTGATTGGAGACCTAACAATAGTGCCATAACTTTCAAATCGCCGTATACATTCCACGAAAACTGCTAGTATTATTGTATCTTCTATAACAAAAGTTTCGTGATTCCCTATGTCTATTATGTATAGGCTGCATAGTCAAGAGGCATAGCTTGTTTCTCATTTCCGATATGAATTAGCACGTCTTTTAAATTGAGTTAAGAGGAATCGATAAACAGCCTTCATTGATTAGGATGGTCTCCCAAAGTACTGAGTAATGCATCAACATCAGTAAAACTAATTAGATTTCCTTCTTCTGAGAACACGCATCGGGAATTTTGTTCCCGTCGGCAACACACAGTAAATGTAGTTCCCTTTTGAAGGAGAAATTGACATGCCAACAGTTCTACCTAATTCTTTGACAAGTTTAAATCACGAACTTGATCTTTGTGTTCTGACTGATTGGTTATATGATGTTCTGTAGATATTCCATCGAAATCTGGGTCTTCAATGTCGTCCATTTCGGTACTAACATTTAAGTCTTCAACGCCAGAGTTTTCGGATTACAAACTTCAATTGTCCGGTGGCGCTGGAACTCGAAGTCTGTCGCTGTAAGGAACAGGACTAATACCCGAAGGGCAGTTGACCATTCAATATGGTCTTCTCGGTCTTGCTTGTGATTCCAGGAACTTTGGTAGTGCAGAAATAACAGCCTCTGAGGTGGTTCTCTGGTTCCCTCCATGCCATGGGAATTTCATGGGAATGGTGTATGTCGTGAATTTCCGTTAAGCTAACTTCTAAGTAATGTTACATAAGACGCACAGCAAATATGGGGGTCCCATGATTTGGCCTGATTACCAATTTGACACCCGGCATAGAATATATATGTCTTTTTTCTTAAGGGAGTAAAATTCCGCCTTTGGCGCTTCAAACCTACCTCCTCACACATGTAACAGAAATTTTTTCCATGGTTTACTCTCTGCCGCGGTATTGTAAGGAATCTGTTTGTACAAAAATTAACACTAGAACGCAACGAATAGATGAGTTGTGCCCTACGAAAATATCAACATAATTTGCTCTCGACAAACAGGGCGCGACTAACATGAAGTGACCCACATGCGCAACACGCCGAGTCGGCGTACCGGGAGCGGTAGCTCAGTGCATCGACTGATGTCACTGCACGCCTCTGATCGGGAGGTCCTAGGTTCCCACTCCCCACGGCGGCAGGATTTTCGACACTAGCTTTCCGGCTAGGTCGAATTCAGTCGCTGCCTGGAGGAGAATTCTAGCGGCCGGCTGCTCTGATTGGTAGCTTTCCGTGGTTTCTCCAATCAACACCAGGCGAATGCCGGTGCAGTACCCTACCAAACGGGCTACGGACCGCGCGCGAATTTCCCTTCCTCTTCCTTGTCCTATCCTCTCCCCTTACACACACACACACACAGTTACACTAACATGCGCTACACTACCACATATTCCGGGAGACCGGTCGGGAGCTTAGAGCTTGTCCCGGCTGGGGCGGTGCCCCGCTGGTGGGAGAGTCCTGGTTAGGGGGAAACCCCACTAGCTGACTGTAGGTCGGCGCCGGATCTCGCCATCCAGCGGGGGAAGATCACCGCCATCGCCCGCGAAAAAAACATGGACTATGTTTACGGGACTAATGACCAAAGCTGTTGACGCTCCCGGAAACACGAAAAAATCAATCAACCGCGTCGGCGTGTGGTTTAAGGTGGGTCACTACAGTTAAGTTCGCAATGCCCTGCGTTGCTGAACTGATTGGACCGATATGACATACGTTTCGGGTCTTAGCTGAAATTTACGTCATACATTGCGGGCGACCACCGTATTGCAAGCCTGCAAACGACTAGCGTTTCAGCATAAGCGACACTGAGAGATATGTGTCACACTCAGAGAGTGACTCTCTGAGAAATATACGTAGTTTTAGTATTTGTGCGATGACACGAAAACAGCCCGATGGGCACTTTTTATGGTCACATTCTGTTTTAGCGTAGCTAAGTACATAAGAAACAACTAGAGTTCGCCATTTAACAAAACCACTGTCGACCAGTGTTACAATGCAGTTAAATGCATGGATAATATGGCTACCGAAAATTAATAAATAATATAGTTTTAAAGCGTTTTAATCTTTGTCTTGAGTTACTTAGTTAAAAGAAATAGCAGTTTTTGTATACCTTAATTACGTGAGGCGTAATTAAATGAAAAATAAAATAACCGACACTGCGAGAGATTGAATATATTTAGAAATACAAAAGCGCAAATAATTTCTGGAAGTTGAAAATTTGATTATAAAAAAGTTATAAAGAATGAAGGATAGATGTATTTTCAATGCTTGGGGTGGCTGAACTGTTGTTCGGGTGAAACGCTTGGCTTTAAGGGTGTCGTGTGGCTGTAAGCATTGATAAAAATTATTATTTTTCGTGGTTTCTAGTAATTTGAAGTACGTAGATCTGATATTTGTCAAGAAATTATCGTTTTACAAAAATTAAAAATTTGAGTCCTGTGCGCGAGTTTCGGCCCTGCTCTGACCAACAAGCTGCTTTGAGAGAGCGTTCAAGCATCGAGAGGTGCGGCGCAGTGCTAACCGTCGATGAGCCACTTTCTGAACACGATGCGCGTTTCTAGCTTCAGTAGATTTCGCTCTGATTGAAGCGGCACATCGTCTCTCATTTTATAGATCTTAGTTAGTTAATGCCTTATTTTATGTGACGAGACTCGGGCCATGAGGCCCGCTCTACCGTCGGACCACATACATTTAGCTACGCTCCTTTCACCATCTAGCGGAGAAAGGAGGTATTATCTTGGGCGTCGAAACAGACGGATCTCAATTTTGCTCAGAGGCTTCTTTTAGGCTTGAGAATCTTTTACATGCAGTAAATCTACTACATGGGACACTCGGCTTTACTTCCCCACCGAAGGAAGGCGTACGAAGGAATTTTTCGCCCTTAAAAGTCCGCGGCTTCTATCGGGTCTGAACCCGCAAACTCGGGTACAACAGTCCGATACGCTGACCGATTTACCACCGAATCCGCAAATCCAGATGTAGTTAGAAGCGTTGCGTAGTTAGTACCTTTGGGAATCAGAGAATATGAAACAAACTATTTTTATCGGATATAGTCACCGCTAATTGCAGTATCGGCTGGTTGAAATATTTTATTTGATGAGTAATATATACTCTATGTATTCCAATGTAATATAATTATTATTTCTCTCAATTAGTTTAAACTCATTCCAGATTCATAATCGCCGCCGTAGCACCTGGTATAATAATACCGTATGTGTTGACACTCGAAGAAGAAGGTTTTGGCACCAAGACTGGAATTGCCACACTTGTAATTGCGGCTTCAAGTATTGATAATATTTTGACTATATCTGCATTTGGTGTTGTTCAAAATATGATATTTACTGAAGGTATATTAAAAGCGTAATTTTATCAATGAAGTATGGGTTAATCCATTTTAAATAGTCCAAAATTTCATAAAATTGGTCGCTCGACCATCTCGAAAAAAAAAAAAATTGTACATAATTTTTTTTATGTTTTGGCTGTTCAAAAGCATCTTTGATTTATTTTTATTGTATCTGGTTGACAAATGGCGACCATTTTTGTTTTACACTGTGTATTCATTCTAGAATGAATAATTTTGAAAAGAGTAAACCTCTACAAACGCGAAAAATGGCGCACGGTGTAAAACAAAAATAGCCGCCATTTGTAAACCAGATACAATAAAAATAAATCGAAGATGCTTTTGAACAGCCAAAACATAAAGAAATGTATGTACAAAATATGAATTTCTTTCGAAATGGTCAAGCGACCAGTACTGGACCACTTAAAATGGATTGACCCGTATGTAATAACATTACTTTCCCGTGGTCCATCTTTTTATACTTTGAGTAAATCGTTCCATTAAGCTTCGTAGAAAATATTAATACCGATTGGACTTAAGTGTATCCAGTTAACACGCCAATATAATAAATGAAACTTGATAGAGTTTGTTGTATGATTGTATTTTTGCGTGTAAAACATTTGTCTACAATATTTATATTATGAAGCTGATAAAACAGCAAAACACTGTAATATTTATTGAATTGTTTCAGACTAACATGATATCTCGAAATGTCAGAGGGAAAATAACATGTCAATCCTTTTCTAACGAAATTTCAGTAATTACTTTTTAATGAGACAATGTTGGTTATACTTCCTAGGTGGTGTGATTAAACTTATATTACAAGGAGTACTGGAAGTTGTTTTAGGTCTAGTTTTTGGAATTTCATGGGGAATAGCGTCAATCTACATTCCTCACAGAGATGAGGTCAGCATCTTTGCAAATTCCCGTCATTACAAAGATGTGGTTACTAAATATAACCATGGTGTGCATCTTTCAGAGGTGGGTAATTGCCGGTAGAACAGCAATGGTTGGTCTTGGCGGAATGTTTGCTATCCATGGAAGTCATTCACTAGGGAAGTCTGGCGCAGGTCCCATTGCTTGCGTCGCGATGGCTTTCATTGCATGTTGGGGATGGACGTCGCAGGGATGGCCAGGTCGAACGGCAAGTGCACTATTCTTTCTGTAGTTAAGACCTGACAGTTAAATTAGTCTAAAAAACAGTGCAGTAATAGATGCTGGAGCGGTAGCGATAGCAGTATCCGTGGTAGTAATAGTTGTTGATGTAGCAGTAGTAGTGTCCACACACACACACACACACACACAGTTGCTTTGGTTGATCAATTCCCACAAGCGAAGGATTTACTGACATCAGTGGTGAAATTCCTCAAACCAGCATATGGGGGAACACAGGTAGCAGTAGCCAGTCTCCTGGCCACCGTAGCCTATGCCCTCTTATCTTCTGGTAATGTTAGAATATGATGGGTAAACTGATGATTGCGTGAGAAGAAACCTCCCCCTGAGGTGCTTCTAATGCTTAGATTTTGGGCACATAAGTCGAGCATGTAAGAACCCGCGCGACAGATCCAAGTTGTGCATGAATTGCGGTGATGATTACTCCGCTAAGACATGCACGAACGATCCAAAGTGCCTACTGTGGATACAAAACGGCAAAGACAGCAAACGTGCTACTGGATATAAGGGGTGTCCTTCTTACCAAAGAGCACTAAAGAAAATATTGGACAGACCATGAAAATAGTTCAAATAAATCTGAACCACTTTGACGTTGCTCAGAATATTCTAGCACAATCTGTGAGGGAATGGGAGACAGATGTCGCGATTCTGTGTGAGCAATATAGAAACCGCGACGATTCATCGCGGGCACCCGACCAATGCAACAAAGCAGCAAGTTGAGCATGTGGGAATCGTCCATTCCAACAAGTAATGACTCGAGCTGAAGGTGGATTCGTCTGGGCCAAAATTGATGGACTCTATATCTACAGCTGCTACGCGTCACCACACGATGCGTTTGATGACTTTCAGCAATTCTTGGATCGTCTAGTTTTTTATGTCAGAGGTCGCAGCCCCCTCGTGATAGCTGGGGACTTCAATGCTTGGGCCGTGGAGTGGGGGAGCTCGACTACGAATAAGAGAGGTCGAGCCGTCCTAGAATCATTCTCCCTCTTGAACGTAGTACTCGTCAACTCCGGAGATACACACACTTTCCGCAGAAGTTGTTTAGGATCTGTGGTGGACACCACGTTTATAACAGACAGCTTGTTGAGAATGGGAGTATCCTGGAAAGTCAGTGAACAGATACACAGCGACCATCAGGCTATTGTATACGAGATATATCCCGCATCTCGTCATGTTGGACCGGGATGGAAGGCCAAAGCGCTTGACGAGGATGTATTCTGCCTTTGTTTGGGGAACTTTGTACCATCAGGGGCAGCAGAGACAAAGTTTAGCCAAATTATGAACTGGATAACCAGAGCTTGTGATGCAGCTATGCCCAGAAGAGGAACCAACCACCGACGATTACCAGTTTACTGGTGGAATGAAGACATTGCTCAGCAGGCACCAAGGCAGGAGACTATATCAGCTAGCTCGTGGTAAATACAACTTTGTTTAATTGCAAGACAATATAAATTGGCCAGAAATCAGTTGAAGACCGCAATCCGGGAAAGTAAACGTCTTTGCGCTAAAAGCCTGTCCGATGAACTTGATAAAGATGTATGGTTTAGACCATGCAAGACGGTTATGGGTAAGTTTATAAAGTCGCATACTCAGTCTCCAATCTGCCCTGACATTCTTCGGAGAATTGTGACAACTTTAATTCCCACACCACCCGGACCAACTGACGATTATCATGCCACTTGATACGGAGATGACACCACCAGTCACTGAGGATGAGCTACTGCACGTAATAAGTAGAATTGGTAATTCCAAGGCACCAGGAGCGGATAGTATTCCCAACATCGCCCTCAAGCCGCTGTGCATGCTCGATACTGCGGGTAAGGTTTTCGAACATATTATTAGCGCAAGATTGGAAGATGCAATAGATAAAAGAGGTGGACTCTCAGAGAACCAGTATAGCTTTCGCAAAGCTCGCTCAACAATCGATGCTGTTAAGCTTGTCGTCGACACTGCCCGACAGGCCGTTAAAGGGAGCAGGTAGAGATGAAGTCCAAAAAAGTACTGTGCAGTTGTACCATTGAACACTAAGAATGCTTTCAACTTGGCAAGATGGAGTGTCATTTAGAAGGCACTACATCAAATCAATGTACCTACGTACTTGAGATAAATAATGGCTGAATATCTGAATAGACAGACAGACAGACACACAGACAGTCAGACACACAGACAGTCAGACACAGACACACACAGACACACAGACACACACAGACACACACAAACAAACACAAATAACACACACACACTACCTCACTACTCACTCACTCACTCACACACACCTACACTCTACACACACACACACACACACACACACCACACAAATGTTAACACAATGTCCTAATTGCATTAGGATGTGCAAATATTATGAATCCTAAATATTTGAAATATTTATAAGAATATGGCTATATGGTAAATAGCGTACAAGACAATAGAAAACTTAACTGTACTGATATGCACATCTTTCTTGTAAAAGTTTTATTTGCCAGAGTAAAAGCAACAGGTTTGCCAAATTGTGAATTTGTCGTATCTGTTTGAAGTAAGATGTCTAAATTAAAGCAAAACTATCATGAGGACGTTACTACTAATTGTATTAAATCAAAACTTGAACCTAACCTCTTCTAAACCATCACTAATTTCATTTGTATTATATATACTATCTATAATTGTTCATTTTATATTTATCGATTTATCTTATCAACTAATAATTGTTCAATTGCTTTTTAGTTATCAAAAGTAGTGAAAGATATTTCCTTTAATCTTTCAATGATTTCTTTTGAACATTTTACATTAGCCGCTGCTGATACTCGTTTCCTAAACTCAATTTATTTTCTTGAAGACTTTCTCTGTAGGAAGTTCTTGGGCGATTCAAGTAAGCAGGACTGCAAAGAAGGCATATCTACACGAGACACTCGTGTATGTTTGAAAGAATGACCGTTTTATTCCTTTATCACAATAGAGCATTGAATTCTTCTCAATTTACCACGTTCGAAAATGCAATTCTCAAAGCTGAAAGTAAACACTGAACTTAGAAACTTACACATTTCACTTTTTACCATAATTCCCTCACCTGGAGACACTGCATTTATTCACCATGATTCTCACTATTTCGACTACAGACCACATCTACACACCACAACTCGAAAGCTAGTACAGGTGCTACTCAACGTACACAACTGGATCGCCTCAACTCCAAGTCGGTCGTCTCTAACGGAAGATATGTGTCAGCCAGTTGCCAGACATAGCATTTGTATCCTTCCACTAATTTTTACATTTAACGATCTTCTAACTTAACTCTATACTTTCGGCTTTGACAACTGTAACCTCATAATGTAAAGATGTCCTATTAGCAAAACACTTCACTTGTATTTGGTCTTGAAATAATAATAATAATAATAGTAATAATAATAATAGTAATAATAATAATAGTAATAATAATAATAGTAATAATAATAGTAATAATAATAGTAATAGTAGTAATAATGTAGTGCATTAACCGTCTTTGGTGAAATTTTAATCTTGTTTTCTTCCTGCAGAATCCTGTTAACAAAGTATTTTCGTTTATGTGGGGCTTTTGTCGGCATGTGCTCTTCAGCCTCATTGGCACCTCGCTGGATCTAGAAACTTTAGAAGGCGATTACGTATTGTACGGAGTGGTTACTGTAGTGGTTGGAGCCGCAGTAAGTGAAATTGCTATCTGCATCATATTTAAAGACCTGAGTTTCATATTCGGTCATGTTCAAAGAAAGTCAAAATTGAGGATATTGCAAGAATATAATTTTTGTGTAATTTATTAACATACGATTGCAGAAAGCAATAAATTCCCAAACTGGCAAACTTCTCCGTTTTTTGTGGAAACAGTAAAATATATTTTTCATTGTAATATATTATATTAAAATAATTTCAACTAGTTGCATTCGTGCGAACATTCCGCAGTTTATAAATCATTGTTTTAAAAGAGTATTTATGTTCAAGCTGCTCAACCCCCAAATTGTGCGTTACCACCTTATAGGCGCGATAGTAAACGTAGGTAAATATTCAAATATTGCTAAGCGCTGAGGCTAAATTATACTGAATGTAAAATAGTCAATTTTATATTTCGTAGATTTCGAAAGCCTACACGTTTCTGACTACCGAAGCTAAGCATGCAAAAACGTAATAGCCGGTCCTTGAAGCTCTAATTTTGTACCTTGCGGCCTAAGAAACATAACTGGGGTCCGGAAAAGGGTCTTAAGGCGAACGGTCTTGAGTTCTTGCTGGTATTAACGAACTGGCAACCTACAGCAGCAAAAATGCTGCTGAAGAAAATCTTTTGATCTGAAGGAAAAGGTTTGGCGATTGCTCAAGGACAACAAACAAAAAATATTCTCGTATAACACTGCAACAAATTAAGTATTTTAACAAAAACTATCTTCACGAATACTACAATAACATGCTATGGTACGTTACAACAGCAATACGTACAGTACAACAGTTCTTTACTTACCACCAAGAATATAAAAATTCTATTCAATAACGCGACACGTGAGCAGCGAATAATATTAGCAGGTGGCCTCTTCTTTGGAGCCTTGCTGTCTCATGACGTCAGATGTGTCGTAAGCACTGTCTATGAGAATTCACTCGATTTGTCCGGCACGAAAATGGGCGAAATTAACAATAAAATATTTCAATGTTTAGCAAAAATGGAAACTCTTTCTATGCTTTCGGATTTTCAAGTTTCTGGATATCTAATGAAATCAAAAATTCTACATTTTTCTCTCTGAATCTATTGTATGCATCCCTCAAGGGTAATTTCCTCTCTGCTAGAAGGACACTTACGGGATTTTGCGTCGATGGCATCTTACACATCGTACGAATCCCATCACGTTTGCTTAGTGTATTACGTACCCTGTTGAGACTTAACCATGTCTCATGGTGTTTTTTTTTATTTTTTTTAGTTTATTCTTTATTCTAAGAAAATACGGAAGAGTAGAGTGTTAATGGCCGTAGATGGCGCCGTAAGTGCCTTAATTAAAGAGAAAATTGTGAAATAAAAGTTTTACTGCGATAAAAATATAATTAAGAACTCATCAATAACTCATGTGTCGTGAAAACAAATTATTTTCAAATTTCGTATAGGTAGCCAATCATAATTAAGAATTAAATAATAAAGACAGGCAAAAGACGAGGACAACCGCAAGAAAAGGGAGGGAGAAGAAATGCTATTGAGGAGGGATTTTGTGGCGAGGAGGTAGGAAAGAAGCGGGAGTGAGAGGGAGTCCTGGCTGCTGTTCATCGCAAGCGAAGTAACAGATCAACCGAATTAATAGTTCAAAGCTAAGATTTTATTTATTTTTAAGAGAAAATAATATTTCTAGGCATTTATCTGTTATATTTATTTTGGAATGCAACGTTAATTGGAATATTTGTAAAAAAAAGTTTTAGATCCATGCATGGCGAGTGGGAGACGTTTCATTTCCTTGAATGTTGTAATTAAATATTGTTGAAAAGAGCAGAATTAGCAAAGATAATATTTTATTTGGTTTAATGATGTATTGTAATAAATAATTTTGTATTAAAAGATATCATTTGATATTTGAAAAGATCATTGAACGCATACGGAACTGATGTTTGGTATAAGCAATTTTAAAACTATGTATTGATATTTGCATGCGCATTCTAGATCTTTGCAATATTTTTTTTCCTGTTTCGTAATTTGCTAAATTGCTCGAGACGCTGTATGTACGGGCAACATCTGACGCAACTCACGACAATGAAAATTACTATCTCCGTATTAGCGTTGAAGGAAGTGCCAAGTAAATATTAATATCTTGAATAAAAGAAGATACAGCTTTACTATAGAAGTGATGTGTAGGAACCATGTGATTTTTTTGTGTTTAACAGGAAATCGCAAAAAAAGTGAATTTTCCTGATTTGAAACTCAGCTCTTAATTTCATGTGAACTTTTGCATTTACGTTATGAGTTAATCATTGAACTTACCATGTCTAGTTATGTAGGTCTCGAAATGTTTCAGGTGCGGTTTGGAATAACGTTTCTGAGCGTATATGGACAGCAGTTGAATAAAAAAGAAATGCTGTTTATGGCAATATGTTGGTTCCCGAAAGCCACAGTTCAGGTGTGTTTAAGTCCTCTTCATTGTAAATAATCATAAGGGACGTTAGCGATTTCTCTCCCGCCTTGGTGAGATGTAATATTGGACTCGAACCCCTCCTCCTTCTTATCTCAGGTAAGATTTTTCAAAATGCATATTTTTAATGTAAATACGTTAATTTGTGATTGATTGCGTTGGTATTTATTTAAAAATATAATTTTTTTATTTATATTTATTTAAGACCAGATATGACTTGTATTTAGAAAATAGTGATTAAATTACAATGAATCTAAAACCTCTCGGTAATTTTTCTTTAAAATTTCAGTAAAAATACAGGCAATGAGATTTATCTCATTAGTAAAAAAAGTTTGGTAATTTTTCCTAGATTCTTTTTCTTTGAATACTATGCTACTTATTGTAGCATTCCCATAACCTCGATAAAAATTATTGTGCAAGAAATAGCCATATATTAGTATAAAAACGTGTTTTACTTCAACAGTCGCAGTTTTCTCGCACTTTAGCACTGGTTTTAGCGAAAAAATAAGTGATATTTGCCCAAATCCACCCCTCTCCCTCATGTAAGATTAGGTGAGATTACCTTGACCCCCTTCCCCCTAAAGACCTCGCGTAATTTATGGATGGCTCCTAATAAATTTGGATGACTTTAGGCTTATAGTTGGACATAATTAATCTGGACTTAACAATAACAAATCACCAAGGTTCGTTTCCTGCCTAAATTAATCGCATGTTACATTACACACACTACATTAATCACATGAAGGCCTGGAGACAAACGTAGAACGTTGATAGCAATTATTTTAAAGGCATTACAATTGGGTTAATTTAGTAATCAAAATATGAAAGTGAACTATAAGTAGTGTATGTGTGCATTTACAAATTTACAAAAGCAGCATTTACAAAAGCAGTTGACGCACCCGGAAACACGAAAAAATCAATCAAATCAATCAATCACAACGTTCATCATTCTCGTAATTTTGGTGTTTTATACGACGATTTTTAAGTACTGCGGGTCTCCCAAACATAAAATGGTTTCACCCTGTAAAAATAGCTCCATTTTTATTAAATAGAAAAACGTGTTTTAATGCAAGTACTTTCTGAACAAATACAAATGAAAACTAATAGTTTGTATATCAAATGTTATTTTTATTAATTACTTTAAATACATTTTACGTTACAAAATATGTTATGCATATTTTTTCGAAGCGCGGGGCCCCTCATGGATGGGGCCTCAAGCAATTGCCTGTTTTCCTTGTGGGTAAATCCGCCTCTATTTAATTAGTTTTATACTAACAAGATGCACACATCGTACCGCCCTCCCGTCACACCATATTCACACACACTTCTTTTTCTGTGTTGGCGTTAAATGTGCGCCTTTCGCCCGTTCGCCAGATCGCAACGGAAGCTTCGTGGGTGACCTTGGTTCGAGTGCGTGGGAGGTGGATTTCTAGAAGTCGGTTGATCTGAGGGTGATTCCCTGGGATCATTTTTGGGCGGAATTTCAACACGTTATTCTTCGTTTCCCATGCAGTTCCCATGCCCATCTGTAGGTAGGACTGTATTTAGGTACTGCAGGTCCAAAATAGTTTTGTGTCCCCTCCCCTCAAGTACAAAATAGTTTTGTGTTTCCCCTCCAGAAAAATATCCTTATTGACTAAAAAACACTTATAAAATAACGTTTTTGTTTAAACATAGATAAATAAAAATACAGAGTTTTAACACTATTTTATTAACATTTGCTTCAAAGACAGCGTTTGGTCACGCATAGCGAGCTAAAAGTTCAATTTTTAACCCTAGTGCTAGAAGTAAGACGATGCTCAAATGTTGAGATAAATTTGTGAATGCAACAAAAGAAATAAAGTTTCGTCTCAGCATTGCATCAACTACCACTAACCTTATTGTACCATTAAGTGATTTGTATACTTGTAAGAAAATAAAATGAAAGTCAGTAAGGCTGTGTAAAAAGTAGTGTATGGCACACGTGGTATAAATTATTTTATTGTTCTCGTAGGATTATGGCATTCGGTCTATCAGTCTCGTATGACAGCCATCCCTACTTGCAAAACAAAATGAAACTTTAGTACTCATGTCGAAAATAACTATTATGACATTTTTCAAATACTTTTCGCATTTGGGGAGGGGGCTACCCGTGGATGGGCGGCCCTACGCAACTCCTAATTTTGCTTGTAGATGAATCCTGTCCCGGCTAGGGATGGCAAAAAAACCATCGATTTTTTTAAAACATAGATGTTTTCCACTAGAAACATGTATATATTACCATCGATATTTTGCTTTCGATGTTTTCTTCACATCGATATTTTGTTGTAAAAACATCAACGTTTTGTAATTTTTAATTTTTTGCATTTAGTTCTTAAATGTAGGGGTTTAAGAACGTTGTAGAGTAGCAGCAATTCACAACATTATCGTTGTTTTGCGTCATCCTCTTTATCACGCTGCACATTTCGCGTGTGCAATCTGAGGAAATTTTATGTGGTTTTACTTCGATGGTGTATGAATGGATGTGACTAAAGGGAAAAGTAGCGAAACACTATGTTCTTTATTCTTAATTTCATTCTTTACATTCGATAATAATTTTTATTAACATACTACTAACATCCTGATATACAAACAGTAAAATATATACATTTTACGCACTGTAATTAAAAATGGATGGTAAAATAGCACGCTATATTTAAAACATCGATGTTTCTTTGTCGATGTTTTCATCGTCATCGAAAAAATCCTTTAGCGATGTATCGAAACATCGATGCATCGATGTTTTGGTAAAATTTGCCGTCACTAGCCCTGGCCATAGGACTGGGCAAGGGATGCAATGCCTTGTGGAGGCTCCCGACAATCCGGCCGACGCCGCGTTGAGGGTATTGATGTTCACGTTTCGATTGGTTGGTTGCTTGTTAGTGATTCCGGGCGCGCCAACTAATGAGGCCATTAGTCCCGTATGTGTTGCTTTCTAATTGGCTGGTGGCGGTGATCTTCACCCGCAGGATCCGGCGCCGACCTACCGTTGGCTAGGGGGTCTTCCCCAACCAGGTATCTCCTACCAGAGGGGCACCACGTCAGCCGCAACAAACTCTAAGCTCCCGACTGTTCTTCAAGCGTGTATGATAGTGTAGTGCATGTTAAAGGGGTGAGGATAGGAGAAGGAAGAGGAAGGAAAGATCGCGCGCGGTCAGTGGCCCGTTGTTTGTTTGGTACTGCATTCGCCTGGTGTTGATCGGAGAAACCACGGAACACTACCGATCAGAGCAGTCGGCTTCTAGAATTCTCCTCCAGACAGCTAGAGAATTCCACCTAGCTGAAAAGCTAGCCATGTCACCCGGTCTGACGTTTCGACCATCGTATGAAGATCACGATGTGGTGGTTGAAACGTCATCAATGCTTTCGACGCGGCGTCATCCGGACAGCCGAGATCCTTTACTGGGCGAGGTATGGCTCCTTCAGCGCATACCCCTTGATATCGAAGAGATTCCGGCAATAGCAGGTGTACACGATTTTCAGTCGTAAGCCTGTCCTGGGTTTTAGCATCACTGGAGAGGGATAGAGACAGAGAAAGACAGAGTTATAAAGAGAGAGGGAGGAAGGGGGATTGGCAGTGAGAAGGGAGATATTGATAGAGGGAGAGAGAGAAAATTGTCTGTGAGCAGTGAATGATCGATATACGAACGTAAAACATTCAGAGTCAATATTTGGTAAATCAATGATCGATTAACGAGAAATTCGAGTAACAAAGGCGTTTATGAGAATGTAATACAAACGTGTATAATATATTACGTTGTCTATTGGTGTGATTATTTGCAGTTTTGCATTTTCTTCAAACTGTTTTTATTGTTATTATCTGTTGTCTCCCGGAATATGTGGTAGTGTAGTGCATGTTAGTGTAAGTGTGTAAGGTTAGGACAAGGAAGAGATAGGAAAGATCGCGCGCGGTCCGTGGGCCGTTTGTTAGGGTATTGTTGATCGGATAATCCACGGAAAACTACCGATCAGAGCAGCCGGCCGCTAGAAATCTCCTACAGACAGCGACCGAACTCCACCAGGCAAGGCAAAAAATGCACTACACTACCACATATTCCGGGAGACCGGTGGGAGTTTAGAGCTTGTCCCGACGGGGCGGTGCCCCGTGGTGGGAGAGTCCTGGTTGGGAAACCCCACTAGCCGACGAAAGGCGCGCCGGATCCGCGGGGGGAGGAGGAAAACATACACTACAATAATGGGACTAATGACGAAAGGTGTCGATGCGCCCGGAATGAAGCGAAGCTGTGTGGGGTGTGGGCAGGCCGTGATCGGGCCGCTGGCGCTGGACCGCGCGGTGCGCGCCGACCCGCCCGAGCCGGAGCTGGAGGCGCTGGGCGCGCACGTGCTGATGGTGTCGGTGATGGTGATCCTGGTGACCGCCCCGGCCGGCGCCCTGGCCATGTACTTCACCGGCCACGTGCTGCTCTCGCGACCGGACGAAGAGGCGCCGGCGGACGCGCCAGACGACAGCGCCGCAGCGGGCAAACGCCGAAGCATAGCGCAGCTCCGCCGCTCCGCGCGCTCCGCCAGCATGATGGAGCTCACTTGATGCGTGCGAGGTTTCCTCTTGGATGGTGAACTCGGGGAACTATTCTACAAAATTTCGTGTGGATCAGTACATAAAAGCTATGAATGGAAGGGCTTCACGATGATTGGATCTCGTTATGCAATTTAATAATGAATATTTTAACTGAACATTTTTAATTGAATTTGCCAATTGTATCTGTATTTCATATAACAATACATATGAGTTGAGTTATGTATTCTTAATGTAGGAACTTTATATTTGAATTTGTGTTTGAAATGAAGTTATTTTAAAGTAAGTTATAAATATTAAATGTGAAGTTTTACTTGATGCGTGTGTGTTCATTTGTACAGCTAAACAAACACGTAGGATCATTAACATAAAATATGGTTTTCTTGAGAAAAGGGTTCACACTACGCTGCGATCGAGTATATTGTGCTCTTAGGACAGACAGGGAAACTGGTTTTCTTTGTAAGTGTACTACCATTATAGTTATTAATGATCTTTGTGGTATTGGGTGAATAAACGTTGTGTTCCACTTTATAACATTTTATTCTCCAAACGTAATACAACAAACATATCATGTCTTCTGAGCCAGTATAATTTTTTTTACTTATTTATTTTCTTTTGAATAGAACAATACAAAGATCAGTGTTAATACACTCTACATTTGTTATAGTTGCTTATATCTACTTACAATTAACTTACAACAATCTTACAAATAACTTAAAATACAACTTACATTACTACTAGGGTGGTAGAGGTATCTTTGTACAATATCTCTACTTTGGATCGAGATCTGATAATGTGTTTGAGAATGTATGGAAAGGAAATTTATTTTAATGCGGGTCTTGTGAGTTGGGTTATAGCAGAGTCTTAGTGGGGTTAGTTTGGGTATGTTTGGTATATTTTGGAAGAAGTGGGTCAATAAAAAAATAATGTGGTTTGTAATCGATTCTATCTGGAATTGTTTTATCTGGAGTTGTGCATTGGAGACGTACCGTGGAGCATTCGTGATGGTGCGCAGGAGAGCCAGTACAGTCCGCGCGTTTCCCCCCTCTCTCCCTCTCTCTCCAGTCTCTCGGACGCCATGCGCCTCGTTCGTTACAGTCGCTGCCACTGCAGTCGCGCAGGGTAGATGCTCCTTCCGCTTGCTTCCGCGCCCCATTGTAGCCCCCAGGCGACCAGCTCGCCCACGCACAGTGTCTTTAAATATAGATATTTATTTAGTAGAAAATAGTTAAAACTGTATTGACATATGGGGGAGAAAATCATCTGCGCACGCTTTCTTGAGTTTCAGAACCCCTTCCCAACAATTTAGCGATTAATAGTTGAAAGTTAAAACAAATAATAATAATAATAATAATAATAATAATAATGTCATGCTTATTGATGTTTCTGTCCCACATTCTGGCAACATTCAAAGCAAATACACCGAAAAAATCAGATCTTGTTGAACCCGTTGAGAAACTGGAATATAGAAAGAGTCAACATTATCCCGATAATTGTTTCAAGCCCCGGAGTCATCCCGAGGAGTCAGATGTGGGGCCTTAAGCAACTGGGTTTGAATGAAGACAAACTCATGCAGAAGGCAGTTGTTATTTTAACAAGGATAGTGCGGAAATTCATGGAAAATAATGCAATATAATTCTTTAAAAAAAAAAAATAGATGTATTGTTCAGCTGTGGTCGGCCCAGCAAGCGAGGAGCGGCGCCTAGCGGAGTCTACGAAAGCGGCAGAGGCGACTGCGCCACCCGTGCGCGCCCAGCAAGTCGCGAGTTGTCGGTGTGAGAGATCAGGTGCGAGAGCAAGCCAACGCAGGGTAAAGAAACGATTTTTTTTAATACAAATAATTATTTCCTCTTCAATTTTATTCAAATTTTCAGGATGTGAATGAAATTATACAGAACTTTTTGGATATGCCAAATTCATATCATAATGATTGGTAATTATGTTTTCTTTTAATAGTAACATTAATTTTAACAATGATACATAATGCATTATTTACCATTTGGTCTGTATAAATGAGTATAAACAACCTGTAACAACTATTGTACTACAGCATCCGGGTCAATGACACCCATCTCGATCAGGTTTTTCGTCCAGTTTCCCTGATCCATTGAGCAAATGCTGAGATGGCCCCTTGTTTTGCTTCTGGACATAAATGTAACTTCATTTTCTGTGCACGTCTTCGAGAATTCAGTGGAAATACAATTATTCAAATTATCGTTTCCATGTTGTCGCGGCAGGAAGTAATAAGAGCCAAAATGTATTGCTTATTTATCCTTGAAAATAGATTTTATTACATGGGAGTTTTTTGTTTTTTTTTTCTTTCAAAATTCAAAATTTATTGCTTATTTATCCTTGAAAATAGATTTTTTACATGGGAGTTTTTTGTTTTTTCTCCCTTTCAAAATTCAAAATTTATTGCTTATTTATCCTTGAAAATAGATTTTATTACATGGGAGTTTTGTTTTTTTTCTCCCTTTCAAAATTCAAAATTTAAGTAGTATATGACCTAGTGTAGGGATCACAGAATTTTGAAAATGTGCACACAATTCACTTTTCCCCATAGCACGTCATACGCAGTTTTTAACTGCTTTTTTGACGTAAATAAATAAATAAATAAAAAATAACAGGGTGTCTCGCCAACTGCGGGCAACCCCTATGACTTCTAAACAGTATGCGATATCGAAATATAGATTTCGCTCAACAATGTAGAATCATGGGGCAAGTAATATTTGTATAGCATTGTTCGTAATAATTTTAGTTTTTGAGAAATTTAATCACCTTTGATTTTTTAATGGAATGGTATATTTTCCTCCCCAGCAATAGAGATAGATCTGCAGGAATCCAATGATGTATCACATGTTAGTATTTTCTTAGAAATTTTAGTACAAAAATATCTTTCTGACGTATGATTTTAAATTATACGGACAAAATTTCCTCTTGCAACTGTCGCCTTCGGGTAAGGCAGTCTTCGCGGCGCCGAGCCTGTTATGGACGGCGGCGCCGCGAAGCGAAGGCAACCTTCGCTAAAGGCGAGGATACTAAGGAAATAATGTCCGTTTAATTTAATATCACATGTCGAAAATCTACTTTCAACAAAAATTTCTATCAAATACTAACATATGAAACAGCATTGGATTCGTCTTTTTATGATCTATTCACTACTGATGAGAAAAATATAGTTCCATTTTAACATTAAAAATGATTAAGTTTCTCGAAAACTGAAAGTATTTCAAAAAATACCTTGTGACGTCGTGGGAATACCCAGTAATCACAGACACGAGCTTCAATGATAAAAATGTACAGGTTTATTCACAATATGTACAGTAAATAATGAAACTTACTCTTAGCTCTGGTAGACGTTTACTCCCCTGATCGCAGGAGCGATCATTAAAAATGAAATGTCTGACTCGTGGCCCGCGCCACTCCTCAGCGAGCCTTATGCACACAGCACACAGCTCCGGCAACCTCGGTCACCCGTGGAAATAGTGTCCACAACGGCGTCCCAACACATGGGTTGCCGTACGAGCTAGCTCGGCTCCGCACCGCCCTGGGCGCAAGTTTTGTGGTTCGCACGAGGGTTCCACTCAGCTCGACAAACCCCGCCCCGCGCTCTGCGTTCGCTCTTATATAGCTCCCACCCACGTGACCTGAAACGTCACTGGGTTTTTCACACGGCCCGCGCTAGTCGCATTGCCAGGCATTTTGGACATCCGTTTCCCTGGATTCTAAGAATTTTGCACTCGGGGAAAAATGCGCTGTCCCGCATTTTGGGCCTCCCTTTTCCTAGCTCTTAGAATTCTCCAAATACCTCATTGTTCTCACATCCTGCCTGGCCCCTGGTGTCTAATCCCTTGACGCAGCGACCTTGTGACGCCCCGCCAGTCGCTCTGTGTAGCCCTACAATACGTTACAACCTCTACGGCATATTACTTGCCCCATTATTTCGCATTGTTGAGAGAAACCTGCATGTCGATACCGTGAACGGTTTACATATGGGGCTAACGTGGGCTAATTTCCATGATTGTAGGAAATAAGAAGTACGAAGCATTGAATTGAATTTATTTGCTATTTTCGATAAAATTTATAAATTAAATTCTTTTATCGTTTTGTTTGTAATAAAACATAGCCAGACGTTTTGTGAATATTCAATGTTTGTGTTATTTTATGAACTTCTACAGGAGAAATAAATTTTATTTTTGAAGGGGTGAATAAAGTGGGGAAGATATGAAAGATCAACATCGTTATTAAAAATTTGATCTATTATAGGGTTTGGGATAAAAGATTTTGTAGTTGATTTTCAATTAAATTTTTTGAGTTTTGAAAATCGGTATAGGCAGACATAGTACCGTTGTTTAATATTAGTATAGGAAATACAATTTTTAAATTTGTTTAATTTGTTGAACATTCGAATCTGCTATTAGAAAGTATTTGTGCTATTGGATCTACTTTGATGTATTTAGGATGTGTGTACTTTTGAAATTTGTCTAATTCATATTGGTTTATACATAATTTAATAATGCATGATAGCTTGTTGATTTTTACTTTCTCATATACGTATACGGAGTAATACACACAGTATAGAAAAAGTTATGTATTACTGCGCAAAAAAAAACGACAGATTTTCAGCACAAAAAATTCATTGCCGGGCCCTGACAACGATAAAGTGGATAAATCCAGTTGCTGAATAAAGAAAAAAATCCTCAAACACGTGGTGTAGTCAGAATCCCTGTTAGTGGGTCCTTGATGCCGAAAAAACAATTGAAAGCAAAACGTCCGTCCGTCCGTCTGTGAACACTACTAGCGTCTAAATCATTCGTACGATCTTTTACAAATTGACAATTCCCTATCGATCTACCTCTAGTTGAAGCTTTGATATTTTGAAAAATATTCTTTAAAATTTGGGGGTACTTTACATGAAGATCACCGTATGTTTTAAAAATTTTCACACAAACGGCTCGAAAATTTTTTCTTTAAATTTCTGTAAAAATAGATTTAACTACACTTATAAACGTGGCATTGGTCCGATTTTCACGGTTAACAAACGGTTACAAAAAATGTAATTTTTTAGATTTGTGCCCCACGTCGGTATTATTTACATTAGGGGAGATTTGTTCACGTCATTGTACTTATGAGTTCATGTGCTTTAAACAATGTCATGTAAAGTTACTGGAAAAATAAGTAATTTTCTGTTAAAATGTGTTAAACATTCCGTATTTTCAGAAACGCACAAACGCCATTTTCTCAACAATGGCTCCGAATTTTTTCTTCCAACTTTTCCAACGATAGTGGTAATGGCACTGTTTAATATGATGTAAAGATCTTTTGGTGTATTCTTTTATTTTTTAAAAATTACAAAAAATTTCATCACTTTATTAAAAAACAAAAATCCATCCTTAATGACCATAAAGATTCCTCTAACCTCAACAATATTTATGACAAATTAATTAACACATTATAGGTGATTCTCCCACCTCTATTCCCTGTTCATTTGAACCTCTTTTTAAATAATGTTTCAACACATTGGTGTTCAATTTATTCTTTGTTTAGCACAATTTCTTCTCCCCCTTCGGGCATTATGTTTACATAGAGAGTAACCCATGGCACCCTTCCCCTCTTCTTCATCATCTGATTCATTAAGACTGCTGTTTTATTGTACTGAAGTTGTCACCACCTACATACACAGTACCTTGAACCGTTGCGTATCGAACAACATGCACCGATACCTAAAACTACTAATATCAATTGGAAGAGGATCTTCCACGTCAATCATTTGCATTCCTCAATGCCTTTTTAATATGGTTCTTTGGGTCACCATTGTTTAAGATTAGAAGTGCCAGGTTTTTTATCTCTACATTATGGTGTAACATAATCTAGGAAAGTTACAGGTATCACGTCCTTGTCTCATTGTTTTTGTTTTATACTTATAATATTAATATAACATGTAAGATTGTAACTGATTGGTTAATGTTGACCTTTCAGACACTGAAAGGCCTTACAATTTAGGCCGAAACGTCTGCTTCGAATATATTTAAATTGACTGGAATCATGTTTTTTTCTTGAATGTTTGATTTATCCAGTGAATCCTGATTTATTTGATTAAAACTGTGATTGTTTTAATTGTAGGGTCACGGTTAGCATATATTGTATGTTTTTTGTATTACAGAATGTTTTATATTTTCAAAAATCTTAAATGGTTTTCAAGTTAATTTTGACTATTCTTAATAGTTATTGTTGTGAAATCATTTTAAACATTTGTTATGTTTTGAAGAAAATTATTAAAATTATAAACGTTCGAAACAATTATTGGAAGAATGGAAACAGTTGGAAGTTCTTCATGAGTGTCTTGTAGTTGTGCTGGTAGCCCATATTTATTTTGCAGTGGAATTCCAGTTGTCGTGCTGGAATTAAAAGCCGTAGATCTTTTACTTGGTTCTCTTTTCCTTTTTTATTCAATTTTGGATTGAAGTATTGATGATTGGACTGTTTTTAGATTGAACTGATTTTAGATTGAAAATTTGACGAAGTAGTTTCTGGTGGGACGGTGTGAAAGATCGGATTACATTTTGTATGTAAAACTTTTTCTTCTAGGATCAATGGTTTCGCCGTTATTGTGTAAAATATGCCCGAATGTTACCGTGAAAATGGCACTCCACTTAAACTCAAAGTACTCTTTTAAATCCAATAAAGTTGTATACACATGATTATGGCGCGTTGAGAATTATTTTACATTTTATTTGGAAGAATAAAAGTAGGTAATTAATAATGAGAAAAATAAATTTATTATTTTGTAAGACAATGGCTGCACTTTCATCAACGCGTAGGTTTTGAAGGCCCTGCTATTAATAAATGGCAATAGCGGGCATTTTATTAGGAAAAATCTGGTATATTATAGTGTTTGCAATAATTGGCAATACCTAATATCATGAATATCCAATACTTGTTCCATTGCTTCGTCAGATTCAATGGATTTAGTATCTTGTAGTCCTTGTTCCAGATCGTAACTCGCCTTTCTTTTTTTTAGTATTTGGAGCTCCTGCAGGAATCAAAATTCAAGAAAACTAATAGGGTGGTACTAACGAGTTGTAGTCAATGGTGCAAGGCCATTTTCCCCTCTTCACTCTTCTGTATTTTTTTTCTAAATTTAGCCGTTAATGAACCTGATCATAAACTCTTAAAAATACTTTCTGTGCTCCAGCTCCCGATATTGGTAGTTCAGCAATGTTTGCCTTGTAACTAGAGGCAGATTTTAGCAGAAATATCTCAACTGAGTAAAGGCACATTCTTTGCACTAGAGCCTAATAGTGAAACCCGAAAAACTTCACCAACGTCAGTAGCCATCTCATCAGTTAGGTTGGAAAGTTTGAATATTTTTATAGTCAGCAAGATTAGTGTCCTTGATCTATCAGAACTTCATTATTCCCTGCTTGCCCAATCCTGAGGTTTTGCAATGGTTTTGCAACTCATTGCTTGTCAGAAATCAATTATCGGTAATAATTATTGTAATTGTATTGTCATCGAAAATAGTTATCGTTAGTCGTTTAACTTTTATTATGAAACTGGAAAATGCGGGTAAAGCCATTTTGTCTTCCTTCTTTTTCAAAAAGAACTGGTTTTGCTTGCCCTCACCGACTTCAATCCCGGTCTTGAGTCTTCCTTCGCTTGTTTCCATGTTTTTCCTGCTGCTAAAACATTGTAAACAACATTCTTTTTATTATTCGAGTTAGCAAGAAAAATTTCTTTGCTCGTCGTATGAATCATTGTGTATCTAACATTATGAACGCAAATTGGTTAGACATTTTAATCCGCTTAGCACTTCAGGATTCTATTAAAACATCTTATTAGATCTGCTTGTGATTGCTATTTTGACTCATATTCAACATAATTGTCACGGATGCTCTTGTGTATTGTATTAAATAAAAACCCGTCATTGATGACGTGTTGACCTTGAACAGTGAATTACTTGCGTGTTATTATAATGAATGCTTTAAAGTGTATGTACAATTTTTTCAACGATTACTTTACTAAAAGCACGTTTTAATGCCACAAATATGTAAAAACCAATTTTTTCTGATATTACAAAATAACTTACAAGTTATTTAATAAAAAAACGTGAATGCCATGTAATATGTAGGTGTGTATAAAAACCAGCTCCATTGAAATCGACGAGTCATAAAAGTCGTCGTCTTACAAAATATTAAAATTTCTCTTTCACGTTATCAAGTACATAGTTTTTCGTCTTAAAATGTAAACACAGGCGCCTTATTTATTTGTATACAACTTCAGAGGATATAAATTACATATAGGAATTTGTGCCTTAAAGAGGTTAAGTGGTGTGCCGTTTTCACAGTAACACCCAGACATATTTTTCATAAAAACGAGAATACTATTGATCCTAAAGAAAACATACACACAAAATTGGGCAATTTTATCTTCTTTCATTTCATGTCAGGCTAAATTTTACGAAAAAATTTAGCCCCCCCTTATATCACAGAATTTCGCGCTGTTCTCACGGCTAAACCGTTATTTAGAGAAAAATATCATAATGACTCTCAATGTAAACAAATTATCTTCTTTTATTTCATATACGACCATTTGTTTCGAAAAAGGATGGCTCCTGAGTTATTTTGAAAAAAACTTAAGAAGGGGGTAATTATTAATCACAATTTTATTAGAAAACATATTTCCCAGTAACACTTTTGGTGGCACATCTGATAATCGTATTCAACGACCCCAAAAAAAAAACCAAATATCAAAACTGCTACAAAACTTTCTCTTACTTTCTACCATTTGAGTGGTCTAAAACGTTGCGGCAGGGGGAAGTCGCCAGGGCCGGAGGTCAACATCAAAACTAATTGGTGGGATTCAGATCATCCACCGATAATGGAACCTCACATTGCTGTTTTCAGACTGCTAATCATTCAAAAGAAGTGTGTCAATATGCAATTCCACTCTTAGAGTAGGGTTAATCCAAATTTTGCCTCAAAGCATTGATACAAACGCTGAGACACGCCATTACCCACGTCAAGAGATGAGTAACATGTGCAGGGGTAATAAGGTATTCCCATCAATGTACAAACAAAATTTAGTCTACATCAACATTTCCTCCTCGACACAACTATAAAATTGAGTATATTTCAATTAGGGAGATACAGATAATTATGGCTCCGATGGATTCATACGAGTTTTCTTTCAGAAAAATACCAAATATAACTGAAGAATATACCAAAAAAAATAAAAAACATATTTAAACGAGATTTATTGTAAATTATTATAAAACAAAGTTGTACCACATTGTAAAAAGAGAAGAAAAAGAATATAATTAGAAATGGGGTTCGTCAGGTTGTTGTGTCGTGTAGCGGAGACAGAATCAGCCAGAGATGTTTCCCTTGGATTCTGCCGCCCTATCCCGCGTTGAGCGGAGGGGAATGTAATCGGCGGTCGAGGTTCGTCGCGTCGCTGAGTTGTGGAACGGAGACAGAATCAGCCAGAGATGTTTCCCTTGGATCCTGCCGCCTATCCCGCGTTGAGCGGAGGGGAATGTAATCGGCAATCGAGGATCGTCGCGTCGTTGAGTTGTGAAACGGAGACAGAATCAGCCAGAGATGTTTCCCTTGGATCCTGCCGCCCTATCCCGCGTTGAGCGGAGGGGAATGTAATCGGCGGTCGAGGTTCGTCGCGTCGTTGAGTTGTGGAACGGAGACAGAATCAGCCAGAGATGTTTCCCTTGGATCCTGCCGCCCTATCCCGCGTTGAGCGGAGGGGAATGTAATCGGCGGTCGAGGTTCGTCGCGTCGTTGAGTTGTGGAACGGAGACAGAATCAGCCAGAGATGTTTCCCTTGGATCCTGCCGCCCTATCCCGCGTTGAGCGCAGGGGAATGTAATTGGCGGTCGAGGTTCGTCGCGTCGTTGAGTTGTGGAACGGAGACAGAATCAGCCAGAGATGTTTCCCTTGGATCCTGCCGCCCTATCCCGCGTTGAGCGGAGGGAATGTAATCGGCGGTCGAGGTTCGTCGCGTCGTTGAGTTGTGGAACGGAGACAGAATCAGCCAGAGATGTTTCCCTTGGATCCTGCCGCCCTATCCCGCGTTGAGCGAGGGAATGTAATCGGCGGTCGAGGTTCGTCGCGTCGTTGAGTTGTGGAACGGAGACAGAATCAGCCAGAGATGTTTCCTTGGATCCTGCCGCCTATCCCGCGTTGAGCGGAGGGGAATGTAATCGGCGGTCGAGGTTCGTCGCGTCGTTGAGTTGTGGAACGGAGACAGAATCAGCCAGAGATGTTTCCCTTGGATCCTGCCGCCCTATCCCGCGTTGAGCGGAGGGAATGTAATCGGCGGTCGAGGTTCGTCGCGTCGTTGAGTTGTGGAACGGAGACAGAATCAGCCAGAGATGTTTCCCTTGGATCCTGCCGCCCTATCCCGCGTTGAGCGGAGGGAATGTAATCGGCGGTCGAGGTTCGTCGCGTCGTTGAGTTGTGGAACGGAGACAGAATCAGCCAGAGATGTTTCCCTTGGATCCTGCCGCCCTATCCGCGTTGAGCGGAGGGAATGTAATCGGCGGTCGAGGTTCGTCGCGTCGTTGAGTTGTGGAACGGAGACAGAATCAGCCAGAGATGTTTCCCTTGGATCCTGCCGCCCTATCCGCGTTGAGCGGAGGGAATGTAATCGCGGTCGAGGTTCGTCGCGTCGTTGAGTTGTGGAACGGAGACAGAATCAGCCAGAGATGTTTCCCTTGGATCCTGCCGCCCTATCCCGCGTTGAGCGGAGGAATGTAATCGGCGGTCGAGGTTCGTCGCGTCGTTGAGTTGTGGAACGGAGACAGAATCAGCCAGAGATGTTTCCTGATCCTGCCGCCCTATCCCGCGTTGAGCGAGGAATGTAATCGGCGGTCGAGGTTCGTCGCGTCGTTGAGTTGTGGAACGGAGACAGAATCAGCCAGAGATGTTTCCGATCCTGCCGCCCTATCCCGCGTTGAGCGGAGGAATGTAATCGGCGGTCGAGGTTCGTCGCGTCGTTGAGTTGTGGAACGGAGACAGAATCAGCCAGAGATGTTTCCTTGATCCTGCCGCCTATCCGCGTTGAGCGGAGGGAATGTAATCGGCGGTCGAGGTTCGTCGCGTCGTTGAGTTGTGGAACGGAGACAGAATCAGCCAGAGATGTTTCCCTGATCCTGCCGCCCTATCCCGCGTTGAGCGGAGGGAATGTAATCGGCGGTCGAGGTTCGTCGCGTCGTTGAGTTGTGGAACGGAGACAGAATCAGCCAGAGATGTTTCCCTTGATCCTGCCGCCCTATCCGCGTTGAGCGGAGGGAATGTAATCGGCGGTCGAGGTTCGTCGCGTCGTTGAGTTGTGGAACGGAGACAGAATCAGCCAGAGATGTTTCCCGATCCTGCCGCCCTATCCGCGTTGAGCGGAGGAATGTAATCGGCGGTCGAGGTTCGTCCGTCGTTGAGTTGTGGAACGGAGACAGAATCAGCCAGAGATGTTTCCGGATCCTGCCGCCCTATCCGCGTTGAGCGGAGGGAATGTAATCGGCGGTCGAGGTTCGTCGCGTCGTTGAGTTGTGGAACGGAGACAGAATCAGCCAGAGATGTTTCCCTTGGATCCTGCCGCCCTATCCCGCGTTGAGCGGAGGGAATGTAATCGGCGGTCGAGGTTCGTCGCGTCGTTGAGTTGTGGAACGGAGACAGAATCAGCCAGAGATGTTTCCCTTGGATCCTGCCCCCTATCCGCGTTGAGCGGAGGGAATGTAATCGGCGGTCGAGGTTCGTCGCGTCGTTGAGTTGTGGAACGGAGACAGAATCAGCCAGAGATGTTTCCCTTGGATCCTGCCGCCCTATCCGCGTTGAGCGGAGGGAATGTAATCGGCGGTCGAGGTTCGTCGCGTCGTTGAGTTGTGGAACGGAGACAGAATCAGCCAGAGATGTTTCCCTTGGATCCTGCCGCCCTATCCCGCGTTGAGCGGAGGGGAATGTAATCGGCGATCGAGGTTCGTCGCGTCGTTGAGTTGTGGAACGGAGACAGAATCAGCCAGAGATGTTTCCCTTGGATCCTGCCGCCCTATCCCGCGTTGAGCGGAGAATGTAATCGGCGGTCGAGGTTCGTCGCGTCGTTGAGTTGTGGAACGGAGACAGAATCAGCCAGAGATGTTTCCCTTGGATCCTGCCGCCCTATCCCGCGTTGAGCGGAGGAATGTAATCGGCGGTCGAGGTTCGTCGCGTCGTTGAGTTGTGGAACGGAGACAGAATCAGCCAGAGATGTTTCCCTTGGATCCTGCCGCCCTATCCGCGTTGAGCGGAGGAATGTAATCGGCGGTCGAGGTTCGTCGCGTCGTTGAGTTGTGGAACGGAGACAGAATCAGCCAGAGATGTTTCCTTGGATCCTGCCGCCCTATCCCGCGTTGAGCGGAGGAATGTAATCGGCGGTCGAGGTTCGTCGCGTCGTTGAGTTGTGGAACGGAGACAGAATCAGCCAGAGATGTGTCCCTTTGATCCTGCCGCCCTATCCCGCGTTGAGCGGAGGGGAATGTAATCGGCGGTCGAGGTTCGTCGCGTCGTTGAGTTGTGGAACGGAGACAGAATCAGCCAGAGATGTTTCCCTTGGATCCTGCCGCCCTATCCCGCGTTGAGCGGAGGGGATGAATCGGCGGTCGAGGTTCGTCGCGTCGTTGAGTTGTGGAACGGAGACAGAATCAGCCAGAGATGTTTCCCTTGGATCCTGCCGCCCTATCCCGCGTTGAGCGGAGGGAATGTAATCGGCGGTCGAGGTTCGTCGCGTCGTTGAGTTGTGGAACGGAGACAGAATCAGCCAGAGATGTTTCCTGGATCCTGCCGCCCTATCCCGCGTTGAGCGGAGGGAATGTAATTGGCGGTCGAGGTTCGTCGCGTCGTTGTGTTGTGGAACGGAGACAGAATCAGCCAGAGATGTTTCCTTGGATCCTGCCGCCTATCCGCGTTGAGCGGAGGAATGTAATCGGCGGTCGAGGTTCGTCGCGTCGTTGTGTCGTGGACGGAGACAGAATCAGCCAGAGATGTTTCCTTGGATCCTGCCGCCCTATCCCGCGTTGAGCGGAGGAATGTAATCGGCGGTCGAGGTTCGTCGCGTCGTTGAGTTGTGGAACGGAGACAGAATCAGCCAGAGATGTTTCCCTTGGATCCTGCCGCCCTATCCCGCGTTGAGCGGAGGGAATGTAATCGGCGGTCGAGGTTCGTCGCGTCGTTGAGTTGTGGAACGGAGACAGAATCAGCCAGAGATGTTTCCCTGGATCCTGCCGCCCTATCCCGCGTTGAGCGGAGGAATGTAATCGGCGGTCGAGGTTCGTCGCGTCGTTGAGTTGTGGAACGGAGACAGAATCAGCCAGAGATGTTTCCCTTGGATCCTGCCGCCCTATCCGCGTTGAGCGGAGGGAATGTAATCGGCGGTCGAGGTTCGTCGCGTCGTTGAGTTGTGGAACGGAGACAGAATCAGCCAGAGATGTTTCCCTTGGATCCTGCCGCCCTATCCCGCGTTGAGCGGAGGGGAATGTAATCGGCGGTCGAGGTTCGTCGCGTCGTTGAGTTGTGGAACGGAGACAGAATCAGCCAGAGATGTTTCCCTTGGATCCTGCCGCCCTATCCCGCGTTGAGCGGAGGGGAATGTAATCGGCGGTCGAGGTTCGTCGCGTCGTTGAGTTGTGGAACGGAGACAGAATCAACCAGAGATGTTTCCCTTGGATCCTGCCGCCCTATCCCGCGTTGAGCGAGGGAATGTAATCGGCGGTCGAGGTTCGTCGCGTCGTTGAGTTGTGGAACGGAGACAGAATCAGCCAGAGATGTTTCCCTTGGATCCTGCCGCCCTATCCCGTTGAGCGAGGGAATGTAATCGGCGGTCGAGGTTCGTCGCGTCGTTGAGTTGTGGAACGGAGACAGAATCAGCCAGAGATGTTTCCCTTGGATCCTGCCGCCCTATCCCGCGTTGAGCGAGGGGAATGTAATCGGCGGTCGAGGTTCGTCGCGTCGTTGAGTTGTGGAACGGAGACAGAATCAGCCAGAGATGTTTCCCTTGGATCCTGCCGCCCTATCCCGCGTTGAGCGGAGGGAATGTAATCGGCGGTCGAGGTTCGTCGCGTCGTTGAGTTGTGGAACGGAGACAGAATCAGCCAGAGATGTTTCCCTTGGATCCTGCCGCCCTATCCCGCGTTGAGCGGAGGAATGTAATCGGCGGTCGAGGTTCGTGCGTCGTTGAGTCGTGGAACGGAGACAGAATCAGCCAGAGATGTTTCCTGATCCTGCCGCCTATCCCGCGTTGAGCGGAGGAATGTAATTGGCGGTCGAGGTTCGTCGCGTCGTTGAGTTGTGGAACGGAGACAGAATCAGCCAGAGATGTTTCCCTGCGATCCTGCCGCCCTATCCCGCGTTGAGCGGAGGGAATGTAATTGGCGGTCGAGGTTCGTGGCGTCGTTGAGTTGTGGAACGGAGACAGAATCAGCCAGAGATGTTTCCCTGGATCCTGCCGCCCTCAGCCCGCGGTGAGCGGAGGGGAATGTAATTGGCGGTCGAGGTTCGTGCGTCGTTGAGTTGTGGAACGGAGACAGAATCAGCCAGAGATGTTTCCCTGGACCCTGCCGCCTTATCCGCGTTGAGCGGAGGGGAATGTAATCGGCGGTCGAGGTTCGTCGCGTCGTTGAGTTGTGGAACGGAGACAGAATCAGCCAGAGATGTTTCCCTTGGATCCTGCCGCCCTATCCGCGTTGAGCGGAGGGAATGTAATCGGCGGTCGAGGTTCGTCGCGTCGTTGAGTTGTGGAACGGAGACAGAATCAGCCAGAGATGTTTCCCTTCGATCCTGCCGCCCTATCCCGCGCTGAGCGGAGGGAATGTAATCGGCGGTCGAGGTTCGTCGCGTCGTTGAGTCGTGGAACGGAGACAGAATCAGCCAGAGATGTTTCCCTTGGATCCTGCCGCCCTATCCGCGTTGAGCGGAGGAATGTAATCGGCGGTCGAGTTCGTCGCGTCGTTGTAGTCATGCGACGGAGACAGAATCACTCAGAGTATGTTTCCATTGGAATTACTGCCGCCTATTCTGGCGTTGAGCGGAGGAAACTGTTGGCGGTCGAGTTCTCACGTCGTTGCGTTTGCAGACAGAATACCAGGTTTATGAAGGAGAAAGATTATCACAGACTTCTGCTGCATTATGAGAATGGACGAAGTAAGATACTATGTTGCCATGCACGTCGTATGAAAAGTTGAAATAAAATCATGCGGAATGCGACCATGGTGTTCTTTCTCTATATCAGTTTTGTTGAACAGGTAAGGAATGTATCGCGATGATTCATGCGTGTTTATTATCGGAATGGCAAAGAAACGTTTACATGATCCGTGATGATTACTATAGCGATGTGTCTTTTCTAAAAAGTAAGATGGGAAAGGAGAGAATAAAATCTTTTGCTGGCATTCGATGTGATGATAACGTTCGAGTGAAGCATTTCTACCGTTTCGAGCTTGTGCAACGAAAGAATACAAGTTGAACTATAAATTGATTCGAAATGTCAAAGCTGCTCATTTCTTACAATGTTTGAAGTTTCAGAAGCAAACTGAAGCAGTATCCTTGATTACAACTTAGATGTATAACAAGAGAAGTGATTATCGTACAGGAAAGTTGGTAAAAAGAAAGAATGTAATGTTTCGCCTGGATTCATACTAGCACTATCCTTTTAAGAGACGAGTTAAATCTATCGAGAATAGATTGGCTCTTGCATCAACAAGAACAGCCTACGAAGTTGACAAATCTTGAAATTCGAACATTTTACAGACATTATGGGGTGATTCTACTTTTCAGCTTGATATGGTCTTGAACATAGACAGAATCACATGAATTAATACGATCATTCCAGATCCAGTTACAAATGAATTCGAAGAGAGGATTATCTTGTACAGGCCATCATTGTTTGTTGTATACAGACAAATCAGCCAGAATGTAATTTCTGCACTGCTGCCATTATCTAAGAAGATGCTAATGTGTCCTATGGTTGTAAGTATCTCATCTCAAAGTTCTTGGTCGGGAACGAAAGAAGATGCTTTCGATCACTAAGCATATCCTGCGTTGACATCGAACTGGGTCAGGTTGATCTCATCGATTTAACTTGGAACAAGAATCAGGGGAACATGTCTTCACATAAGGATGTAGGAACTATTCAGCATTAACAGGAAATGGTATTCGA
Source organism: Teleogryllus oceanicus (assembly GCA_964035755.1). Taxonomy (NCBI): domain Eukaryota; kingdom Metazoa; phylum Arthropoda; class Insecta; order Orthoptera; family Gryllidae; genus Teleogryllus; species Teleogryllus oceanicus. The sequence continues at coordinate 7,376,276 of CAXIVR010000005.1, forward strand.
AAATCCGCACATCGTAGCTTAGTTGATACCAACAAATACAGATTTCCGCATCTCGCTTTGATTGCTGCTAGTGGGAAAATTCAGTTAGGATGTCTGTGTTTGATAGAAGAATTCTCGAATACGCCAGAGATGATTCTATTCTGATTGTCGAGTTGACGAGGACTCATCATGTGTTGGTCGAATGTGCAGATTAATTTAAGGGGGACAGTGCCGTCAAAGACCATTGATGTTGATATGCACGCTATGATTCAAAATCTTTAGGCAGGTAAAACGTATAAATATCTGGGCATTTAAGAATGTGAGAACGTCTCCAAAGACGCAATGAATGAGAATTCGCAGGGAGTGTTACGGAAGAGTGAGTTTTGTCCTGCAGTCAGCTGGAAGTTCAGGAATATAGAATCTGCAATTGGCAATTGGACTGAAGAATGGGAAACAGACGCATTGTCAGTGTAGCAAGAAGCATTGCGAAAAAACTCCGCAACATGGGCAGAATAACACAGACACTGAACTTCTATTGCTACTTACCGTGAAATGTGAAACAAAAAAATGTTAAAGAAATCGTGGAGAGACAAACCACTCCGTAGACAATATCTAAAAAATGGTCAAGGTGCATATCAATAAATATCAACCAAATATGTGGGTTAAAAGGGGAAAAATGAAGCCATTATCGGAACTAGTTATAATAGCTACCTAAGATCAGGCGTTGGGAAGTGATTATGTTAAAGTGGTTCTCAAAATTTCCGAAAATGATAAATGCCGCTTCTGTCAAGAACAAGCAGAAACACTTATATTATCCCAGTTTGTCCAATTCTAGCAATGATCAAATATAAAAAGACACGATAGAGTGTGTAATTCCCTCCATTGGTAGATCTACAACGCCCTCGAAGTTTCATATACATGCTCCAAATTAGAGACGGACGAAACTGCGTTGGATTCCCTACGTTGTATTTCGTCCGAAGGAATATTCGTTGGCCGAAGAAGGGAGAAGGGGGGGGAATTTCTCTGCGTGAGGCAACGAGACTACGAGATTCTCGTATCTCGTAGGGACAGAGTATTCTCGTGAGCAGTCCAAGTCGGCCGAAGATAGGAAGCGACTGGTGATCAAAACAGCTTAGTGTAGAGCAAGGATTTCTTCTTCATTAATTGATTTAAAATAAATACAATAATTGCTCTCTAGCGCTATAATGAAACGTTTCCTTTTAGTTTCATAATATTGAAGAATTACATATCGTCGTACACAAGAAAAGTAAATAAATAAATAAATAAATAATAAATAAATAAATAAATAAATAAATAAATAAATAAATAAATAAATAAATAAATAAATAAATAAATAAATAAATAAATAAATAAATAAATAAATAAATAAATAAATAAAAAATAAATAAATAAATAAATAAATAAATAAATTGTGTTGATATTATTTCGATAATTTTCCGCCTTTCTATTTCCCAAAAAACTGCAACATTTTTCTATGCTCTATAAGGTGCTTTCTTCAGGGGATACAATAATTTCTCAAACTTCATCATGAATTAATGATCATACTTGTAAACCCACAAATATTCTTTCTTTAATTTTTGCGTCACCAATTTTAGGAAACTTCTGTGTTAAGTACATTTATCCAGGAGTATCGTCAACGGCTTTGACGAAACCCGTCCTTAATTGTAATTTTATATATAACTGAGGTATTTGCACATTCTGAGGATTACATAAGAATCATGTTTTACATTTTCTGCCCAGGAATGAGTGATTCGGGATTAGTCCATTTTTTAATGTAATGTTTTTTTCTGCTCCATCTGATGTATTCACACACAAAACAACAGAACTTTGTGTAACCTTGTTGCAAACCAAGATCGCAACTATTCCGTTCCCAAACTGTAATTTGAAGCTTTTCCAATATAAATTTAAAGTTTTTTATGTTTCTTTCATATTAGTAGAGTGCGCCACAGGCAGTGGCGAGAATTTATTGCCATTTTGCAGAAAAACAAGTTTTAAACTAACTTCAGAGGAATCAATGAATAAGCGCCAATATGTTGAGAAAGTTCATTTCCAAGTGTCTCTATAAAAGAAGAAATGTCATTACAAAACACTAAGCCATTTTCTTCAGAAAAATAGTCTTTAAATTCAAAATGACGATTACGATAAGCAATACATATCTTTGTATGCTTTTGAAGAAGATTCCATTCTTGTAGGCGAGAACCAAACATTTCAGACGTTTTTAAAATAACTTTAATTCTCGTGTTAGCTCTTTGAGCTCTTAAGTCAATTGAGGCTCAGATGAACACTTTATGTAAGCTTTAATAAATCTTTGATCAAGATTTGTATCACCAAAAGAATCTAGTTCATTTTTCTCCTTCTATTAGAATCTGAACTCTCTATATCGAATGTCACGTGCTCTGGAGGCTTTGATATGGGCAATTCTTCGTAGTGTGGAACTGGTCTCATTGCAGATTGCAAGTTAGGGTACATCACTGTATGTTTTGATTTAGCCGTAATTCCTTTAATGTTTGTTAAGCAGAAACAGCAGTCAGAAGAGATTTTGGGGTTCCCTCCAAATCAAAGGGGTAGCTAATGGCATGTGAGGGTGCTACTTGTCTATGCAGTTAGAAGCCTAAAATACGATAAAGAACAGATATGTGGGGCCCAGGCCCATGTTTGGTCCCCCATCCAAAATAAAGTTCATTACACTTTTCACTGATGGAGTAAGGTTGAGTCTTTGGAACTTGAGTGTCACTTCGCCACAAATATAACTAAATTGTTTGGACGATATAAATAAAATCTAGACATTTTGGAACTAACGACTAATTAAAATAAAAAATATGAAATACACAATAACATGTACGATAGCATAATTCAGGGACCCAAAGCACTCACAATGACTTGTTCATTGGTTCACAGTATCTCACAGGTGGAGTATTTCTGATGAATGTGTGCTACTCTAATTTACGTTTGTACATGTCTACACATGTCTGAATCTGCACAACAGTAGCGACGTTCCCATTTGAGTCTGCTCATTTGGTTCCATCATATCTACACCTCTTGTATATTTTACTTCACAATGGGCAAATGGACGAAAAACCGTTCACAAATATTTTAAAAATTTCAATAAAAAAACTGTGAAGATTGAGAATTCCGAATACACTTTGAAAACAAGATAAAAATTGCATTAAGTGTACCTATTGGTACTCATGAGACCAAAATCATGTTGCCCAGTGTAATGGGCATTCCCTGAAGGTGGAAAGAGGTCTCAAAAAGTAAACTAGAAGTGAGAAAAGAAAGGAAGCGCATAGCAAAAGAAAAAGAGAAATAATTTGGGCCAAGTGGAAGACTATTGCTTTCAGGTACTTTTCTTAGTTAAAATTAGCGACACGATTTACTGGCAAGAGAGAAAGAACAAATAATTCAGAAAATGCGCAAAGTATGAAGTAAAATACCTGGATGCGACGCCTGGTCAGCTTAAAAATTAGGATGACCTATGGACCTTTCCAAATTCCCATGTTAGCTCACCACCATTATCACCTGGCAGCGAGTCTCATTATTCACAGAGCATTGTTATCTACCGCCTAATTCTCAACAATGCTAATGACTTTTTTCTCACGCTATGATAAAAATCTAACTTATCTCTGAATAGTATGTAACGAATTTTAGGAATAGATAATTTGAATAAATTGTGGATAAATTCTAATTAAGAGGCGTTTTCTGTAAATTTTTGTTAAGGCGATAATGTGCATTTTCGTCAAAATCTCGGGTTACGTACATTTTCACTAAATTTACTTAAAAATCCCTCATGCCAAAGCTGCATTGAACCCTTTCCAGATCGACAAATCCTACGGTCTCCAATGTCTGTTGTGTTCACCTTTAAAGAGGCGATTACTTAAATCAAATGATATTTAAAATAATTTATGTTAACATTTTATCAAATTATTCTTTTCCCTTTTGGATCATTATATTAATTTAAAAAAACTGCTCTCATTTAAATAACAACGAACCATGATCATTTTACACTTTTCAAACATTTAAAAAACCAAGTAGTATTGAGCTCATAATATAAAATCAACCCGAGTTTATTTGGTAAAGAATGAAAAGTTATTTAATTTGTATTTTAAATTTGATAAACAATAATCAATAAAAGTTACGTGCAACGCAATCAATAAATACTGCTAAAAGAGTGTAGAAATGGTATTTGTGAAACTCACAACATGCAACAAAGTTATTCTAGTCTATTATACATTTCCTATAATGAATATTAAAGACACACAAATACATAATAATATGACAAATCAAATGTCACAACAGCGATCCGACGAGCGCAGAATTCAAAATTGCCACGTGATAGGCAAAAGCTGAGCAACTATTCTTTTCTGGGAAGAGTTATCATAGTTTCTCGTCTGTCAATTTCTATCAGTTAATTAAATACACCGTCGTTATAATTTATCTCCTCCCAATTTTAGATTTACAAAATGCGCGAGCAATTAGTTTTTTAAAATATTAACCGATTTGCTAATTGTATAAGTAGAATTTTCTCAAAAATACACATCAAACCAAGAGTTCGCGTTCATTTGCTCTATGAGAGGACATCATCAGACATCGGGTTTATTCTTTGCGAATTATATTCATGAAACCAATGCGAGGGAAGAATTTGATAACAGTATCTTAAATGTTAATAAAGAAAGAACAAAAGAAGGTAGAAATACCTGGTCGTCCCCACTTCTCGCCTTAATAACTGAAGCCAATGAGATCTCTGGCCGACAACCTCTGGAGCCGCCCCGCCACTTCGTCCAATTGCGCGGCGACGTGCACACTTTGTTAGAGAACAACAATATTTCACTTGTTACATCGACACCATCTATTGCCCTATATTCTTGGCTTTTCTCAGCGATGTGCGCAATTTTCAAGTGAAATTGAGATATCTGGTGATTAAACAGTGAGCTAAAAATTGAACGAATAATTGCGTCTACATTTTATACCATCAGCAACGATGTGGAGTAATTCGATGATATCACTGCCGAAAGGAAACTCTGTTGATTAAAATGAAAATAAAAAATAAAGATTATTTAAGATATTGCCCGTAGAAATAAAGGATCACAGTGTTTGATCATAAAATATTATTCATTTTAATTTCTTTGTTGGTAAAACTTACTTTTGTTTTACTCATTACTTTGTTGGTAAAATATGGTAGTTCCTACATATGATAGACAATTATTGTTCTTGATTAGTAAGTATTCGCGGTTATATGGTTCCAAAAGAAACTAGTGGTACAACTGCGCGTAATTTTCCGTACTATTTCGAAATTTGCAATTTTCGAACATTCAGACAGATAAACAAAAATGAGAACAATTCCATTCCTGTAAGCGGTCCTTGCTACTTTCTCGTATACGTACGTATTTACCGGGTAATAGTCGTAGTACAGAGGAAATTCAATAATGCTGTGAATAATCGATTTCAAGATTTCTAAAAATATACACGTTTTGAGGTCCCCTGATGCCAAAAAAAGTTTTTTAAGTGTGTCCGTCCATCTGTCCGTCCGTCCGTCCGTCCGTCCGTCGTCCGTCCGTCCGTCCGTCCGTCCGTCCGTCCGTCCGTCCGTCCCGTCCGTCGCTCGTCGTCCGTCTGCGTCGTCTGTCCGTCGTCGCCGTCTCTGTCTGTCGTCCGTCTGTCCGTCCGTCTGTCGTCCTCGTTGTCCGTCGTCGTCGTCCGTTCGTCGTCTGTCGTCTGTCCGTCCGTCTGTCCGTCGTCTGTCTGCTCTGTCCGTCCGTCTGTCCGTCCGTCTGTTCCGCCCGTCTGTCCGTCCGTCTGTCCGTCCGTCTGTCCGTCTGTCTGTCCGTCTGTCTGTCCGAAAAACTGGAGAGTTTTCCGAAAATAGGACTAGCACCATATTTTTTTCCCGTCCCTTGATGAAGGGACAATTATTTAAAAGGAGACAATTATTTTAAAATATTTGAGCGTTTTTTGAGAAAATATTGTTTTAAAAAATTAACATTGCTTATATTTTGCGCAAAATTACACTCAACTACTCATTTTTTCGAAAAACTGATCATGACTTTATTTCAAGATTTGTCTTTAAGGAACAGATTTCATTAAAAAAATCTCTGTCTACACTACTATGTTTGTAGGAAGACACTCAAAAGAAATTACACTTTTGTGATTTTCAAGAAATCTAGGATATTAGCAAAAATGAGACCTGCCCAATTCTCTTAAGCGCCCTTTACGCTATACGAGATCAAAGTTTGATTTTAAAAAAATGGAGCCATTTTTAGGATATTTTCAAATTGTTTCTGAGGCTCCGCGTCAAGTACCCTCAAAAATGAAAATTTTCGATTGAAAATCCCAAAGCCTTGAGTTTGTTCAGATCGATCCGGAAATATCAATTTTGGAGAAAATTGGCTGAACAGTTAAGACGCAGACGTTAACCATAAATGGTCGGACAGACAGGCATACAGTCGGACAGACACGTTTTGATGTTAGTCGATTTTTCGGTTTCAAGGACCCAGAAAATATGAATTCTGGCTACACTAGTGTTAGAGGAAGGAATTTACTATTTATAGAGGAGTTATCCACTTTTGCGTTACCGGGGCTCGACAAAAAGAGTTTTTCTGCAGAAAAGTCGTTGCTTTCCTCTTCTTACTCTCTCTTCTTACGAAGTAAGTGCAAGAAAGTGATAGCAACTGATTTTCGATATCAGAGGGCCCCAAATCGTGCATTTCCATTCAAATCTCGAAATCATTTTTTCGCAACATTCCATAATATTTTCTATACTCTGTATATTTCGCCATATAAACGTATGTATTCCAAAAAATAAAAATATGTTTCAAAATTTTCAATGCACCACAGAACTGAAGATTCTCTGAGATATTTGTCTTATGTCTTGAGTGTACATAGAATTCCATATATTAGGTGTTATTTTCTCGTATTTCCTGACATCACTGACTCAGCAATTGATTGTGGATTTTTGAATAACAACTTATTAGAAGCAACGTATTTTTTTGTTTATTTCAGCAATTCCAAGAGTGATATGAAAGAATGGACCTACCGCCTTTACGTTCGAAGTTTACAAACCTTTCGGATTTTTCGAATGTTTGCTGGGTGAATAGCCACTTCTAAATGTTCCATCATTTTGTCTCAAAATAGACATTAACATCTGTGAGTCGTTTTGTAGCAAGAATGTATCTGGAAGTTCTGTCTGTCAATTGTGGTAGAGAATGTAGCTCTGTGCAGACGGGAAAGAGACGTCACGCACCTGTTAATTACGCACAGTATTACATGTGTGCGTGTGACCTTGGGAGTGAGTGGCTCCACTGCCACGAAAGAATCCCATTGCTTCACAACAGAATAGTCTATTGTTAGCAAACAGCACGCGATCGATTGTGCGACGTTTGGTTGTTTTACTTTCCCGGATAGTATAGAGAAAGTTATGTAATGCTGCAGCGAAAAACGACGATTTTACAACGAAAAATTCGTATTGCGGGACTCCGATACCGAAATCGAATTGGATAATTCTTGTTCCGATATGTAATAAATTACTTCAACAGTTTATTACATTAACAAGCTGTGTAGTCAGAACCAACGTTTTGTGGGTTCCTGATACCAAAAAGCTGGTTTACGGCAAGACGTCTGTCCATCTTCCATCGTCTGTCAGTCTGAGAAACAACGCTAGTGCGTATGAGGCGAGATGGATTTTCATCGAAAATGATATTCTTTTAGTTGATCAAGACTGATGTCGCGGGGGAGAATTTGAAACGGATATTTTGAGGAGTATCTACTTTACACGAACTCCAACAACATATTCAAAATTCAGATATTGACCAATTTTTTCCATTGTCTATCAAAATTTAATGTCGTACAGTTTTATTTGACGTGGAATAATTAACGGTACATATCATTTTTGTCGTCAAAAATAAAGAACATGACTACTTATGTTGAAACGAAATTGAGAATTATTAATTGTACAACTTTCGATAACTTTATTTTTTAAATTTTCATTGACGATTCAAATACTGGGGTTAAAATTAACCTTTTTTCCCAGGAGAAAGTAAAAAAATGGTAGTACCGTTTTTGAGATTTTTTAATTGCATTCTTCAAGCAAAATTACGCAAGACTTTTCATGTTTTTAAAATTGTACATACTTTATTTAAAATTGAACTTTTAGAAGTTATTTTATTAAGAAAAACATCGCATCATCATAGATGCACAATGCTAGATTTTCGCAGTTTTCGAAAATACAGATTTCAGAAAAGATTGAATGTGTATTTTTAAGCGACTTTGCTCTATCCAAAACAAAAAGTGGAACCTGTTTTGAGAACAAGTTGTTTAAAAATTGCATCAATGTCCCCCAAATTTAAGCACAAACTACTCGTATTTTGAAAAATTAAATATCATCTTTTTTTAAAGATCCATCTTTGAAGAACATTTAATTAAGAAAAAAATTGTATCTTCTATTTTGTAGTAAATTGAAGGGGCCAAAAAGAAAATGAAAATTCAGAGAGTTCAACGATAATGATATCCACCGCTTTGTTTTATTCGGAGGAGATCCCAGAAAAAAAATTAATAAAACAACTCAAGCCATTTAAGAGAAAATTTTGAAAATGTTGTTGAGGTTGAACCGGCAAATCATTTGCGACTTTACCAGTTAACGTAAATGTGAAGGTTGACAGTATATACCACTGACGTACTTCAGGAAACATCTGAAAGCAACTTTCTCTAAAGGAAAATTACAGACGGAACGTCAAAAGAATACTTTAGATGTATCCATTAATTGTAATTTAATTTTCTATCTTATTGTGTATTTATTTATAATTTTGTTTATCTTTCTGTATCTTGTAGACTGACGATGACGGCAAAGCCGTCGAAAACCGGCTATCTTAATAAAGCTAATATGTTGACGAAGATGACCTCTTTTATTTCTTCTTAAAAGAACAGTCATTTATTATAATTTAAAAATAAAAACATATCGATAAGAGAAACAATTAAAAACCTATGTATTACTAATAACCTAATCTACTAATTTAATCTGAATAAAAATTTGATTTTAAACCTAACAACTAACCTAATGTACTACACAACAATTTCGATTCAAACTTCCTCAATAAATATGGAGACCTAACGGTCTCTGAATAAACGCAAAAAAACTGAATATTAGATTGGTGAACGACGCGAGCAGCTGGGGTGCAACCCGGTTTCCAGGAGACTTTGGCGTGGATCGGCGAGACGACCGTTGGAGACGAAGATCGAAAAGATGTTCTCAATGTTACTCTCGTTGATCCTAACGAATCTGGATTCTGGAAAACTGTGTTCTCAATGTTACTCTCGTTGATCCTAACGAATCTGGATTCTGGAAAACTGTGTTCTCAATGTTACTCTCGTTGATCCTAACGAATCTGGATTCTGGAAAACTGTGTTCTCAATGTTACTCTCGTTGATCCTAACGAATCTGGATTCTGGAAAACTGTGTTCTCAATATTACTCTCGTTGATCCTAACGAATCTGGATTCTGGAAAACTGTGTTCTCAATGTTACTCTCCTTGATCCTAACAAATCTGGATTCCGGAAAACTGTGTTCACAATATTACTCTCGTTGATCCTAACGAATTTGGATTCTGGAAAACTGTGTTCTCAATGTTATTCTCGTTGATCCTAACGAATCTGGATTCTGGAAAACCGTGATCTCAATGTTACTCTCGTTGATCCTAACATGATATTTTTCTCCCTCTTCTTCATATAAAGCTGGGATTAAGTGTTTGGTGAAGCCGATGGGTATGGCAAATTCAGAAGCATTCCCATTATCTCTGTGAACATTTTCCAAAAATCAGTGCAGCAAGAATGAAGGAAGTAATCCTCCCAAATCCGACAAATTTTAAAAGATGATGCATTCAAACAAGAGATGGCTCCAAAAGAACACGATGCCTAGACTAGATTTCAGTGGGTGTTGAACATTGCTTAGTGAAAAACAAGTCATCAGATTTTGTTAATGTAATCGAGAGACTTGTGTACATTTCAAAAACTTGGCTGTAGAATTCACGTAAGTTACACTTTATACACTTCTATTTAGATTTGTTCCCTTATGACGTAAGTGATGAATAAAGTGCGCGTTTCTGCCAAAACATCAGAACAAATGAGCAACTCTATCAAGGTTTCTGGATTGACTTTATGATGGCAGGTTTATGCTGAATATTATACAGAGAAAATTCTGAAGCTGTTCCAAGAGACGTGGAAGTTCGTCACATTTCTGAGTAAGCTTTATAAGAAATTTTATAAGAGGGAGAAACCATTTATAAGGAAACACAAAACTCAAATTATCTGTTCCATATCCTTATGGGTAAGCTTCGTCTCTCATTGAATGCCTCAATTGTTTGTTATCACTTACACATTACGGATAACATAACTATTCTCATAACTACTCATAACTCATTACAGTTCTCATAAGTATTTGATAGAATCCTCCATAGCTTGTAAATCAATATCAAACGACAGTTCGGCTTCCTTAGAAGTCTAATGATTCGCCGTGAAGTATTGATGAACCGAAGATGAAAAGGGTCTTGGATTTAAATTGAAGGAAGTCATAGAAGGCAGATTACAAATTGATATAGAGCAGTTTTCTCTAAAAATAAGCAATAAAAAATGTGTTCTGTCATTTAATTTATAAAATGCTCAAAGTAGGTTTAGTAACATGGCGTTGAAAGTTCAAAGTGGAATAAATTTTAATTTACAACCAGTCTTATCCCAAGACACTTTTTTGTCCCAAATCGTCCCGTTCCTTCTGGTTCCGCCCCATCTGGTAAGAACTTTCTCAGTATATTCATGACTTTGCTTTTTCGAATTGATTCGTATTTACGAAGTAATATACGAGCTAGAGAGAAAGTTATGTAATGGCGGCGATAATTGATTTGTAGATTTCAACGGAAATAGACGTTTTGAGGTTCTTTAAAACCAAAAAAGTTTGTTTTTTACTGTCGGTTCGGCTCTTCGTCCGTCGTCCGTCCGCTCGTCCGTCCACCCGCCCGTCTGCCTCCCCGTCCGACTGTAAAAATGGAGAACGGCTCCAAGTTTTTAATGAAAATTAGCTAATGACTGTTTTGTTCTTCTGTAATTTTCTTGACTTATTCCAGTTCTACTATTAGGGGACTGAGAAAATGTGGAAAAATGGTTTTCATAAAAAACATGAACGATTGCCCATCGCAAGGAAGACAAATTGATGTTCATAATTTTTGGAGTCATTTTTAATTTTTTGATTTTCGCTCTTTGATTTCATTTGATTACGCATTTAGTAAATTATTTCCGCAGTCAATCGCAATTCGATTTTTCATTGGGTGATGGCTTTGTCGATTTTACTACAGGAACTTAGTCAAGTAACGTTATTGGAAGAGTAATGGTTTCTGGGCTGTTTGATAACTGTTCAAAGAAATGTCATTTGCACGTGGCATTAGTAAAATCGATTTGTACTTGGATTTAAAAACTCTGATGTGGGGAAATCAGTGCATTTCTGGAAATATTCTGTCGAAATCTCCTTGAATTTGCTACGATAAGAGGTACGTAAACTGCTTTATAGCAAATATGAACGCATCTTTGGAAATATTGAATTAATCTACTTGGATATTGGATGCAATAAATATGGGAGACTTTTGAAGGAGACTACGTTAAAGAGAACTGTTCGTAGACAAATATTATGTAAAATATTTGTCTACGAAGAGTTCGCTTAAGAATGGTTTCTGTGTATAGTAGAGTTTTCTTAACACGGTGTGTGTGTGTGTAGTATCGATCTATTTCGCAACAAAGGCGCGAAAAATTAAATGTTTACAAGCTACAAATGGAAGGTATAGAAGTAAATTTAACCCAGAAAATATGGAAATTCCTCCAAAATTCTGGAAATGGAAGAGAAGTCAAGGAAGAATATTATTACTTCCTAGCTGGGTTGGGGAGTATTTAAATCCTTCTATCTGAAATACTTGTTTTAAATCCATTTTATATTGGAATAATTGTATTTTTAATTTTTTTGGACATGCATTTAAAAATGTATTTAAATACGTCTCTAAAATGCATGCCAAAAAATCAAAAATACGGTTATTAAGATATAAAATGGATTTAAAACAAGTATTTCAAATACAAGTATTTAAATACTGCCCAACACTGCTTCCTAGCAAGTCAAGAGAAAGTAAAAAAATGATGTCTTTAAGAAATGATGCAGGAAGAAGGTCAAAATTTTCAACGATATTTTGCTTGTTTCCTTCTCATTGAAGGCAAACTCTGTGCAAGCTAAGACTCTTTGGTAGATTTATTCCACGATCATACGCTGGTTGCAAGTCTAAATGAGCTTAGGCATTAGCAGGTTTCTATCGTATTTTACACAATAAATTATTTATATCTTCCAATTGAATGTTGCAAAAACAATATTTTACATTGCAGATTTTTCAAACTTATCACTTTCGTGAAGCGAGAAACCTTAATACATGCCACAATTTTAACATTAACATTCACGTTAAGGGATATTTTTTGAATAATTTGTCGTTCCTGGTAGATTTGTTGTTACTGCTATTTTATTTTGCAGATTATATTAAATATAAGTTTTTCTAATAATAATTGTATTAGTTATTGTCTGGGAGACGTTCTTATTACATGTTCGTTTTTTTAATGTGGCATCTGTGGATAGTATCTCCAAGATGGAATTCGGCATAATTTTTTGCGTCTTTCTTGCTCCTGCCATAAGATGTCCCATGATCGCGACCGTATCATATCACACCACAGATGCCTCGTTAGAAAAACCCAAAGTATAAATGTATATTATATCGGACTGTTGGTAGTACTGTTCGTACTTTCTTGTCTGTCTGTCTGTCTGTCCGTCTGTCTTGTCCGTCTGTCTGTCCGTCTGTCTGTCCGTCTGTCTGTACGTCTGTCTGTCCGTCTGTCTGTCCGTCTCCGTCCGTCCGTCTCGTCGTCGTCTGTCTGTCGTCGTCTGTCTCCGTCTGTCGTCCGTCTGTCTGTCCGTCCGTCTGTCGTCGTCCGTCTGTCTCCGTCTGTCTCGTCTGTCCGTCTGTCTGTCCGTCTCGTCTGTCCGTCTCGTCCGTCTGTCTGTCTCCGTCGTCTGTCTGTCTGTTCTCGTCTCGTCTGTCTGTCTGTCCGTCCGTCTGTCGTCTGTCTGTCGTCCGTCGTCTCGTCTGTCTCTGTCTGTCTGTCTGTCTGTCCGTCTGTCTGTCCGTCTGTCCGTCTCGTCCGTCTGTCTGTCCTGTCTGTCTGTCTCGTCTGTCTGTCCGTCTGTCTGTCCGTCTGTCTGTCCGTCGTCTCTGTCCGTCTGTCTGTCCGTCTCGTCTCGTTCTGTTCCGTCTGTCTGTCCGTCTGTCTGTCCGTCTGTCGTGTCGTCTGTCGTCCGTCTGTCTGTCCGTCTGTCGTCGTCGTGTCTGTCGTCGTCTGTCCGTCGTGTCCTCTGTCTGCTGCTGTCTATCCGTCTGCGTGTTGCGTCTGTTCTAGCCGTCTGTGCGTCTGTTCCGTCTGTGTGTCTGTCCGTCTGTGTGTCTGTCCGTCTGTGTCCTATGCAAACAAACCTATCACCTAAATCACACGTACGATCTTTTCCAAATTGAAGAAATCCCTGGCCATTTGGCTGTAGTTGATGTTTTAAAATTTTGAAAAACATTCTTTAAAATTTGGGGATGTTTTACATGAAGCCCCCTGGACATATTCAAAATTTTCTCAAAAACGACTCCAAAATTTTTCTTTAAATGTTTTGTAAGAGCACAGCAATATTCACTTAGAATAGTGGCATAGGTCCGATTTCCAGGGTTAACCGACTTTTCGAAAATTGTAAAAGTTTTGAATGTTTTCAACGTTTTCCTACAACTATAAAATTGAAGATGGAGATTTTTCCTACAAATGAAATTTGTTGTCCATGAATATCTTCTTCATCAAGGTCATGTAGATTGTTTTGAAAATTTTAATAGTTTTCGTGGAATAGTGCATACAATATTTGCAATTTTCTCAAAAACGGCTTCCAATTTTTTCTTTCATTTTTTGGTAGTATTTAATGCACCGTATCCGATGACATAAACACCATATTGCTGTATTCTTTTTTTAAATTACAAAAATGTATTTTGTTACTTGTCTTTCACGTCGGAAATATTTACACTAGAGGCGATTTCTTCACTTTATTAGGTTTATATGTACATGTGTTTTAAATAATGTCAAATAAAGGTTCTCGAAAACTCAACAGTTTTCTGTGAAAATGAGCTCAAAATTCCGCATTTTCAGGAACGCTCAAACGCCATTTTCTCAAAAATGGCTCCAATTTTTTTTCCAGTTTTTTCAATGGGTAGTGCTAATCGCACTGTTTAATATGAGTGAAAGTCCGTTTTGCATTATTCTTTTGTTTGTTTCTTTTAAAAAGTACACAAATGTATTTTTTAAATTATCTCTCACGTTATTAACATGCACATTTCCATATATTTGTATACAGTATTTTATCTGTTAGAGAAAGTACTTCAAATGATGTTTGTTGACAACTTAATAGATTTCTGCAAAGAAGAGCTTCAAATTTAGCATTTACACTAATGCTTAATCGCCATTTTCTTAAGAAAGGCTTCAAATTTTTCAATTCAAATTGCAATTTAGGACGATGTTATTGCCTTATTTAATGTAATTAAAATATAATTTAGGTTCTACTATTAGGAAATTGAAAAGTTGCGAAAATTTTAAAAAAATTTCTTTGGGCCGCAATAGATGGAAGCAGACAAGGAGGGTCAAGACTGTACAGTACCAGTTCACACCAAGGAAATTAGAAAACTTTACTTCGAGAACGTCTGTGCCATTCTGTAGCACCTCCAGTTTGCAAGACAAATACGGATAGCTTGAGCCTCAAGATCAAATGCAACATAGTCGACTCGCCTGACATCCCCTCTGAACTTTCCAGCCTCTGTAACGATCGTAGTCTGCTCATTCGGACCACGACCGTCCTTCGTATCGGATCGTGTACCTGCCGCTCTTCGGAAAACATTGTAGGGAGATCTCAATAGAGCAACCAACGTGTTAACGTGAAATTTTTAGTGAAACTTGGGAAGTTCTCATTAGATATCTATTCTCTTTTACTAGTGTACGGTGATGAGTGTATGTCACGCACATAGGTTTTTGAGTGTTAAAAACGATTCAAAGAAGAACGAGAAGAAATCGAAGATCATCCACGTCCAGGACGTCCTTCCACTTCAAAAATGGGCGAAAACATTGAAAAAGTAGACAATATCATCCATGAAGGACGCCGTTTGAGTATCCGTGCAGTTGCTGAGACTGTCTGTGACACAGACTTTACATGAAAATCTAAACGCGAGGAAAGTTTGTTCCAAAATGGTCCCAAGATCCTCAGCCTGAACAAATTTCTCACAGATGAACATTTGTTCTTCAATATTTAAAAACATCCAAAAGTATCCTAAATTGTTGTAAACAGTAATAAGCGTGATGAATCGTGGTTTTCTTACATACAACCCGGAAACTAAGCGCCCATCTGGAAACTACACTGGAAAAGCCCGCAGTCACCAAGAATAAAGAAGGCTCGAATGCCTAAATCAATATTGAAAGATCTGATTTTTTGTGACATCCGTGAGATTCAGTATAAACCGGGGACTTGGGGATCAGATAGTGAATAAGGATACACAAGAAAACTAGACTATGGGAACTTGAACTTCAACCAGGGAATAAGAAATATTATCTTGAGGCTCTAACTACTCTCCGTCAGCGAGCAAGAAAAAGGTGACCTT
This sequence comes from Teleogryllus oceanicus, assembly GCA_964035755.1. Taxonomy (NCBI): domain Eukaryota; kingdom Metazoa; phylum Arthropoda; class Insecta; order Orthoptera; family Gryllidae; genus Teleogryllus; species Teleogryllus oceanicus. The sequence goes on from CAXIVR010000005.1 coordinate 7,392,004, forward strand.
AGTTATAAAAAAACAAATCATGGATTCTTGGTCAGAACAACGCTCCAGTCCAGAGCGCACTAATTGTTTGGTTGTTATCGGCTACGTTTGGGATACCTGTTACCCTACTCACAAACCTTACTTCTATGTGACTTATTTACGTTTCATAAAGTGAAGAAAACATTGAAAGGAAATAGGTTTGAGACAGTTAAACTTACGAAAGAAGACGTAAGATCATGAAATACTTAGAAAATGACCTGAAACACTGTTTCGAACACTGGAAAATTCAACGGAGAGGTTTGAGGATCGTGGAGGGGAATATATTCAAGATGATAGTGTGAAAGTTGTTAAGGAAACATCATAAAAATTATGTTTATGCTCCTCGCATAAACGTCTATAAGTGAGATCAAGAACAAGTCCTTCACCCAACTCCACCCAAATGCCAATGAGATAAAAACCTCAATGGTGGGTCATCGGACGAACCCAGCAACTAGAAGGTAAGCATTATCTACTCACTGCCAAGACATCTAATATCATGGGTGCTGCCTTGAAACGCGGAGCACAAATGACCGTTTCAATCCTCTACAGAGAACCGTAACTTCTCCGGTCGATTCCCCCTGCAAAGATAGATTTGTGTAGTCCCGAAAATGTTACGAGTCAAAGGAGGCAATGCCCGCAGGTGCAATGGCTGGTGGGGGCGCGTGGGCGGAGAGCTCCGCCGACTTCCACCTGGGCTGGCTGCGCGTGGGCGGGTGGTGAGCGGACGAGCGCAGGGGGCGCGTCTGAAGAGAGGTTGAGAGTCCAAAGAGGCAATGCCCGCAGGTGCAATGGCTGGTGGGGCGCGTGGGCGGAGAGCTCCGCCGACTTCCACCTGGGCTGGCTGCGCGTGGGCGGGTGGTGGGCGGACGAGCGCTGGGGCGCGTCTGAAGAAGAGGTTGAGAGTCCAAAGAGGCAATGCCCGCAGGTGCAATGGCTGGTGGGGGCGCGTGGGCGGAGAGCTCCGCCGAATTCCACCTGGGCTGGCTGCGCGTGGGCGGGTGGTGGGCGGACGAGCGCTGGGTCGCGTCCGAGAAGAGGTTGAGAGTCCAAAGAGGCAATGCCCGCAGATGCAATGGCTGGTGGGGGCGCGTGGGCGGAGAGCTCCGCCGAATTCCACCTGGGCTGGCTGCGCGTGGGCGGGTGGTGGGCGGACGAGCGCTGGGGGCGCGCGCAGGTGCAATGGCTGGTGGGGGCGCGTGGGCGGAGAGCTCCGCCGACTTCCACCTGGGCTGGCTGCGCGTGGGCGGGTGGTGGGCGACGAGCGCGGGGCGCGTCTGAAGGAGGTTGAGAGTCCAAAGAGGCAATGCCCGCAGGTGCAATGGCTGGTGGGGGCGCGTGGGCGGAGAGCTCCGCTGACTTCCACCTGGGCTGGCTGCGCGTGGGCGGGTGGTGGGCGGACGAGCGCTGGGTCGCGTCCGAGAAGAGGTTGAGAGTCCAAAGAGGCAATGCCCGCAGGTGCAATGGCTGGTGGGGGCGCGTGGGCGGAGAGCTCCGCCGACTTCCACCTGCGCTGGCTGCGCGTGGGCGGGTGGTGGGCGGACGAGCGCTGGGGGCGCGTCTGAAGAGAGGTTGAGAGTCCAAAGAGGCAATGCCCGCAGGTGCCATGGCTGGTGGGGGCGTGTGTGTGGAGAGCTCCGCCGACTTCCACCTGGGCTGGCTGCGCGTGGGCGGGTGGTGGGCGGACGAGCGCTGGGGGCGCGTCTGAAGAGAGGTTGAGAGTCCAAAGAGGCAATGCCCGCAGGTGCAATGGCTGGTGGGGGCGCGTGGGCGGAGAGCTCCGCCGACTTCCACCTGGGCTGGCTGCGCGTGGGCGGGTGATGGGCGGACGAGCGCTGGGGGCGCGTCCGACGAAGAGGTCGAGAGTCCAAAGAGGCAATGCCGCGGTGCGGGGTCGGGGCGCGCCCGCCTTCCCGCTGCTCGCCTCCGTCTTCGTCAACATGCTCGTCGAGCGGCGGGACGTGCTCGTCTTCCTTGAGGACGTTGACACCTTCGCCGTCGGCGTCACCAACGTTGTCAAGATTTGGCCCTTCGTCTTCGCCAGATGCAAGGTACGCTCTGCAATCGCCTCTTATCCGGTGCCAAAGGCTTGAGTCCAGGTGCAGAATGTTTGTTTCGGTGGCAGTGGTTTCTATTGATTGATTGATGGTTATGGACGCGGAAGTGGAATTCATTCCGCATGCGTAATGTATGTTGAATTGGCTTTGATCTTCCTTTGCTGGATGGCGGAATCCGGTGCCGAGCTACTTTGACTTGCGAGAGTTTTTACAGTCGTGTAATCTCCAATTAGCGGAGCACATCCCCAACCGGGATAAGCTTTAAATACTCCACTGGTATCCCTACATGTGTGTTAATGTGTTGCATGCCAGAGTAAGTGTGTGCAAGTAAAATGCGAGATTAGATCAAGGAAGAGGTAGGGAAAACCAAGGAAATTTAACGATGAGAGGATTCGGGCGCTTGAGTTCTCCTCCTGACAACGGCTTAATTTGGCCTATATAGCCAGTCCGAAAACCTTTCCTCCATTGGGACTCAAACACTATGATTCATTGATATTTTCGTGTTTCCGGACGCGTCAACGGATTTGATCATTACTCCCGTAAGTGTAGTCCATGATTTTTCTCCGGTGATGGCGGTGATCTTGCCCCGTTGAATGGCGACATCCGGCGCCGACCTACCGTCGGCTAGTGGGGTTTCCCCTAACCAGGACTCTCCCACCAGCGGGGTACCGCCCCAGCCGGGACAAGCTCTAAGCTCCCGATCGGTCTCCCGGAGTATGTGATTGTGTAGTGCATGTTAGGGTAAGTGTGTGTGTAAGGGGAGAGGATAGGACAAGGAACAGGAAGGAAATATCGCGCGCGGTCCGTGAGCCGATTGGTAGGATACTGTTCCGGCAGTCGCCTAGTGTTGATCGAAGAAACCACGGAAAATTACCGACCAGAGCAACAGGCCTCAAGAATTCTCCTCCAGACAGCAACTGAATTCGTCCTAGCTACGAACCCCATGACCTCCCATTCAGAGGCACTGCAATGATATCACTTGTTTCGTTGAGCCACCTATGTTTTTTTTATAAGAAGTCAATTGTAATAAACAAATCGCTTTCAGAAGATGCCTTTAAAGAGTTTGCAAATAAAAGTAACCAAAGCTTTTTATGACAATCATTTATTCCAGCAATTGCACAACGTTTCATAACTAGTTTTGTTACATCATCAGGTGCTTAGTGAGGGAACTGCTATCCCATTGTAGTACCACATACCTCTGTAGTAGAACAATGGGGGAAACATTACGAAAAAACTCACACTTTCTTCAGATGATATCAGATAACTTCAGGTAACAGAGTTATCTGATATCACTTGTAGTGAGTGTTAAAATTGTTATTTAGAAAAGGGATGAAACAAGAGAGACATTGTCGTGACGTCATGATAAGACGACGAGCGGCGAACTGTAATATTTTATTTAAATAAGGCGCTGAGAGGCGAGGAAGGCAATATGACAATTATCAGAGAAATTTCGGGCATAATATAGAAGCAATGATAAGGCAGGTAAACGTTAATAAATGAAAAGAAGAAATACTTTTCGTTATGATGTTCGGCGCATTAAGCGGGTGATCTGCTTTTGTTGGCGGAAAAACCATATAAGCTGAGGACAACAATGCCCAAGGAGAGAAAGTTTCGAGCAGTGTGTGAACGGGAGGTCCGTGTTAAACGCTGCATTTTTATGATTGTTCGGAATTTATAGTTTGAAAAACAGTTTATTTTTATCTTAATGGCGCACCAACATTATAAAAAACCTGCACATGTATTGGCAAATAGCGACGCATAATTAGTAAATAGTGATAATGCGGGATAATTTTTTTTTTGTGATCGCGGCCTGAAGCAGTAGTAGGCGGACATTTTGTATCGTGTTTAATAACACGAATTTTACGCAATCTCGTCTAAATATTGAAGGGAAGTGCAAGCGAATTTTTGTTTTGTAAAAGGACATAGTGCATCTACGCGCCGTGATTTTAAACATTCAGCGGGAACTTTGTGTGTCGTTTACGCAGAATATTTCGCGCTTTTCCCGAATTGTGTAAGCTTCGCGCTGTGAAATGATCCATGATATGGTGGCTGGATCTTTGCGGTAATTGCGCACTGAGGGTGTGCAAATTGGTGGCTGGAGACGAACGCGACCTGCGCTGCGTGCCGCGACGCCGAACCAGCAGACAGGGAAGTGACACGATTGATTTATTTTGGTTGCTGCAAAAACTGTCTGTCCAAGATCAAGTCAATCAATTGGTACAAATTAAGTCAATAAGTTGGTTTTGCAGAATACGCATTCGATGTGAATGAGATTGTTTTTGTAAAGATGCCGAGTGAATGTTTTTTCTTTGTTTTTATATCAAGTTATTTTTTTATGTATGCCATTGAAGGGTATTTTTTGGTTATGTGTTCATTGTTGGTGTTTTAAGAACGAGAGAATCAGTTAGTCAAGATGGAATAAATCAAGATGAACACAATCGTGTTTATCGATAAAACCCTTTCAATGACGTGTTGTGATTTATGGTAGTTAGACGCTGACCCACGCGCGCGTTGCACGAGTATTACGTTTCGAACCCTGTACAGGGCCCACAACAAATCTACGACCCCATAAATCTTCAGAATTACGAAAAGTTAGCTAGCAAACGGGCTATTAACGTATTTAATAGAGGGAGGAGACGATTTTGTTACATTGGCGCCCAATTAATTAGCGTATATAATAAAAGTGGGAGTCAAATCGTTAGCTTGATAGCCCAACGAGAGGAATAAATGGAATTGTCACATTAGCAACACAATGCGAGGTGTGAATAGGCTTGTTAATTAATTCGCCACAGTGGCGCACCAACGTGAAGTTGGAAGAAGGCAATAATGAATCCGCCACAATAGCTTCGAAGAAAGCTTCAATAATTCGAAGAAAAAGCTAGAAACTATGGTGGAAAGATCTTTCCACCGTGCAAGAAACGAATCGATCAAGTTCCAGTACGTTGAAGTCTGATTGGTTCAGGCAAAACTTACGTTCCAGCTTACGTTCGCCATCGAGAATTCTTGTTTTTACGTGTAAATGCTATGGCTAATTTTACAGCATTACGTTATGTTCTACGCTGCTGGTACTGTATACTTGGGTTTCTGTAACTTGGCGGTGACAGTTGACCGGCTGTTAGGATTTCGTCCAATCGGGAGGTTAAACGTCACCACAGTGACGTCACTATGACGTTTTAGCTCTCGATTGGCTCCTGGCTGATGACAGCAGACCGGCTGTTACGGTTTCGTCCAATCGGGAGGTTAAACGTCACCGTGATGACGTTTCAGCTCTCGATTGAGTGACACCGTAGCAGCTGATCGGCCAGGTTAGGAAACCCCAAGTGCGGGGCTAACGCCAGCAACGTGTGGCAGGTGCGCGCGTGCGTCGCGCGCTGGCGGAGGCCGAGGCGCTGGGCGCGTGCGCGGGGCGCATGCGCGTGGGGGTGCGCGCCGCGCCGCCCCTGCTGGCGCCCCTCGTCTCGCCGCCGCCGCCCGCCGGCAGCGCCGCCAAGGTACTCCCACCTACACTCCTCCACTCCAAGCTGTGTTGACAAATTCTGATAACCAGAAATGTTTGCTCCCGGGTAATAGAAACTATTTTGCATCGAAAAACGAGTTACAGATTTCATATCATAACCGTGACAACAAAATAATCAACCCCCCTCACATTTTGAAATGAAGGCTCAAGAAAACGTGCAGAGATAATGCTGATATTATACCCGCACGATTTCTTGAGCCCCTGCATACCTTCCCCCACTCCTTTACTAACATTAGTTAAATTCAGAATAAACGATAGGAACGAGCATTGTTGACATAATCTGGTATCAGAAATATTCGCTCGCGTGTAGTAGAAACCGTTTTACACCCAAAAAAGGGCAGACACCCAGATTTGATGAAATACTTTTGTTGACAAAATAATCAAACCTCCCACTCCTCTCATATCTAGCGAGACGATGGCTCAAGGAAACGTGGGCGGAAAATACGCCCCGCTGGGGAGTGCGTCTTTTATGATAGCGAAGGCTCCCCCACCGGATGGAGACAGTAAATATTTGATGTTGGTCGTCCGGGAGACGCTGCGTCCTAGGCAAAAGCCAATGTTTCGGCATCAAATCGCATTTCGCAAATAAAAGTATCCAAAGTTTTTATAACTGGAGTTATCTGATATCACCTGTAGAGAGTGTGAGTTAATTTCGTAAGGTTTCCTCGATTGTTCTACTGCAGAGATAATTCAATGGGATAGCAGTTCCCTCACTAACCACCTGATGATGTAACAAAACTAGTTACAAAACGTTGTGCAATTGCTGAAATAAATGATTGTCATAAAACACTTTGGATACTTTTATTTGCAAACATGTATTGACAATCAAGAAGAAATATTGATTTACTAAATCGCATTTCGCCCCGAGGAAGGCGGCCGAAACGTTGGCACCTGTGCCGAGGACGCGGCGCCACTCGGACAGACAGGCTTGTGTCTTTTATGCCGGGAGGCGGCGGTGTTCCTTCCCTCGCCGATGTTTGCTCCTGCTGCCGAAATACACGTTGCTTTGCGAGGTCTCTTACTCTTGGTATCTCCCTCAGCTGGGCACTGTCCCAACTTGGACAAGCTTTAAGTTTCCGACTGCTCTGCTGACAAGCGTCAAACGAACTTCCGACTGGATGACCAAGTTCCTATTTCCTTCCAGCTTGTGACCTTCAAGTGACACTACGTTTTAGTATATAGAACGATATATACGAGTATAAAGTACAATTTTCCTGCAGATTGGATGTTCAGAAAGCATGCAGTCCAGACTGCACGGTGTATGCAAGAACATTTTGAACATTTTTTATTCGTACAGAATATGCATAGCATGCATTCTAGCTACTATTACGGCTTTCTTTGCGCCGGAAATCGTAAGAATGGTTTAAGGCGGAGGGTTATTTCGCAGCCGCTGGCAATCGTGGAAACAGTTTAAGGCGGAGGGGTGTTTCGCTACCGCTGGCAATCGTGGAAATTGTTTAATGCGGAGGGGTGTTTCGCACCCGCTGTTAATCGCGGAAACTGTTTAAGGCGGAGGGGTGTTTCCCACCCGCTGGCAATCGCGGAAACTGTTTAATGCGGAGGTGTGTGTCGGCAGCCGCGGGAGAGATGGCGCTGGGGCTGCGCGACGCCGTGCGCCACCACCAGGCCGTCCTCAGGTACCCATGCGGGCGCGCACACTGCTAGGGGCATTACGCCCGAAAGTGTAGTGCATGGTTCTTCCTCGGGTGATAGCTGATTGATTCATTGTGATTCCGGGCGCGTCAGCTACTGTGGTCATTAGTCTCGAAAGTGTAGTGCATGGTTCTGCTTCGGGTGATAGCTGATTGATTCATTGTGATTCCGGGCGCGTCAGCTACTGTGGTCATTAGTTTCGAAAGTGTAGTGCATGGTTCTTCCTCGGGTGATAGCTGATTGATTCATTGTGATTCCGGGCGCGTCAGCTACTGTGGTCATTAGTCTCGAAAGTGTAGTGCATGGTTCTTCCTCGGGTGATAGCTGATTGATTATTGTGATTCCGGGCGCGTCAGCTCTGTGGAGTCTCGAAAGTGTAGTGCATGGTTCTTCCTCGGGTGATAGCTGATTGATTCATTGTGATTCCGGGCGCGTCAGCTACTGTGGTCATTAGTCTCGAAAGTGTAGTGCATGGTTCTTCCTCGGGTGATAGCTGATTGATTCATTGTGATTCCGGGCTCGTCAGCTACTGTGGTCATTAGTGTCGAAAGTGTAGTGCATGGTTCTTCCTCAGGCGATAGCTGATTGATTGATTGTGGTTCCGGGTTCGTCAGCTTCTGTGGTCATTAGTGTCGAAAGTGTGGTGCATGGTTCTTCCTCGGGTGGTGGCAGATTCATTGATAGTGATTCCGGACACGACTACTGAGGTCATTATTCCCGTAAGTGTAGTGTATGTTTTTCATTGGGAGTGCCGGTGATTTTCCTCCCCTGGATGACGATATCTGGCGCCGACCTACGGAAGACTAGCGGGGTTTTCCCAACCAGGTATCTCCTTCCAACGGGGCACCGTCCCAGCCGGGACATGTTCTAAGTCCCCGACCGCTCTCCTGGCACGTGTAGGTAGTGCAGTTCATGCTAGTGTGTGTCTGTAAAGGTGAGGATAGGTCAAGAAACAGGAAGGAAATATCGCGCGCGGTCCGTGGCCCGTTTGTTAGGGTACTGCTCTGGCATTCGCCTGGTGTTGGTCGGAGAAACCACGGAAACTACCAATCAGAGCAGCCGGCCGCTAGAATTCTCCTCCATACAGCGAGTGAATTCGTCCTAATTGGAAAGCTAGTGTCGAAAATCCTGCATCGTCGTGACTCGAACCTAAGATCTCTCAGTCAGAGGTACTGTAGTGACATCAGTTGTTTCTCTGATACGTATTACTTATCCCGGACCCTAATTTTAAATATCCATTGACTAAAGCCGATGTTTTTAAGTTATGTTTTGTGTTCGATTTTTGTGTATAACAAGACCCAAAACATAATTTTGCAAAAGTAAGATTAATGTTACGTCTTCACGTTCAATAAGTATATTAAAGTCGGGTGGAATATACAGACGTTTGATTGTCATTACGTAATGATACTATACTTTAATATGTATTCATAAGGCAATATATTGGATGGCGTGTACTTCTGCCTGTTCAATTTACATATGAAATTATCCTTGCTTGTCTTGATGATGTGCTGCCCGCACACAATAATTTTAATAAAATTATCCAGTTGTGACGATTCGTTTAAAGAAATATGTCCTTCATACTAAGATACAGTATTCACTTCAAGATTCGTTTTCTCGACTGTTCCTATCTGGAACATCGACGGTCCCAATTTTTGACCTACGAATTATTCACGTTCAACTGTAGATGCATACTGTGATATGAGATCGTTAATTTGTGTGTGAGGACCCGGTTGAAGAGAAAGTTGTTTTGAATGAATGTTATCATTTACTTTTCGTATTTTAGGTGGGAGAATTTTATTATTGACTTCTTGTTTCAGTTATGTGAAGTCTCTGCAAGAAATTATTGGACCTGTGATACTGGCACAATGCATTGGTGTTCTCGTCATGTTTTGCGGCATAGCCTTTTTGCTAACGTCGGTGAGTCATCTATCAAAACCTAAATTTACAATATGTTCTTACTTGGTGATTGGATAATGGTTTTTTGCATTTATTTAATAAAAAATGAATTACTATACGGTAGAAGTATTTTATTTTTAAACAGTTGCTGTTATGAAATATTGCTTTATTTATAAGAATTGTAGGTTAAAGCGTGAAAATTTTATGGAGTAAATGTATTAATTTAATCTCAGTTAATTATTATTAATGAAAAGCTGAAAACCTGCAAATTGTTTATTTGCAATTACGTCTGCGTCAATAGTATTACTAGTTATATACTGAGTATGTCTTCTTGGTTGTCCGGGTGAAGTCGCGTCGTTGGCTGAGAGGCCGACGTTGCGCCTGTCATGTCGCAGGCTTACTCCGCTAACGACACAGAGTCGTCCATACAGTCTAGAAAACATGAACTCGAGCTGCGGAAGCTTACGTTTACGTTTATATACTAAGAAACTAACTGAAGTGCCCCGCTTTGCCCGGGAACGTATCACAATAATGTATTATACACGAAGAGGAATTGCATCTATTCCTCCTCTTTCAAACTAACTTAATGTTTACATTTTTTCTGATTAGGGTATCTCACCCCCTAACTTCTTTCACTTTTTTTAATTGGTGATTTAAGGTCGCATCAACATCTAGGTCATTAGCGACCACTATTGCTGTTAACGGTATGGTAACTATGAGGATGAAACGATATGGTGATATTCTTTCACTTTGTAACTAACAATAATGAACAAATATAAATTAAAAATATAAAATAAGTTTACTCACTTATATTCTTTTCGTGAAGTTTTATATAATATATCAATTCTTTCAATGCATCCCCACATTGACTAACTTAATATTTTTCATATTTACTTTCTTCTTACTTATTTATGACGAAATGTTTTTTTAGTGTCCTTGAAAAATAGTCATTGATGAAAAGATGTCAATCACCTTTTAGGTTATTGGAATATCTTCAACAATTCGACATCACAGTTAATCCCAGCTTGACAAATATATTTCTATTATGTAAATTAACCTGTTCTCTTCTGTTTTCAACAACCTTGGAAAACAGCGTTAACCCTTGTTCAATTCCTCCGAATACACCTGCCTCATCATGTTTGTTTATTTTACATTGAACTGCCTAATCCGAAATCTTCATCCAATGATGATAATTATGGAAACAAGTCATTTTTCTGATTGATATGCTTGGTTTTGTCGTAAACGGTTATCAATGCACACATGTGTTCTGTATCAAATATTTCTCATCACTTTTTTTATTTCAATTGCCAAACCTACTCACATCAATTATTTAAATAATAATTCTTTCACCTTCCATAGGTACGCTTCCACTCTCCAGAATCACAACTCACTTCCCTATACAAACTCGTCCATCTGTTAATTTAAGCATCAATCTGCAAATCATTCACAATATGTTTCACTTTCTGTGATAATATTTCCGTAAAAACATTATAGTCAAGCTTAATTTTCAGAACTAAACCAATAACTATTTCATACAGAACACACGTGTGCTTTGATAACTTTTTACGACAAAACCAAGCATATTCATCAGAAAAATAACTTGTTTCCATTAATTTCATATCTATCGAACATTTAATACATTCATGACTAGATGCAATTAAATTCAACATTCAATTTCCTTTTGTAAATAGAGTGAAAAAAATGACAGAATCATTGTATGAAGATTTTGGATTAGGCAGTTCAATGTAAAATAAATGAAAAGACCTCTCCTCAAGATAAGCGATTCTGAGCTTTGATGAATTTAATCGTAGATCGCAGTCATTGACACAATCTGGTGGGGCGAAACGAAACTGTAGTATTGATATCTTTCTGAGTCTGCGATGTGATGCTAGTCTGTAAGTCATAGCAAAAAGTATTTTTGACCTTTCAGCAAAGCTAACACAAAAGTTTCATCGATAATCGTTCAGTACTTGCAAAGATTATCGCGGTGGAAATCTACGTCCTTGTATTTTTGTATAGAAGTTTAGAGCATAGATATAGATTCATAGAAACAATTTATAATTGGTTTTCTAGCATATCTTACAATTCGCAAACATGTAACAATAAAAATTAGGTAATCCAAGTGACACATGTACTTTCGTTGTTCTCTTGATAGGTACCAACGAGTCACTTCAAAACGGCGTCTTTAGTGGGCTTCTTATTTTTCGTGATGGCAGAATTGGCAATGTACTGTTCTGTGGGAGAAGCTCTTCTTTCTGAGGTAGGTAGGTGGAATCAATGTAGAATAGTAGAGCAAGGTTTGCGATGAGTGACTTTTGCCGGAGGACAACGGCTTTCTCCCTCATTTCCTTCACCAGAATAGATTCGTTTATCATTCACAGAACCTTTTGTTGAAGTAACGCCTTGCTTCCATGCCCCTCTCCCTCCGCCTTGCCTGCGGGGAAGAGGTCTCACCGGCCGTTTGGCCTTCCGACTGTGATCAGCAGACCGCGGATATTGATCCTACTTCCCATCAAATAAATACCGCCCAATTCGCGGCAAAAATCTTCTCATTGAAAACCTTTGCACATCCATCCCCGCTACTAATTCCCCAAAAATTGGGCAAAAACTGGAAAATCAAATTAAATCCTAAAATCAGAGAAAAACTTCTCATTGAAAACCTTTCCCCCCCATAAATAATAACGCTATAAATTGGACCCCAATCACGAAAACAATAAAATATCTTGGATTAAATTTAGACACTAAACTTAATTGGAAACAACACGTTGAAATAAAAGCACAACAGGCAAAAACCAAATTCATCCAATTAAGACCTTTAAACTCATACAACCATCTCTGATTGTCAAATGCACTAATGCTATACAAACCATTCATTCGGCCAACACTATTATACGCATGTCCGATCTGGACTAATGGCGCCGAAACCAATCTCAACAAAATGCAAATATTTCAAAACAAATATTTAAAATTAATAACAAGAGCTCCATGGTTTATTAACAAGAAACAACTACATCACGATCTAAACATAAATGAAATAGCTTATCAAATAGCATACCTATCAAACAACTTTTACACCAAGTTACCCTTCATAAAGGCATCAACTCACTACAGACTCGGAAAAGATCCCAGATGCAAAACCAGAATTAAAAACAGATTCCCGCTCCATTCTTTCCTCCAGATATTTTCAAATATTGACTAATTCTGTAGAGGTGCTATTTGTTTCCTCTCCCTATTAAAGTTTGTTAAGTACAATTTTAAACTAGATTAAGTTGATTAGATTAAGTTGATTACATTAAGTCACCATACAATTGCAAAGTTTCACTTGTAAACATTCATTTCATTGTAATTTCAACTAAACAATAAATAAATTTTTAAGAAACGCGGATATTGAGGAAAAAAAAATTTTTTTTCCTGGGTACCTTGTACTAAACGAAGTTTTATGCGTACATTTTAGGATTATTTGAAACAAAGCCCGACAATTTTATAGCGACTAAAAGAGCCTATTTTAACATTAATGCCTATTTGTGCCTATTTTACTTTTAAAAACAAAAACACTAGACTAATTTGCTTAACTTCGTTTGTCTGTGGCAGTGGCGGCTTGTAGGGTAGTGCAAGTGTGCCGTGGTACCTCCAACATAAAGGAAGGAAAAAAATTTAGCACAAATGTGTGCATAAAATATCGCTTCTTCAAAACATTTTTCTTTATAGTAATTCATTTGAACGAGCGCGAAGTCATTCGATGCTCTAGCAATATTCTCTTCATACGCACAGGGCGTAGTGCTATCTGTCGGCTTCTTCCTGAACCTCTGAGGCACCTAGGGATTGGCGCCATGTCTGCCCATTTAACTCTGTAATAAGAACGCTGCATTGGTTTCTATAGATCTCTTATGTATCACACGGTGCCAGGGAAAACTGGCACAGTAGTTCACGCTCTGCTCCACAGAGTGCGCCAATAGTACTATCTTCATTCTATCTCTCGCTCATTATGACCCCGATGCCCTGGTGTTTCGCACATGGAAAGGCGGCGTACGCCGTGGGCGTAAGGCGAACTCAGGAAGCTGTGATCTCTTGAGATTGCTGTGGGCGCTCAGGCTTTCAGGCTGAGAATTTTTATTTGCTCGCATTTCTTGTTTTCAGTTTAATCTTCATTATAAATTAATAAACACGGTGACTGAAAAATTAAATTTTGTTGGCCATGAATTTTATTTTAGAGATTACTAAACCACTTTTAAAACATCGCATCTATGTTTAAGAACATAGGTGATTTTTGATCGATACTTTATTGACATCGATGTTTTCATTTTGAGCATCGATAATTGGTAACATGGATGTTTTGTTATCGATGTTGCATTACTAACTGGCACCACCAATAGGATTCCGTACCGGCCGCCACTGGTCAGTGGCTACTTTTAACTTTCTTCTTCTGTGTCTGCACAACAGGCAGCATCACGTTAATTTTAAGTTGCGTTAATTTCTAAGCTAGCGAGAAATGTATAAACTGGACAAGGATCTTGCGATAAAAGTCCCCATACCACTACATCCTGACGTCGTGGAAAAGCCTGCCTCCGTTTGTAAGATAAAGCGACTTAATTTCCGGGAAAGAAAAGCGATCTTGACCGATAAGAGATATTAATTTTCTCTTGAAAACTTGAGAAAGTATTAGTAATTTTTGTGAGGCAAAATACGTCGCGAATAATTCTAACTAGAGAACAAACAATTAAACTTGTTCATAAATTGTATTACCGCAAAATATATATATAATAAATTATACAATACTGATTCTATATAATATTGATTTATGTTTTTATCTTTGTGAATATGCGTGTGTGTGTGTGAATAACCTCTCCCATATATATATATATATATATATATATATATATATATATATATATATGGGAGTGGTTATTCTACAATTTAAAAGGCTAACTGAGATGCTAAAAGAACCTATTGTAGGCACCTAAAACGCATATTTTAAAACCTGAGAATGCGCGATCTAGTGATGACGTTCATGCGGCAGAGCGATGCCGTGCGCGACGCGGCGTTCGCGTGCGGTTGGCCAGACTGCGCGCCGTCCTTCAAGTCGTCCCTGCGCGTGGTCCTGCTGCGCGCGCAGCAGCCCACGCGCATCTCTGCGCTCGGCTTCGCCTCCCTCTCCATGGAGCTCTTCGCGGCGGTAAGCGCATCGGCGACATACAGCTCTCAGGGCGCCGACTGCCAAGGTTTCCTCTGGAGGTGGCGGTGACCTTCCCACGCTAGATGGGAGGATTCGGCGCCGACCTACCATCGGCTAGCGGGGTTTCCCCAATCAGGTATCTCCCACCTGCGGAGTACCGCTCCAGTCGGGACTAGCTGTAGATTGATTGGTTGTTAGTAATTCCGGGTGCGTTAACTGCTAAGGTAACAGCACATACTCCCTTAAGTGTAGTTCATGATTTTTCTCGTAAGTTGGCGTAGGTCTTCCCCGCTGGATGGCGAGATTCGGCGCCGACCTACATCGGCTAGCCGGGTTTTTACTAACCAGGTACTTCCCGCAAGCGCGGCACCGCCCCAGCCGGGACAAACTCTGAGCTCATCTCCCGGCATGTATAGAAATGTAGTGCGTGTTAGTAAGAGGTGAGGATCTGAAAAGAAAGAGGAAAGAAAGCTCGCGGACGGCCCGTGGCTCGTTTGTTAGGGTACTGCTTCGGTATTCGCCTGATGTTATCGGAGAAACCATGGAAAACTACCGATCAGCGCAGTTAGCCGCTAGAATTCTCCCCCAGGCAGCAACTAAATTCGATCTAGCTATTTAGCTAGTGTCGAAAATCGTGCCACCGTCAGGACTCGAACCTAGCATCTCCCGGTCAGATGGACTGCAGTGACATTAGTTGAGTCCCTGGGCCATCTTTCCAGGTCTAGACTTAAGAACTAGCATTATGAAAAAGTCCTTACCTATTTATCACCAATATAATACGTGGAAGTTTGACGTTGATTCACGGATTCGTGTTCGAATTACGAAGGAAAACTTCCCTTCTGCACCAATGAAACCCATTTTGTTCTAAATAGCAACGTTTCCTTTAAAACTTCATTTTCTATAAACGAACTTTTAGAAATTGGTTTCCAAGATACCGTTACAACTTACTATTGCCCAGAAGGGAGAAGCTGTAAGAAAAATCGGATAGAAAAAGCGATAAATTTTTTAAATATACCGTCCTGATTCGGGTATTTTGTATGAATAGTTAAACACTATTAGTTTTAATTTCACGAGTAGAATAGTCGTAAAAATGTATTAATCTGGAAGAGAATTTCCACCGACTCCCTCCCTGGGTCAGAGCCTGCTTCCACGAGTCTATTGTAGCCCTGCTCCGCCCAGCCCCGCCCCTCTCGGCCTTGCTTACAACTGGAAATATCATGTTTCCCTCACTCACTTTTTCACTAAAAATATTTATGTTTTTGGGGGGTCTCCAACCGCCAAATCTCACTCACATAACTATAAATTATAAACAAATCTATTACACGTGTACTCTCGTACATTCGTTATGTGGAATTTCATATGTTAAACCGTCCTACGAATTTTGTTGTTCACAAACATTTAAGCGGACAGACGGACGGACGGACGGACGTTTTGTAAACAACACTTTTTCTGAACAATTAATGGACCTCCAAACGTTATTTCCGTTGAAATCTGGATGAAAATCGCAAAAATCCCAATTTCTGTGAACCCCATATTTTCGAAAATGCAAAAAATTAACACTGCAAAACTACAATAATGGTGATAGGGGGGTTTTGCCTTAACCTTCGTGCGTTCGCGTGTTTTAGTTTCAAATTTCCGATCGCGAGGCGTTACTTAAGCCGCCGACAAAGTTCCTTCCCTGTTTTTTCTATGGAAGCATCTTTTCATCGTGAATCATGGAGGAACTCATTAAATAATATCAAGTGCACATTAAGATATTGTATTGAGTAAATAATATAGTTTAAAAAAATTCGTTAAGAAGGAAAATTCTTCCTTACAAAAGATATTGTGATTATGAAAATTAGTCTTGAAACACTATCTTCGCAAATCCTTGGTGACACATTTACTTAAAATATAATAGTGACACAAAAAGAACTAGTGGTGCTACTGAATGGCACACACTTTCTCGTAGTAAAGTTTTCTAATTTCCTTGGTGTGGTCTGGCTTTAAGGTCTTGCTCCATTCTGTGGCCAGCTGCCATCTATCGTCGCCCAAAGTACATTTTTTTTTTACGTTTTCACAACTTTTTGCTTTCTTAATAGTACAACAGAAATATTACTTCAAGAGAATAAAAGAAGAGTAAAACCTCGTCCTAAATAGAAATTTTCGTTGAAAAATTTGAATCCGTTTTTAGGAGAACGGCGATTAAGCATGACTGTAAAATCGAAATTTGAAGCTCATTTTACAGGAATGTATTGAGTTCTCGAAAAACTTCATTTGAATTCATTTGAAGCACTTTCACACATACATGCAATAATGTATACAAATCGATAGGAATCGATTGGATATTAACGATATGAGAGATATTTTAAAAAAATAACATTTGAGTAATTTTTAACCAAAATGATCATTACGGCATATTAAACAGTGCAATTAGCACTATCCATTGGAAAAGTTTGAAGAAAAATTTGGAGCCTTTTTGAGAAAATGGCGTTTGAGCGCTTCTTAAATTGTGAAGTTTTGAGCTCATTTTGACGGAGAATTGTTGAGTTTTCGAGAAACTTATTCTGACATTATTTAAAGCACAGGTACTCGAAAATATAAAAATGTGAAGCAATCGCATCTAATGTAAAAATTACGGACGTGAGAAACAAGTAAAAAAATACATTTTTGTAATTGTTGAAAAACAAAGGAATAGAACTATTGCGTTTACGTCATCGTATAGTGTGCATTTGGCACTAACCTTCCTAAAAATGTACAGAAAAAATTTGGAGCCATTTTTGAGAATCTTGTTTTTGTTATTTTTTAAATTGCAAATATTTCACGCACTGTTGCGCGAAAACTACTAAAATTTTAAAAAAATCTGCATGATCGTAATGAAGGAACTATTTATAAAAAATAAATTTTATTTGAATTTTATTATGGACAACAAATTTTATTCTTTAATTTTATAGTTGCAGGAAGACGCCGAAAGAAATTTAAACTTTTGTAATTTTCGAACATTCAGAGTTAACCGTGAAAATCGAACCTATGCCACCTTTATAAGTGCATTTTACTCTATTCATACAAAAAATTTACAGAAAGAATTTGGAGCCGTTTTTGAGAAAATTTTGAAAATGTCCAGGGGGCTTAATATAAAGTATCCCCAAATTTTAATGAATGTTTTTCAAAATTTTAAAGCTTCACCTAGGGCCAAATCGACGGGGCATTCTTCAATTAAAAAAATATCGTACAATTTTTTTTAGGCGCTAATAGTGTTCATAAACGTCTTCCAATTGGTTTTTCGGTATCAAGAACCCACAAAACAATGATTCTGGCTACACTACGCAGAAAATTCTCCGTTTCTTCGCGCAGCTTTACATAACTTTCTCTATACTACGTATATTACTCCGTATATACGTACATATACGAGAAAGTAATAAGTTAAAAACGAATGAATTGGCTACTTTTTAGAAATCAAACAATACTATCTCGTAACTACCTACAATTACAAACTAAAAATCTAGGAATAGGTTTTATGTTTATTTTCAAAGAATGCCATAAATACACTTTCTCAATATTTCACCTTGCTTCCAGCCACGGTATAACGCGACCACGCAACCCCAGAAGCGGTCGCCTGGGAGAATTTGAACTGCAGCCTTTTTATTACATGCACAGTTTTGCACAAGAACATTGTCTAATCTTTTCAGTATCGTTCCCCTAATCATATATCTGAAAAATTCATTACTCGTCTCATGATTGCAGGCTGTCAGTTCTCAGAAGTTTATTTTATCTCGCGGTGACTCTAAGGTTGCAAAGCTCGTCCTACGTCTGACCTGCATTGACAAACACAACTCTCCCACGCAGCCCTTGCGATAACCTCAAAGTCCTGTGACACAATCAAAGTTCTAATGTCCAACTTTCAAGAAGAAAAAAATATTATTAACACCTCCCGGAATCGACATAAAAAACAATTGCAGACGGAAGTTTCCATTGTGGTCGGCCAAAATTAATACTGAACTCAGTACTAACACGATTGTCACGAGAGTTGATATTTAAAATAGCACAGCATGTGCATTCAGAACAAACACAAGAAGCAGGTGTTCTGCGTTTACGTCATCTTATACAGTGCATTTAACACTGACCATACCAAAAATTTAAAGAAAACATATGCAGCCGTTTTTGAGAAAATCTTGTTTTTGTTATTTTTTTTTAAAAAAATGAAAATATTTCATGCACTATTGCACGAAAACTACTAAAATTTTCAAAAATATCAACATGACCTTAATGAAAGAACTATTTATGAGCAACAAATTTAATTTGTAGGAAATATCTGTCTTTAATTTTATAGTTGTAGGAAGATGCCGGAAATAATACAAACTTTTGCAATTTTCGAAAATTCTGAGTTAACCGTAAAAATCGAACCTTTGCCAGTGTATTTTATTCTCTTCTTACAAGAAATTTAAAGAAAAAATTTGGAGCCGTTTTTGAGAAAATTTTGAAAATGTCCAGGAAGCTTCATGTAAAGTACCCCCAAATTTTAACGAATGTTTTTAAAAATTCAAAGCTTCAACTAGAGCCAGATGGACAAGAGTTTCTTCAACTTGGAAAAGATCGTACATGTGGTTTAGGCGTTAGGTTTGTTCACACACAACAGACGGACGGACGGACGTTTAGCTTTCAGTTGTTTTTTCAGCATCAAAGACCCCTACCGCAGGGATTATGACTACTCCACGTGTTAGGGGTTCTTTTTGTTAATTGAGCAACTGGATTTATCCACTTTCTTGTTTTCAGGGCTCGGCAATCAATTTTTGTTTGTCGAAAATTCGCCGTTTTTTTCGCGCAACATTACATAACTTCCTCTGTACTACGTATATTACAAGTAGTTACATTATAGTAAAAATCGATTGACGGGAAAACGTCCGTCTGTTTCTCTGTCTCCATCTGCCTGCTGCTGTCAACGCTAGCACCTAAACCGTTCAGCCGATTTTTTTCAAAATTTATATTCCCGAATCGATCTGAATGAACTCGTGGCTTGGGAGTTTCAAACGATTATTTTGATTTTTGAAGGTATTTTACATGAAGCCTGAAAAACATTTTCAATTTCTCAAAAATGGCACCAAATTTTTTGATCAAACTTTGCCTTCAGATAGCGTAAAGAACGCTTAAGAGAATGGTGGTAGTGTCATGTTCGTTGAATTCACAGACTTTTTTGAAAATTCAAAAAATGCAATTTTTCGTGTCGTGTCAACTACAATATTGAAGATAGATATGCTTTCCTTAATGAAATTGTAGCTTACAGACGTATCTTTAAATAATTTCGTGTTCAATTTTTCGAAAATATTAGTTTTCGTGTAAGTATGCACGACATAGAGATTTTTTTAAAATAATATTTTTCCCAAAAATCGTTTCATTTTTTTTCTTCATATTTTCTTCTCATATGAAATAAGAGACGGTAAAAAATATGGGCTATTCCTATTTCCGGCAAATGCTCTGTTTTTCCGAAATTCGCCAAAAAGTGGACATTTGAAAACTACAAAATTCGAGATAGCGATTTTTGCTTTAAACAAAGTTTGTTGTAAAAAACCAGTTCTTTAAATGACATGACCTTTTTGATCATGTGCAATTTTTTTTTAAGCGAACTGATTTCGGTTAATTAATGTCTGAAAGTTATGCTATTTCTAAAGATATTTTCTCAAAATTCGCACGAAATATTTTCATTAAAGTTTCTTATCGTATGCAACAGCGCACAATAAATAAATTAGTGGTTCTATTGAATGGCGCAGACTTTCTCGCCCTAGTTAGTTTTCTAATCTCTCTAGTCTGGACTAGCATTTCAGGTAAGCCTTATTCTCTTCAGTTTCCTTCTTTCGTCGCCCGAAAAACAATTTTTTTCACATTTTCTCAATTACTCGGCTCCGTATGTCTAGAACTGAAACCGGTAGCGGTAGCTCAGTGCATCAACTGATGTCACTGCAGCGCCTCTGACCGGGAGGTCCTAGGTTGGAGTCTTGATGGCGGCAGGATTTTCGACCCTAACTTTTCAGCTAGGTCGAATTCAGTCGCTGCTTGGAGAATAATTCTAGCGGTTAAATGTCGGGTACAGACTCAGCGTTTTGGAGAGAAAGGGCGCTGGTTCGAGCCTGGCTTAGGGGTATTTATTCGTCAGAATTGTTGCCGTAGAAAACTGTTGAGAATGGCAGAAGCTTTATTGGATATCATTTAAAGCGATTCTATTCACATATACAAACAATTAAGATAAATAAACTGGAAGTGTGTGCTTATGATTTTCGTATTTTGAACTTTTAAACAATTTTTCAACTCTCTTGTTCGAGTCGTAAAACGTATGTCACATCAAATAAATTATCCTTCTGTACATCTCTATGGACCGATTTAAATAAACTAATTAATCTATCAACATGAAATTTAAATAGAATATATACACTATCCATGGAGCCGATTTATATATCCTTAACGACTGACCAGCTGAGGTGGCTCAGGGCATCAACTAATGTTATTGTAGTGCCACTGACCAGGAGATGGTAAGTTCGGGCCATGACGATGGCAGATTTTTTCGACACTAGCCGAATAGCTAGGTCGAGTCCTGTCATGTGTGAAAAAGAATTCTACCAGCCGGCTGCTTTGATTGGTAGCTTTCCGTGGTTTCTCTGTTTAACACCAGGCGAATGCTGGTGCACCTACTACACGGACTACACCCAACTGCACGGACCGCGTGCGATATTTTATTTCTATTCCTTGGAAATTCTACCCTTTACCACACCCTTGGAAATACTTCCCTTTCACACACTTACACGCTCCACACTACCAACACGCCGGGAGACCGGTCGGGAGCTTAGAGCTTGTCCCCTCTGGTGTGAGACACACTCGCTAGACGTCGTAAGTCGGCGCCGAATTTAGCCATCCAGAGAAGAAAGATCACCGCTACCTCCAAGCATGAACATGTACTACCTATCCTCTCTCCTTACCCACACACTTACACTAACATGCACTACACTACCACATATCCCTGGAGACCGGTCGGGAGATTAGAGCTTGTTCCAGCTGGGGCGGTGCCCCGCTGATGGGAGAGTCCTGGTGAGGGGGAAACCCCACTAGCCAACGGTAGGTCGGCGCCGGATCTCGCCATCCTGTGGGGGAAGATCACCGCCATCTCCCAAGAAGAAACATGCACTGCACTAACGGGACTAATGACCAGAGCAGTTGACGCGCCCGGAAAATGAATAAATCAATAATAATAATAATAATAATAATAATAATAATAATAATAATAATAATTACGGCTGAAGACGAAAGACTGGTGGAATCGTTGAAGATGGGAATGAGAGAAGCTATGTTCCAATTTGAAGGGACCAACCCAACTATGAGACCAGTGTTACCTAAGATCAATACATCGAGACGAATGGCACGTATTATAGATATCATGAATTGCGAGGTACTACCAGAGGAAATTGAAATGGCGCACAACTTGCAATATCTCCACCTTGTTATATATTGTGCTGCAGTTGTAGTAATAAAATCCCTGGGAATAGATTGTGAAAAACTGTCAGGAAAAAAGCAAAGAGGCCGGATGATGCCACCTTGGGAGAGGCGTCTCGTCAGGAACATTGAAATACTGAGAGGTGATATTGCCCGTATGATGAGTTATGCCAATGGTATTCGATCACTAAAACTTGCGAAGCTGGCAGATCGTATTATGAATAGAAGTAAAACGCATACTCGAAGAGATGAACCTAATACGACAGTACAACAGTGCATTGACACGCTGAAACAGAGACTATCAGTATTAACAAATCGATTGTCCAGATATAGAACCAGCAGAAATAGGAGGAAAGATAACATTTTGTTTGAAAAATCTGAAGAGAATTTTTACAGAAACCTGGGAAGAAAGGAAGAAGGCAATTACAAAGGATTATATCCAACACGAGAGCAGGTGAATGATTTTTGGAGTAAGCAACTTTCCGATCCAGCGGAATGTGATGTAAGAGCGAGCTGGATTGGAGAAGAGAAGAAACACTGTGAACATCTTACCAATATGCAATACCAAGACTTTACAACTGAAGTAATCAAGTTTACAGTGAAGTAGTCAAGAACCTATTGAACTGGAAAGCTCCAGGACCAGATAAAATTCATAATTTTTGGTATAAAAGATTATGGTGCACTCACCACAGGCTGGCTGAATTGATCAATGATGTCATACAACAACCAGATAAGATGCCAAAATTTCTTACCCAGGGAATTACATATCTGATATCCAAAGACCCACAAAAACAAGAAGATCCAACAAAATACCGCCCTATTTCTTGCTTGCTAACGATATATAAAATCATTACATCGTGCCTTTCACAACGGATATACGCTCACTATAGAGACAACGATATTATTGCAGTCCAACCGAAAGGCTGTAGCAAAGGCTCCATGGGTTGCAAAGAACAATTAATCATAGATTCAGTAGTGTGTGGTCAAGCATATGCAAAACATCGCAACTTGTTCATGGCGTATATTGATTACAAAAAATCTTTGATTCTGTATCACGTACCTGGCTGATAGAAATACTTAAGATCTATGAGGTTGATACAAAAGTTGTCTCTTTCTTGGAACATGTTATGTCGAACTGGCGAACAAAATTTATCTAAGTACTCCTGTTGACAACATCCAAACTGATACAATCAATGTGCGAAGAGGTATTTTTCAGGGGGACTCACTAAGTCCCCTCTGGTTTGTCATCTGTATGAATCCGCTATCTAATCTCTTAAATTTCACTAAATGTGGATTTGGAATTAAATTGGGAGCAAGAATGATGTATCGTATAAATCACCTTTTATACATGGATGATTTGAAGATATATGCTTCGACAAAATCTCAACTTGAACAACTATTGAGTATTGTGGAATCATTTTCAAAAAGCATTAAAATGGAGTTTGGCCTGGAAAAATGTCGAACATTGAATATTGTAAAAGGAAAGCTCCAAGATGGAGCCTTTGAACTTGAAAATAAACAGTTGATACAAGCGATGTCTGCTGAGGAAACGTACAGATACCTGGGAGTGAGACAGGCAAGGCACATTAACCAAGGTAAAATGAAAGATGAACTTGCAGAGGAATTCTTCCGAAGAACCCGAAAGCTCCTGAAAACAAAGTTGAATGGAAGAAATATCATAAAAGCTATTAACACCTATGCTGTCCCAGTCTTAAACTACTCATTTGGCATTATTAAGTGGAGCAAAACTGACATTGAGAACTTACAATGGAAAATGAGAGTTTTAATGACGAAAGCACGCACGCATGCACCATCCAAAATCTGCAGTCGAACGTATAACACTTCCGAGAAATATGGGTGGAAGAGGACTCTCAGACATTGGAAACCAACTTTGTCGGCAAGTGAAGAGCATGAGAATGTACTTCCACTCTGCGGCAAATACATCAAAACTGCATAAAGCAATTTGTGAAGCAGATGTCTATACTCCGATAGAGCTGTCGAGACAGGATGTTGCGGACTTCTCATGCAATGACGACCAAAAGAGAGATTTATGGATGGCTAAAGCTCTTCATGGAAGACATCCACATGAGATGAGCCAAGAACATGTCGATTTGAAAGCATCGAACTACTGGCTTATACCAGGACAGATCTTTGCAGAAACTGAAGGGTTTATGTTGGCTATTCAGGATCAAGTTATTCCAACGCGTAACTATTTGAAGCGAATTGTTAGAGATAGCAATGTGCAGAATGAGTTATGTCGTTATGGTTGTCCAATAGTGGAATCAATTCATGTTACCTCGGGTTGTACACATTTGGTAGGCACCGAGTATAAACAGCGACATGATTCGGTGGCCAAAATTTTACATCAAGCGTTGGCTCAGAAATGTCTTCTGACTGAAAATAAGGTACCGTACTTTAAATACCAACCTATGAGTGTTCTGGAGAACGAAGAGTGGCGCTTGTATTGGGATAGAACTATCTTAATAGACCAGACAGTGATTCACAACAGACCGGATTTGGTTGTGATTAACAAGTGTGAGAAACATGTCATGCTTATTGATGTTTCTGTCCCAAATACTGACAACATTCAAAGCAAATACACTGAAAAAATCAGTAAATATGCAAATCTTATTGAACCCGTTGAGAAACAGTGGAATATGAAAACAGTCAACATTATCCCGATAATTGTTTCAAGCACCGGAGCCATCCCTAGGAGTCTGATGTGGGGCCTTAAGCAACTGGGTTTGAATGAAGACCTGTACGAACCCATGCAGAAGGCAGTTGTTATTTCAACAACAAGGATAGTACGGAAATTCATGGGAAACAATGTATTATAAATTCCTTTTAAAAAATAAATGTATTGTGCTTTGATTCTGTATATCTGTGCAATTCATTCAAATGTGCCAATAAGATGAGAAAATAATAATAATAATAATAATAATAATAATAATAATAATAATAATAATAATAATAATAATAATAATAATAATAATAATAATACACATTATGTGTGTGTCAAACGTGTTGCAGTTGCTGCGGGCATCGTACTCCTACTACGCTGTGCTACGCCAAGCGAATGAAGATTCTTGAACATGTCCCAAGAGATGTCTCAGCGAAGTCTCTCAACTATAAAATCCCCTCGTTATATAGCTTGCTCTCTACATGCACAGTTGTCCCTGTAGCCAACAAAAATGTGCCACCTATTTCATTTTTCCGATTATCCCAAAATACAGGCAAAAAAAGCGGAACAATTACTCGAATATTTGTATACCAGCTACTAACAAACTACCAACTTTCTTTTGGTACAATAATTTGATATTTGTGTAACAATTTTAATTATGCGTAGAATAATTTAAACAATTATAATTATAAATCCGATAACTATGCAGGGGCAGTTTTGAATATTTCACGCACTCTAGTCATTTTTCCGGGAGCTGATAGTCTACTACAAACAATAAAAATGTATCAACGAATATGTTGAAGCACCCAAGCACATACAATATAAAGAATTCCAAAAACCGTTATCTCACTTATATTTCTGTTCCTCCTGCTATCACATATAGTCCCACTTTCTAGAAATGTATTTCCACCGTGAGTATTTAAAAATCCCGTCGTCACAAATTTGAACGTGCACATTTTCAAAATATCCTGTAGAACTAGTAGTCCAGTAGGTTCGCATTTGTGAGTAAATGTGTTTCAAATTACTTCAAATGACGTTTTTCGAAAACTCAAAAATTTTCTGTGAGAACGAGATTCAAATTTTGCATTTACTGTAAGGCTTAAACGCCATTTTCTTAATAAAGACTGCAAATTTTTCAATGAAAATTGCCATTTAGGTCTAGGTTTTTTACTCTTCTTTAATATTCACAAAGTAATATTTTGCTTCTACTGTTAGGAAACCGAAAAATTGAGAAAATTTTAAAAAAAGATGCTTTTGCTGACGATACTGCGATCTGGCAAACGAATGTGGCATGTCAGAATAGCTAGCTCAGATCAAAGAAAGTAGAAAACTAATACGAGAAAGCCTGTACCATTCTGTAGCACCACTAGTTATTATGTTTTACAGGTTAACATTAGCTATCGTTAGTTTAATGTACATTTGTATTGTCAAAATAAATTATTTTTTGTTTCAGACTTTTTTTTTTTTGCATGATCCGACTGGCGTGACATATATGTCAGCACTCATATCTCAAAAACTAAAATTGTAAAAATGAAATGTACCGTCTTTTTGGGTTCTCTTATATAGAGAGAGATTCCTAAAATATTAATGAAAAACTATTTTTGCGAAAAATCTCCCAAGCAGAAAAGAGATACAGTCCAAAAAGAGCAAAATTCATCAAAGGTGATTTTACAAAACATGCCTTTGAACTCCACAGAAAATTACAGAAAGTACTTAAGCTAAAATTGGAAATATTTCTCAATTACAACCAATAAAATTAAACACAGAAAATGTCACAGTGATTAATACACGTACATTAAACGGCTTCTTTAATTTATTTGTTGTAACAGGAATTATTGCCACAACTTCAGTGTGTGAAACAACCAATATTTACTTTCTTGCTACCGTTACCGCGATAGAGAGATAGTTATGTAATTCTGCGCGAAAAAAAAACGGATAGATAAATGGATAAATCCAGATGCTAAATTTAGAAGAAAAAATGTTCTAACACGTTGTGTAGTCAGAATCCATGTTTTGTGGGTCCTTGATACCGAAAAATCGATTGATGGCAAAACATGTCTGTCCGTCTATGGACAACGCTAGAGGCTAAAACTTTCAGCCGATTTTCTTCAAAATTGATATTCCCCGATCGATCTGGCCGTTGTCGCGATCCCTTGAATTTGAAACCAATATTTTAATTTTAGGGAGTACTTTACATGGAGCCCGAAGATATTTTCAAAAAATGACTAACGTTTTTGATTAAACTTCGTTTTTGGATAGTACGATGGATATTTAAGAGAATTGTGCAGGTCTCATTTTCGTTGAAAACCCTGATTTTTCGAATATTGAAAACATTCAAAAGTTTTTCGGTTTTTCCTACAGCTACAATTATGAAGATAAAAATTGTTTCTTAATGAAATGTGTTCATGAAAAACATATATAAAAATTATGTCATGTTCGATTTTTCAAAAACATGAGTATTTTTGCGAAATTGTGGATCAAGCATAGACTTCTATATATTTTTGCCAACAAACGGTACAATTGTGTTGGATTAAATTAAGACCTTGGATACCGTAGGACGCTCCAGAGAATGGTGCAGATCTCATGTTCGTAGAAATGCTGATTTTTCGAAAGAAAAAAAAACTTTTTTCGGCGTCTTCCTACAAGTACAAGTTTGAAGATACATTTTTTTTAATGAAATGTGTTCATCAAAAATAGATCTTCAAATAACGTCATATTGAATTTTTGGAAAATATGAGTATTTTTTTAGTAATTTGCCTTCGAACTATGTCGTCCGTTCTGAAAATCGTGCGCTTCGTGAAAGTTATTTTAGTGTGTTTTGAGGCAGTTGGATGCTACTTATGTGAGAATGTGTATATTATTTCCACTAGTTGATGTTGGTGATGGAAACTCCCAAATCCAGCTTAATTTCCAGTACCTACAAAAAAAGAGCATCCCTAGTAATAGAAAATGGGTATTTTTATGGCAAATGTTGGGGACAAAATTAATTTTAAAAATATTTAATATTATAATTAATATTAATATTTAAAAAGAATATTAATATTTATAATAATTAATATAATATAATTATCATATTAATATTTAATAATAATTAATAAATAAAATTAATATCAAAATTATTAGTTAATATTTCTAGTATTACAGCCCAAATAGCATGCACTGAAGACTATTTATTTATTTATTTAGTCAAAAACAGTAAAAAACTGTATGTGATGTATGGGGGAGAAAATCATCTGCACACACTTTGTCTCTCAATGCTACTCTCTAAAATTAGTTTTATTCCTAATTTAACTATTTATTTGCTTTGGTTGATTTTGTTGTAATGATTGGGTGCTTCGATACTTACACTCTCAGGGCTGCATCTGTTTCGTTCTTTTCTTTTTATTTATTTATTTCATTTATTAAGGTCGCATAAACGTCTAGGTCATGAGCGACCACATAGTTTGTACACAAGATTAACAATATTTGGGAAAAAAAACACGATATAATTACAAATATTACAAAATGGTACAAATCTTTTTACATCAATATATGACCACAATATAATAATACAATAAATTGATACTTAATATTCAGCTTAATATGAAAGGAAGAAACAAAAGAAACACTTGCTATAAACCTTGTATAGCCTATAAACCATATATTCCTTGAATATTTGATGGATATTTTAATTAATATACAGCCTATTTACATTTTATTATTCTCAACAATTGTTTCCTATTTGTGTAGACTATGTTGAAATGTATGAGACATTTCATATTTAGTCTTATTAGGAATACCTGAAATTTAGTATCTGAGGCTAAGTATCTTATCCATTATTAATTGTTGGAATACACAGCTTTTATTAAACTACCATAATGTATTTTAAAAATAAATAACTTCAGTTCCTTGTCATATAATTGAGTTACTATACATTCTTTAAAATGCAGGTATTGTTCTCTTCAGTAACGAGTAGGTAAAATAAATTGTATATTACATTTACAAAGAGAAGTATTGTTTCACATGATGTTACATACATTCAGTATACGTATGGTAGTCTTGAAGAAGCATGTAAGTTACTTTAGTTTACTATGACAAAAAAGTTTTCAAAATCAGGTCTTCCCATGTTCCACTTTCAATATTATAAAACATGTTTATTTACCCCAATTCCAAAGGGAAAAGCTGCTGCATTGCCAACTATCTGTGATGTCAAATGTTGAGATACCATTATTTAATTTTTAATTTGAAGAAGAAATTAAGTTTACATAACACAATGAATAAATTTACATTACAATTAGGATAACACAAGCACAAGTTTACATGTCAAGTTTACATATGGTCATACATGTTTATTTCTTTTAAAATCTTCATTACGTTCATAATTTCAGTATTGTCATTCAGTAAACTTTCAATGTCATTAAGCAGAGCTTACTTTCTTCTAAGTTTATAATATTTTTGACACTGTATAAGAATATGTAGTATAGTTAGTGGAATTTTACAATAGTCACATAATTTAGGATCTTTAGTTATTCCTGTGTTAATTTTAAGTGGCTTATTCTTAAACGAGTGAGAATACTTTGTTCTTTTCTGTTTTTTAAGTGAGGGGTATGACAATCAAGGATTGAATTCCTTATTTAAAATAGCTTGTTTGGAGGTGATTTTATCCATTTTTCATTCTAGAATTGTCAATTTCTATGATGAAGCTCTTTTTTGCTCTCTATATGGGATACTGATTGTCCTTGCAGTGCTAGGGTAATGGCTTCTCTAGCAGCATTATCAACAATTGAATTTCCTTTTATGCCAATGTGAGATGGAATCCAAACAATAATTACTACTTTCTCTTTTTGATTTATGTCATGGTATTCATTTACTATTTCTTTGATTATGGATTCATGTCTGTTATATCTCAAGCATTCAATTACACTTTGGGAGTCTGTGTGTATTATAAACTTATTGTTGGGTAATAATGATATATTCAGTATAGCAAATGCTTTACAGTAAAAAATAGAACTGATATCGTTGAGTTTGATATATTCAATAATATTATCAACCATTAAAGCACAACCTGATCCATGTTTTGTTATTGAACCATCTGTGAAGACACTTACATAGTTCTCATGCTTGTTTTTAATGTCATTGTAGAGGGATTGGTATATTTGTGGATTTGTATCTTTCTTGGAGTATATGCATAGATCTTTATTAACTTTTATTTTTGGTGTTATCCAAGGGGGTCTTTCAAGAGTTATGTTTTGTTTAATTAATGGAAACTCTTGTTTGCATTTCTTTGAGAAATTGATTTAGTAGGTGGTAGACTGGTTTAGGTGTTCTTGAATTCTTGGAGTATTGGAAAATACATTCTTGTATGTTGGGTTGAGTGGAGACTGTGATATTTTGCATGCATATGGGTAACAAACTTTCCTTCTTCTGATGTACAGTGGTTTTTCGTTAGCTTCTGCAAGAATACTTGAGATTGGACTGGTTCTATAAGCACCAATTGCCAGTCTTAAACAAGTCGATTGAATTGTATTGAGACTATTTAATATTGTTGGACTAGCAGATTGGTATATGACAGATCCATAGTCAAGCTTGGACTGGATAAGAGCTTTGTAGGAAGACAGCATTATATTTTTGTCAGCACTCCAGTTAAAGGCTGTAATAGACTTCACTGTATTTAGTCTGTGAAAGCATTCCATTTTTAATTTTTGTATGTGTGGTCTCCATGTTAATTTACTATCATAAATCATTCCCAAAATTTTGATTTGATTTGTTGTTTTAATTATTTGTAATCTCAATATCAATTTAAATTGATTATTGGTTGTGTCTTTTTTTTTGATCAAGTCTTTGTTTTGGAGAACTTGAACCCTGATTTATCAGCCCATTCTTGAATATTATTTAGACTATTTTGTAGCATTTTTTGAGAAGTATTGATATTTTTTCCACTTATTAATATTATGATGTCATCAGCAAACAAATATATTTTTATTGGTCAAGGAATTAGATTTTTAATTTCATCTATAGCAACAAGAAAGAGAGAAACACTAAGTACAGACCCTTGAGGGAGGCGGTTGCATGTTTTATATCTGTCAGATAAGACACCATTAAATTTAACTTCAATATATTTCTCTTCCATAAAATTGGAAATGAAGATTAATGTCTGTCCATCTATTTCTAATCTGAGTAGAATGTTAATAATTCTGTTTTTCCATAACATGTCATAGGTCATCTCAATGCCCAGACTTACTGCAGCTACATGTTGTTTTGAGATGAATGCGTCACATATATCAGTGTGAATATTGACCAAGTGCTCAGTAGTTGAGTGATTATGCCTGAATCCACTTTGATAAGGTGATAGTAATTCTTTCTTCCCAAAATACCAAATTAATCTTTTGCTAATTGTTTTCTCCATCAATTTACAAAAGGTAGATGTTAAGGATATGGGTCTGAAATTTTCTGGGTTGGTATGATCTTTCTCTGACTTGGGGTCAGGAATGACAATCGATTCTTTCCATTTATCAGGAAACATGCCTTGAGTCAAAAGTTCATTGAATAGATGTGTTACATTGGCCATTGGAGGGAGTTTTTTTAAAAATTTGTTGTGGGGCCTGGGCTGGAATTCCTAGTAATAGTTCTTGATTTCATGTACTTGAAGAGGAGCATTTAGTATTGTATAATTATATTATTTTGTTGTAGTATATTTTTAATTTTGATTTCAGAATTTGCCTTGTGTGTTTGGAATTTATCACTGAAATTTGTATCACTTGAATTATTGGAAAATGAGTTTGCTAAGATGTTGACTATTTGTTTGTTGGATGTTAGAAGTTTGTCATTATAAATCATTTTTATCCCATTAGTAGGTGGCTTGTAAGTACCATTTATTGATTTAATTTTTTTCCAGTTTTCAGACATGTTGGACAGATGATTAATTGAGGAAATGAATTTTATCCATGAATTTCTTTTATTTTCTTTGAATGTTCTTCTAGCATATGCTCTTGATTTTTTATATTCAGTATGGTTATCAATAGATGGATGTCTTTTGTATTTTGAGAATGCATTGCAAATATTTTTTTGTGAGCATTTGCACATTCTCCATTCCACCATGGAAGTTGTTTTCATCTTGGTTTCCCTGTAGTTTTTTGAATAGTTTCATTAGCAGTTTTTAATATTAAATTCGTGAAATTCTCAATTTTTTCATTTGCATTAAGTGAATAATTGCCCTATCCATTAAGATTTTTAATTTTTTTTTTTTTTTTTTAAAATCCGCTTTGTAAATTTCCAAGGAATTTTTATTATGAGTAATTATGAATAATTATGCTGAGTGATTGCTGCTATATAGGACATCCGCAGTTATCCAGTTCCAGTGATAAGCAATTGATGACTAGCATATGGCCAAGTCAATAGCACTAAGTTCTAGATGTGCTGTTAAGATGGGTAGGAAGATTACTATTGAACAGTATGAAATTTGTATCTTCTAAAATTTTCATTATTATTTTCCCTCTTTTGTTTTCTTTATTTGAACTCCATATGTAGCTGGGACTATTCAAGTCACCTAAGAGAAGAAATGGACTAGGGAGATGGTTAATTAATTGTTGCAAATCTCTAGAATTGAAGTTACAGCTGTTACGTAAATAGATACTGCAGATACTAAGAGATTTATTTGCCAGGCAAATTTTGACTACGATGCACTCTAGGGTGGTGTTGTTGGTATTCTCTTGTGTTGTTTAAGATTTTTAAAAGTAAGCAGCTACACCTCCACTCGCTACTTCTGCATTGGTTCTATTTTTTATTTATGAGTTATAATTTTTTATGTTGTATTTTTGTCCACCTTTGAAGTTTGTTTCTTGTAGACAAATTACATCTGGGTTGTATTTGTTAACTGAAATTGAATTTTTTCGTCTGTAGCCATTAATGTTCCACTGCATTATGCAATCAACCATTTCTTGGGTTAATTAATTTACCTCATCTTCACTGCCTTCACTTGAATTTGCTATATCTGTCATTCCCCCACCATATTTTATGAACTTTTTTTAAATGAGCGATTCTTCTTTTCATATTTATACATATTCAACATACCTAGCAGTTTGTTGAATGTTTCTTCTAACATGTTAATTAGTGGTTTAATATCTGTTGTAAATTCCAAAACAGTTTGAATAGTGTTAGAATTATTTTTTATTTTTTCAAATAGACATCTTAATTGGAGTAAGCTTAAGGGGTACATATTTTTTGAATCTGAAAGTAATTTTTTGAGATGCTCTAATTTTTTACCCAGATCCTCTAAAGCATCAAAATCTTTATTTTCTATTCTTGACCTTTTTCTTTCTCTTGGGCAACCTCTAAGTGATTGTTTTCTGTATCTTTGGTTTTGATTATTTCTAGATAATTAGAAGTATCTGATATTGATGTTGATAGTGAACACAGAGGGCGTTTAGGATTATTTATTGACTCTTTGTTAGGGTTAATATTTTCACTACAAGTGACTTTCAATACTGGGAAATTATTTGCTGACAGAGATGGATTTTCATTGGGCGCATCTGCTGAATCTTGTTTTCCAGGACAGCTTTTTGCTACATGACCATGTTCTTTGCATAAGAAAGAAGTAATAGTTTCAGTTGACGGGTATGATCAAAAGACTGTGTTTTCGTATTCTATTTTCAATATCTGTGGTACCATATTTACATCGTCGGGATGCACATACACTCGTCTCCTGAAACTGAGTATGTGGGAGAACCCAGGTACAGACTACCAGGTCTTTGGAAAGTCATTGTAGATCCTATTCGAACATTTAGTTTCTTCAGCTCGTTTTCCAGTGGTGGCTTGTAGGGTAGTGCCAGTGTGCCATAGCACCACCAACAAAAACGAAGAAAAATAATTTTTTCACCACAAATGTATGCATAAAATATTGCTTCTTCAATATATTATTATTTATAGTAATTCATTTGAACGAGTGCGTAATCATTCGATGCTCTATCAATATTCTCTTCATACGCACAGGGCGTAATGCTATCTGTCGGTTTCTTCCTGAACCTCTGAGGCACCTAGGGATTGGCACCATGTCTGCCCATTTAACTCTGTAATAGAGTTGGGCTTAACATCTTTTCTTCAATAACTGTTATCACAAAAGCAGCGGACTCGTAATAGCTGTTATTAATAGCAGTAGAAAAATAACAGGTCCATGACCAGCAACCTAGCATGGCAGACTGCTAAGAGTTAAAGGCAGTTGTAGCGACTGCTAAGAGTTAAACCACGCGAAACGAATAACGTTGGTAGCATCGCAAAGCCTGTGCAGCTACCTTACGGCGCTTCCTTGCACTACTTTCCCTAATATGTTTTGGGCAGAGAAGCAGCTGATATGAACGAGACTGGATGAACTGCCAAGGATGAATAGTAATTCATATAATGTGTAGCGAATGTGTATAGAATATAGAATATTACTAAAATGAAAGTGATTCGGGTTCAGATTTATGTCAAAACCCTAAACAATCAAAATATCCATTACACACTTTCAGTCTCCAGTCCGTTCAGTATCAATTTTTGGAGAAAAAAATCGACAGAACTGTTTAGGAGCTACTGTTGTCCCCAGACGGACTGACAGTAGTTAGGTTAATACGTAAATTGAGTGATAGTGATTCCTGGCGCGCCAACGTCTAAGATCATGTGTCCCGTAAGTGTAGTAATGTTTTTGTTCGGGAGGTAGCGGTGATCTTCCTGCTCTGGATGGCTAAAATACCGGCGCAGACCTACCGTCGGCTAGCGGGATTTTCCTCAAATCAGGTGCCTCCCACCAAAGAGGTATCCCCCCAGACGAGACAAGTTCGAAGATCCCAACCAGTCTCCCGGCATGTGTGGTAGTGTGGTATATGTAAGTAAAGTGTATGATAGTAAGGATAAGATCATACGCGGTCGTTTCGGTAAGGTACTGCCCACCGTTCGCCTGATGTTAATCAGAGAAACCATGGAAAGCTACAGATCAAAGCATCCAGCCGGTAGAATTCTTTTCCACAAAGCGACACGACTCGACAAAGCTATCCGGCTTGTGTCGAAAATACTGCCATCGTCATGACTCGAACCTTGCACCTCTCGGTCAGGGGGCACTACAATATTAGTTGATGCTCTGGGCCACCTCTCCCGACAGGCGTTAAAGATGTATAAGTCGGTCCCATGGGTAGTGTAAATATTGAATTTAAATTTCATGTTAAATTGATTAGTTTACTTACATCGATTGATACATATTCACAGAAAGGAGACAATTGTTTTGATGTGACATACGTTTTACAAATCAAACAAGAGAATTGAAAACTTGTTTAAAAGTTCAAAATAGGAAAATCGCATACAGACAATTCGAATTAATCTAATATATTAACTGATTGTATATGTAACTAGATTTGATTCAAATGGTTTTCAATAAAGTTTCTGAAATTCTAAATAGTTTTCTACGGACACATAAAATAGTAACAAATAAATATCCAGGAGTCAGGCTCGAATCAATACTTTTTAAAACCATGAGACGGTATCCGACATTTAACCTCTTCGTCCATCCGAGTTAAACAAAGAATGGAACTCCTATAATAGTCATAAGCTCGGAGAGACAACAATTGATTTGATGGTACATGTTTTACAAAACCAACAAGAGATGTGAAAAATTGTTTAGAAGTTGAAAATTTGAAAATAAAATATACTTCCAGTTTATTTATCTTGATTAATGGTATCTGCGAATAGAATTGCTTTAATTGGCTTTCGATAAAGTTTCTGTAATTCTCAATTATTTTCTGCGACAACAGAACTGTGACCAATAAGATTACACGGCCAAGGCTCGAACCAGCGAACCTCCCTAAGAAGAGATGTGTCCGTCCACTCCAATTAATCTTCACGGGCACCTCCGTGGAACACTGTCTTTACCCTTTTAGTACAAGGCACGCGTGAAAATAATTCATTAGGTGAGAAATAAATAATACTTTCAGAACCTGCGGAAGTATCTAAATTGGTCCCACTTGTAATGTTAAAAAAGTATTTAAATTTAATGGAGATTGATTAGTTTACTTACATCGGTTCATACAGATGCACAGAAAGACAACAATTGATTTGTCTTGGCATACGTTTTAGAAACCGAATAATAGAGTTTAAAAAATGTTTAAAAGTTGTAAATTGGGTAAGCATATACAGCCACGTTCGGTATATTTATCTATATTAATTCTATTTGTGAGTAGAAGATTAAATGATTTATTGTTAAGTTCCTGGAATTCTCAATAGTTTCCTGCAACAACACATTCATCAAATTAATATCCCTGTGTGGAATTCGAACCGGTCCCTTTCGACCCGAAGCGCTCAATGCGTTCACGCCTCAACCTGCTCCACCATTCAGATCGGGAGTGGTAGCTCAGTGCATCAACTGATGTCACTGCAGCACCTCTGACTAGGAGGTCCTAGGTTCGAGTCCTGACGCCGGCAGCATTTTCGACACTAGCTATTCAGCTAGGTCGAATTCAGTCGCTGTCTGGAGGAGAATTCTAGCGGCCGGCTGCTCTCATCGGTAGTTTTCCGTGGTTTCTCCGATCAACACCAGGCCAATGCCGGAGCAGTACCCTAACAAACGGGACACAGACCGCGCGCGATCTTCCCTTCCTCTTCCTTGTCCTATCCTCTCCCGTTACACGCACACTAACATGCACTACACTACCACATATTCCGGGAGACCGGTCTGGAGCTTAGAGCTTGGCCCGGCTGGAGCGGTGCCCCGCTGGTGGGAGAGTCCTGGTTAGGGGGAAACCCCACTAGCCGACGGTAGGTCGGCGCCGGATCTCGCCACCCAGCGGGGGAAGATCACCGCCATCTCCCGGGAAAACATGCACTACACTTACGGGACTAATGACCAAAGCCTTTGAAGCGCCCGGAAACACAAAAAAATCAATCAATCGAACATTCCAGTAGGATACAAGCTGCACACTTGTATATCAATCAGTTAAGAGATAATTGCATCAGCTCTAGCATTAGGAAACTGATTAGTTGCGAAAATGTGAAAAAATGTCTTTTTGAGACCGTAAGGCCGTGTTCTGCGTGAGCTACATCTTGCGGCAGCGACACGTGACAGCTTCAAGCGACAAATTTCAAACACACAGTATCTTATGGGCCCGTCCTGCGTCGGCGACATCCGCGACGAAGCGACGAAAGCGCTACAAGCGGCGGCGTCCGAGATTCAAACGTGTTTGAATCTTGTCGCTACTTGTCGCCGCTTCTCACTGTGTCACGTGTATAGTTTCGCTGTTTTGGTCTTCAATTTTCCATTTCAAATATGTCGAATAGCGATATAACGGGAGCCATGAGAATATTTTGGGCCATGAGAAGCCTTTATTGAACATTACACATCAAACTGGCAAAGCAGTTAGCAACACATAGGTCTTCCAATTTATGATGGGAAGATATTTCTATTCCCTTTACTTTACTTATTCACTTTATTTTCACAGAAATGCCTACTACGTATTTTGGGCAACAAGATGCCTTTATTGAACATTACACATCAGACTGGCAAAGCAGTTAACAACACATAAGTCTTCCAATTTATAATGGGAAGATATTTCTATTCCCTTTACTTTACTTATTCACTTTATTTTCACAGAAATGCCTACTACGTATTTTGGGCAACAAGATGCCTTTATTGAACATTACACATCAGACTGGCAAAGCAGTTAACAACACATAGGTCTTCCAATTTATAATGGGAGTATATTTCTATTCACTTTACTTCACTTTACTTTACTTATTCACTTCACTTTCACAGAAATGTCTACTACGTATTTTAAGAAGGCTTTATTGAACATTACACATCAAACTGCCAAAGCAGTTAACAACACATAGGACTTCCAATTTATAATGGGAAAATATTTCCATTCACTTTACTTTCTGCACAGAAATGTGGGCACTGAGGAGACCAGAAGGGGTCATGACTCCAGAAAAAATTTGAAAGGATCCCCATAGCTACATCTTATAAACATTTTATTTCCATTATGGCGAATCACTAATTTTCCCCTTTTTTACTCAATTTGACAAAGAGGCTTTCCCAGACATCTGGCAATCCAGTAAAATCAGTGGTTTTTATTAATTATATCACTTTAAAGTTGTTATTCAACTCTCCTTGCATTACGTTCTATTTATAACTAGATAAATAAGCTGTATGTAAGTAAAATTATTAATGGAAAATATTGCGCCGTCTTTGAGAGTGTGCCTTCCTATGTATGCAGCTCTTCCTGTTGAGTGAGATTGCAAGAGGAGCCCATTCTGTGCGAGTGCTTCAACTGGTCCATCTCAGGGGAAGCGATGAAGATGACACACGGAATAAATCCTGATGAATTGTACAGAATCTTCAAAGCCTAGGGACAGAAATAGAGAAGAGCATGTTATCCAACAGAGTTTATCGATAATAATGGGATACAAGGGAATGTGAAATTTTCAGTGAAACCGTTCTAGATGATTCCTTGATTTAAGGTTAATCTACATTTAAGATCAAATATTTCTAGTTCTCGAAATGCTTTCTTAAAAATTATGCACATCCAATACCGACACATTCTCTAGTTAGTATGAAACCACTATTTAAGGTAAGCCAGTCTGAGATTCAATATGAGTGTCTTCATATTTTTGGACTGATGTTTGCCCCACATAGCAGAGTAAGACCAAAGCACAACACATTGCCATCAAGCATGGTCAGGGAGGAAAGAGAATTTTTTCAGACCTTGTAATAGCATAGAGAAAAGACAGCCGACCTATCGCCGGCTAGCGGGGTTTCCCCCTCACCAGGACTTTCCCACCAGCGGGGCACCGCCCCAGCCGGGACAAGCTCTAAGCTCCCTACCGGTCTCCCGGATATGTGGTAGTGTAGTGCATGTTAGTGTAAGTGTGTGTGTGTGTGTAAGAGGAGAGGATAGGACAAGGAAGAGGAAGGAAAGATCGCGCGCGGTCCGTGGCAAATTTTTTAGGGTACTGCTCCGGCATTCGCCTGGTGTTGATCGGAGAAACCACGGAAAACTACCGATCATAGCAGCCGGCCGCTAGAATTCTCCTCCAGAGAGCGACTGAATTCGACCTAGCTGAAAAGCTAGTGTCGAAAATCCTTCCGCCGTCAGGACTCGAACCTAGGACTTCCCACTCAGAGGCGCTGCATTGACATCAGTTGATGCACTGAGCTACCGCTCCCGGTGCGTCGTAGGCCGTTGTCATGGAGTCATCACGGAGGAAGAAGAAGCGTTACGGGGGGGACGACGCCATGCACACCACTGAACACACCTTCCGGACCGTCTTCCAAGAATGTGTCAACACGGTGCAACCACTCCCACTGTCCCGGCAGGGACCGACTCGCTCCTACTTCCACAGACGATGGCACAAATCCCAGCAAGAAATCCCGGACATCCTCATAAGCAGCTTATCCAACACTAACTCCCCTCCAAAACATATCACTCCTCACTCCTTAAATGGCTCCCAAGTGTCGCTTCCTTGCCCTTTCCTCAACGCGTGCAGCGCAGTCACCCAGAAGCCGATTCTCCTGCCCCAATTCCTCAACGACCACTCCGTCGGGATACTCCTTCTCCAAGAAACCTGGTTAAAGCCCAACATTCCCTTCTTCTTCTTCTTCTTCTTCTTCTTCTTCTTCTTCTTCTTCTTCTTCTTCTTCTTCCTCCGATGCCTTTCAGTGTCGAAATTTTGAAAATGGCAGAGCCATTTGACATACTCCTTTTTGTCTAGTGCCTTGCACTTCACCTCTCCTAGTGTATTTCCGCTCCTTTGGCATGTATCCTGTACATAGGCGTCCCATGTTCCTCTTGGCCTTCCAGGTAGTCTCTTTCCCTCCGGCCTGGCTTCCATAATTTGGTTCGGATTTCTATCCTCTGCCATTCTAGCAACATGTCCGTACCACTTCAGAGCCATGTTTTCCATTTCTTTGAGTAGTGGGATAACTTTTAGTTCCTCTCTGATTGTATTATTCCTGAAATAAATAAATAAATAATTAAAACAAATAAATAATTAAAACAAATAAATAATTAAAACAAATAAATAAATCAAATAAATAAATAAATAAATAAATTTAAGCCTCTAATCCCCGTCCATATACGGGGGAGTGCAACAGTTATACACAAAACTAAAAACCCAAAGAAAACACCTCATTTGAAGAGTCTCCTAAAAGGACAGGCAGATCAACAACAAAATAAATAAAAGCACGAGTTTACGACATCCTATAAAAAAGATTAAGCCCTTTGCGTTCCTTTAATCAAGGCTTATAGTAAAAGACCGGATTTTCATTCAGTAAAACTCTCTAAAACGTGCATTAATGCACCAAAACGTACAAAAACATGAAAAAAACGATCAAGTCTTTGCAAAACGGTGTTTGGTACCCAGAAATCTCCAGATAATCTACTTATCAACATATTTGTATATTTTGAATGTGATATTTAAGGTAAATGAAGTATAATTCTAGTGTTTATATTATAATTAAGTTTGTACAAACTGTTGTAATCTCGACTTTGCTCTTCTAGTACAACAAACCAGTACCGTGCAAAGAAATTAGACACGCAAACAACCAATTAAAACTGCATCTGAGAGGCACACATGTTAAATTATTTGAGCTTAACTTTCTCTCAGAAAAACACTTCACCCGGCATGGTCTTCACTTGAACCTTGTCGGGAAACATGCACTTGGTAGCGAACTTGCAAAACACGTCCTTCCACCTCAGCAGTATCCTACCCAAGACTCATCCCCACCTACATCTCCTAGTTCTTTTCCATCCTCCGGAATCCCCTTGGATCCAATTACCTTATCTCATGAACCTCCTTGTATTACCTCTCCCATTATTCATTCCCTCTCCTTCCTCACCTTCTAACACTGCTGGGACACGATACTTCCTTCGACCGCGCACTCGAGGTAAAAATGAGATAAATAAATAGCAAATAAATAGCTGTTGAAAAAGGCAGATAATTTATATTAGTTGCCATCAATCAAAGAATTGGTATCCATCAATAGAACATCCGTGAATCGTGATTCTGTATAGAATGATACGTCCACATGCCACCCTATGGAGTAATATGTTGCATGTCAAACCGATTATTAAAGTAAATTTAATAAATCAGAGTTAACATTGAGAGAATTTGTGAGCATAGCAAAGCAACAGTAGAAATAACATTATTAACAATAGCAGTGGAAGTAATCCCCTTCATAGTATTAGATGTTTGTTCAAATAGTATCCACAATAGTAAAAATATCAGAAGAAAAGAAATATGAAATTGAGCGTGACTAATAAACAAAAGGTCTTTGGTAATTTCTCCTAAAAGTTAATTGTTGGTTCTTGACGGAAGACGGAAGCGGTTGTCATGACGAAAACAATTATGTAATGTAAAGTTTTGTATTGTGAGGCATTTATGTATTCTTCAATTATTAATTTTTTAAAAAAAAAAAAAATTATGTAGCATTTAATTGCATTTGAATTCGCCGTCTTGAAGAGGTTTAACTATATCATAATATATTATTACTATTAATATTGCCATTATTATTATTATTATTATTATTATTATTATTTTAATTATCATTATTATCATCATCATCATCTCATTTAGGATTATAATAAACATACAAATTGTTTGGTTAATGAAAATGTAAGTATAGTTAATAAAATGATAAAAACTCACATTACAAAACACATGGCAAACATTGAAAATTCCATGGTCAATGGAGTTCGATTTACCTCAAAATTTGCCTGGAGCGTTTTTTCTTTTTCTTTTTTTTGTGTTGAGAACACAATAGGGGGGAGGAAACTAAAGGATATAGCCGAATGACGTGGTGAAAAGTGCCCCCTAACCATATCGATAATCGCGAAGATTATATGAAAGAGAATAAAAAATGCCGTTGATTGACAAAAAAATCAGCCTCCTAGGACAACCTGTTGCAGAGATACAACGAGAAACGTGTTTTTATGTTTTATTTTTTCTCAGCTTCTATTGAATGTATCAGGCTGAAAAAATTAAAGAGCTGTTAAAAATAGGTGACTTTTAAGGTATTTTAGTCAACGAAATCTGGCTCCAAATTCAAGTAGAAAAAATAAAAAAATAATTTAATGAATTTTTGACGTGATGACGTTGGAGTACTCTCTCAGTTTCCCCCCTTAGAATGTGTCTTATGACATTCTGTATCATACTTTTTTTTCATATTTTAAACAAATGTGGACGGTACTGAAAGAAAATTAAAACTAATTTTATCAGTTCAAAAATTTGAAATACGCGCCAAAATGTGATTAATGCCTATGATTGTCTAATTGTTAATTATTAATAAATCTACATTTGAGTAATTTGATTTATAATATTAACATTAATTATTAATATACCTAAAACCGAGTAATTTGATTTATATTAGAAACAATACATAAATCTGAAAACAAAAGGAGTTTGATGATTTTATTTCGATAATATAAATACTTTCCACGTTAAGACAAACATTTGTCAGCAAAAAGTTGTAAATCAGACATTTGTCTCCGAGACTACAATAATTGAAATATAAATTGTTTAAACATTGGTGAATCACTTTTGCCGCGAATTTCAAATTTTTGAACTTATAAAATTGATTTTAATTTTTTTTTACTATCGTCCACATTGTTTAAACATCTGAAAAAATATATGTTATAGGAATGTTTTAGGACACATTCTAGGGTAAAAAACTGTAACAGTTTATATCACATCGAAAATCCATTTGAAAAATTTACTTATTTTTTTCTATTTGAATTTTGCGTCAGAATTGGTAAACAAAAATGCCTTAAAATTATACTATTTTTCCCCCGATCTTTCAATTTTTTTGCCCGATACATGCAACAGAAGGAGAAAAAATAAAACATGAAAAACACGATTTCTGCTTTATCTCTGCAACAGATTGCTCTACGAGGCGGTTTTTGTGGAATTTTTTATTCCCTTTCATATGAGCATCGCTATTGTCGATTTGGTTTGGGGGCAGTTTTCACCACTTTATGCGTCTAAACCCTTTTGTAGAAGTATTAAGAAAAGGGCCACGTCAGTGTCTACATAGAAGGACATGTTTAGTGGGGTAGGGGAGGGGGATTAATTTTGCAAATAAAAGTATCCAAAGTTTTTTATGACAATCATTTATTCAGTAATTTCACAACGTTTCGTAACTCGTTTTGTTACATCATCGGTGCTAAACTTAATGAGGTAACGCTATCCCATTGAATTCAATGGGATAGGGTAATTCAATGGGATAGCGTTCCCTCATTAAGTTTAGCACCTGAAGATGTAACAAAACGAGTTACGAAACGTTGTGAAATTACTGAATAAATGATTGTCATAAAAAACTTTGGATACTTTTATTTGTAAACATATTTTGACAATCAAGAAGAAATATTGGATTAATTTTGGCGTAGAAGCCGACTTATGACGCCCAGTTGGGCGTTTAGAAGGTGGTGGCGGATGGCGAGGGCCACCTCCTGCAGGTCGCCCCCGAAGTGCGAGACGCAGCGCAGGGTGTCTCGCACCTCGCCGACGAGCTGCTCCAGGAGGGTGTGGGCGGAGTCCCTCTGCGGGGAGCGGAAGGCGAAGGGCGGTGAAAGAGGGAGCGAGTGGGGGGTGACGGGTGGATGGGGGGGGGGCTCGCACTCGGCCTCCGTCGGCTGCGAGGGGGACTGTTGCAGCGGCGACGGCCGCGTGTGGCTGTGAAGACAAAATGCGAAGTTAGTGGAAAAAGCAGAAAATTAAAAAAAAAAAGAATAAAGAACGGCGATGATAAGAATCATTACAATCGAGAATATTAGGCTGTAAAGAAAAGATGCGAAGTTAGTGGGAAAAGCAGAAAATAAAAAAAAAAAAAGTGGGCGATGATAAGAATCATTAACAATCGAGAATACTAGGCTGTAAAGGAAAGATGCGAAGATAGGGGAAAAAACAGAAAAAGTAAAGGGAAAAGCAGAAAGTAGAAGAAAAAAGAGGGCGAAAACACTACGTCCTTTGAATTTTAAACTGATATTTTGATTTTTGAGTGTAATGAACATGAAGTCACAATAATATTTTTAAAATTGTCTCAAAATTTGCTTCGAACGTGTAAAATGGATACGGTAATGTTGAAGAATATGGTATGTATATGCAAAGAAAAACATAATAATGTACCTAGTGAGAGTATTGTTCAAAATTGAGGACATGCACAGGTGTATAGAAGGGGATTTGGATGTATTTCCCTCACAGGTGAGATGTAAGCCTAGAAAGCCCCCATGTTTTTGACACTCGTATCTTTAAGGCAAAAACACAGAATGGCGATTATCTAGTGTTAGCATAATGGCCTCTTTATCCTGAACGGACACAGATTGGTAACGCAGTAGTGTTTTTTAGCTTCCAAGACTCATATCCAGAATACGGCAGTTTACATCTGTAGTGAGTGAATGTTCCTAGTTCGAATGTTTTTGCATTTCAAAGGGCAATGTTGTTTCAACTTAAACCAGATGAAATGTTGTACAAGAAGAAAATTTCTATTGGACCTGGGGTAAAAACATACCAAATCGTATGTTGAAGAAAAAAACTAAGGGTTGAGTGGAAAACAATATAGTCTGCGATGAAATGGTCGCTAGGAGAGAAAGCGGCGAGCTCTGCACTTCCTAAATGTTCTTGTTCAGTCCAAGTTGAAAGATGCGCGTTATCGGCGAGAAACAAGAGACAGAACGAGTAGGATAAGATGATCTGTGTGTTTGTTATGGATACGTGTATATAAACATTCCGATACTCAGTGGCGGCCGGTACAATATTTTTGGGTGGTGCCAGTTAGTATTGCGACGTCGATAACAAACAATCGATGTTGCCAATTATCGATATTCAAAATAAAAACGTTGATGTCAATAAAGTATCGATCAAAAACTACCATGTTTTTAAACATAAATGCGATGTTTTAGAAGTGGTTTAGTAATCTCTAAAATAAAATTCATGGCCAATAAAATTTCATTTTTCAGTCACCGTGTTTATTAATTTATAATGAAGATTAAACTGAAAACAAGAAATGCGAGCAAATAAAAATTCTCAGCCTGAAAGCCTGAGCGCCCACAGCAATCTCAAGAGATCACAGCTTCCTGAGTTCGCCTTACGCCCACGGCGTACGCCGCCTTTCCATGTGCGAAACACCAGGGCATCGCGGTCATAAGGAGCGAGAGATAGAATGAAGATAG
This sequence comes from Teleogryllus oceanicus, assembly GCA_964035755.1. Classification (NCBI taxonomy): domain Eukaryota; kingdom Metazoa; phylum Arthropoda; class Insecta; order Orthoptera; family Gryllidae; genus Teleogryllus; species Teleogryllus oceanicus. The sequence goes on from CAXIVR010000005.1 coordinate 7,436,606, forward strand.
TACTATTGGCGCACTCTGTGGAGCAGAGCGTGAACTACTGTGCCAGTTTTCCCTGGCACCGTTTGATCCATAAGAGAAGTGTAGAAACCAATTCAGCGTTCTTAACACAGAGTTAAATGGGCAGACATGGCGCCAATCCCTAGGTGCCTCAGAGGTTCAGGAAGAGGCCGACAGATAGCGTTATGCCCTGTGCGTATGAAGAGAATATTGATGGACCATCGAATGACTACGCGCTCGTTCAAATGAATTACTATAAATAAAAATGTTTTGAAGAAGCGATATTTTATGCACACATTTGTGGTGAAAAAATTATTTTCCTTCCTTTTTGTTGGTGGTGCCATGGCACACTGGCACTAACCTACAAACCGCCACTGCCGATACTAAAACAATAAAAGAACGGATCAATTGCTTAAAATAGGAATGCTCTTAAAAGTGGAAGTTTTATGGAATGGTTTGCTCAACTAAAACAGAAACATAGTCATAAAGTTAATTAATCCTATTAAATTTGCCTTTTGTTACGCATTGACTGGCGAAAATAGTCAAAGTGTTTGTAAGTTATTCTCTATTTCAAGGCAATCTTTCATAATATTGTGGTGAGGTATTCCGCGTTACATTTAGAACCTGAGGGTTACCAAGCAATGGTTTCGATTGGCGGAGTTCTGGAACTCGTGGAAATGGAATAGAAACTGTATCATTGAGGGAAATAAATCTTTGATCCGGGTGAATAGTCATAAACACTTAATTGTACCGGAGTGCAAGAAACCACTTTTAACTGTATTAAATCAGGGATAAATGATATTCAAACGAAGGTAATATTCAAACTAAACTGTTTTTGTGTGGATTTTGTTTGAATATTATTAATCCCTAATTTACAGTATTAGTTTAAAGTTGTTTTTTGCTCCCTTGTAAAATTATTTTTTATGGCTTATCAGCTTATTCACCGGGGAAAAAGAAATATCAATTCGCGAGAGGCGTAAGACGTCGGCCATGAAATCTTACCGCAACACGCCGCGGCCGATGGAAGGCGCTGCAGGGGCGGCGTTGGCGGTGCTGGAACAGAAGACCAAATCACTGAGTGTGCCTCAAAGGAGGACAGAAAGTAACGTAAAGATAAACAACTATTCTCACCGGATGGTGCCTCGACCGAAGCCGGTTGGGGCGGTTGTCTCGTCGCCGCTGTTCGACATGGTGGAAAACTAAAAGATAGAGAATATACATCAGGGTGATGACCTTTTTACCACCTCATTACTGAGTATCAGACTTTGGTGAACTTTCATTAATTTTCATTAGATAAAAACTTACTTTGAAGGTGATTTGATAAAAAGAAATGACACACTAAATAATTTTAAACATTTTATTTATCAATTTTTGTCTTTTTTAAAGTCGCGGTAACTAGATAATAAAATTGAACACAAGCATTATAGTCACGTATAGAACATTATATATGGTCATCAAATACATAAGGAAGCCAATTATTCACGATAATGTCAATAGACAGGATAATGTGGCGTCATGGAGAAAAACACACAGACATTTACAAGTATGTACAAGTTTATTTACACGTATGTACAATAACCAACTTCTGCTCCGAAACTACACACTTGCGAGTATTTCCTTGTGGATACCCCTCATAGCTAGGGAGGCCCCGCCTCCTCTGACGCTACTCCCGCGCCACTACCGTGACCTCATCACCCGTGCACTAGGCACGACACGCTCCAGCCTGGGCGTAAAGTTTTGCGCATCGCGCGAGGTTTCCAGAATAAAAAAAAAACGTGTGAGCTCGTCGGCTCGATTTTATACCAGAGTGTAGCCGTCACGTGACCGTCTTAGGTGCAGGAGGGAGGCTCGCGTCTACCACGTGACCTTCCCGGTCAAGCTGGCGTCCCCTTTGTCTAAATATAACCCAACGCCGGGGCGCCAAGCTATTCATGCCCGCAGGTATGCGATACTTCCGGTCCTCCACCCACGGCCGCCAACGTGACGCTACAATAAATGTCTGTGGAATGTTGTCCTTGATGTTTGGGATCTGTTGAAACTTCACGACGGGGATCTTATTCCTGTCAGTAAAGTAACAGAAGACACGAGTGAGGTGGAAGAGAAACTTCATGTCGTCTCTCCAGCCGCCTGTTTTCTTATCTCAGTTTTACAGTTTCTGAAGGCTGCTTTCAATTTATCATAATTGCTCTTTAAACATTGCACAAGGAAGTACTCGATCTTCAGTGGTTTTTGTCGACCCACGGAGCTCATCGTCCACCACAACGCGAGGAACGCAATCCAGCACATGGTGCTGGAAACTGGTGAACGTAGTGTTGGGGTGACCTTTCTCATCGAACATTTGCTGCAGCCGAACAACGCCTGTGTTCTTGTCGGTATTCACTCTTGTTGTGTCACAATTGATACTCACAGGTTGAACTCTTCTAACATATCCTGAGTCCTTCTGCGTTTGTTTCAACTTTCCCATCTTTCAATTTCACCAGACTACTTGACAACTTAATTTCTTTTGCTTCATTCTTGAGGACCAAGAAAAGGTATTCAAAGCCATTAATGCGTTTGTCAAAATGAATACTCCACTTCTTCAGATGAAGCTTGCTCCCCGAGTGCATCTTCACCTGAGCAGCTCTCGTGTAGAGAGCCTGGTGGATTGCTGACTGATATGGGGTTAGGATATCAAAGCCCCCACCAAAAATATGACAGCATATATTTGCCGCTCCCTACCACAACAGCTTTAAACTTGGAGCAAGGCACGTTGCAATGCCTGTTGAGATAGGTCTTCTAGTGCTTGTTGATGTATCTTTCTCATCATCCTAAGGACTGTCTTTGCTGTTGTTCGAGTGAGTCCGTGTAACGTTAGGAACAATGATGTGGAGCTGAGCTGGTAAGTGTTGATGTTGACAAATTCTCTTCCATTGCCTTTCTTCCCTTGGATGAGTGGATTGTCTTTGCACTTACATGTTTACCAGTAGAAAACTAACTTGGCCCTAGCTCTCAATTTGCAGTTTGTATAGGATCTCATATTTTTGCTCATCCATTCGCCTTTCAGCTTGGTCATGTCAAACAGTTCATTCAATGAATCAAGGTTCTGTTCCTTTCTGCATCGTTCATAGTCTTTCAGAAGGTTTGCTAGTTTGGCACAAATGGCTTCATCAGATACATGCGGTTCAACACAGGTTCAATGATATGCTCCATAACCCTGGCGAACATCCGTGTTGTAGTGGTCTCTGATGCAGCTGTGCTTTACTTATTTTTCACTTGGTGCACTACTCCTGTCCTTACTGTAATGTATATACACTTTCATTGGAAGCTTTTGTACTCATAAACAATACAACCTGAACACATACACACCCCATACACATCCGCTTCTCCTCTGTTGTGGCTCGTGCCTGACACTCAATATACATTTCAACGTCGCACACATTTCATTATACATTCGTACATTTATGGGCTATTGAAGTCGCCTTCGTGCTTCACAGTTTGTGTACACATTCATTTCAAGCACACAATTTCTTTACGTACATCACGTAACATATACTTCATTAAGTATTGAATGTGTGAGACACGCAACAAGATCCGGTTTACGTATGTTTTATTTAAAGTGACAGTGGCGAATGTCATGAAAAAAAAAGGAATTTTTATATCGTGTTGAATAAATGGAGGGGTATAAGAAATGAGAACTCAAACAAGGTTTGGTTAGTAGCAGTGAGTTTGCGCCATTTTTGAAGATTGCAGTGTAGCTACTGTAATATCCTATTCTCCCTCGCTCTGGTACCACGACGCCTCACGTCGCGGCGCCAATGTAATTATTATTTTTTTTCTCAACCTGTTGTTGTCTATTGTTTCTTTCATTTCTTTTAATTCCTCCTTGCTCACATAAAAGTTCCATGCCTTCTTGCGGGCTCGTCCCCACAGATCATTACACTACCTACATATTAATCAGTGGTTAGTTTGCGGGTTTCGTGAAGTAAGCGGCAATTTACTGATGAAATCGCATGATTTCATTTCGAATTTCTTGCTGCTTGTGTGTTTCATCGAATGTCAGCTCTTCAAATTACCAAACGCAACCATGTTTAGTGCTAAACAAACACATTTCGTATCGTCATTAAGAAACTGGTAACCCGTAAAGTGTTAACGCATGAAATAATCCTAACACAATGATGTTTAATGGTAAGCAAACACGTTTCTTTAATTGAAACTAAATTTAATAATACAAATGATCTGAAGGTCCATTTAACGAAATACATTTATAATGCAGTTTGTGCATGTCCCTCAATGCAATTGTCAATGAATCTAATACTGCAAAATTCTTGTCTGAATAGTTATGATGAGAAAGGTAAAAATTGGCAAAGTACATACAAATATCATTAAACACCATTTAACCTATTAAATAATAAAGGAAACAATTTCCTCTAATTATTTTGGCATGTTCTAAATAAATATACTAGTATATTTATAGTACTTTTTCACAAAAATATTTAGAAAATCTTTGTCGTGGTTCTGTTTTGCCAGGTTCCCATTTTTTAAATTTCTATGTCTTTCTATAGACGTCTCCTGCATATATTCTTTCTTTTTGAGAAGAAATTGTGAGAGTCGATTGAAGAAAAGGCAACTTATTACATTTTCTGAATAGACACTAGTCATAGACACTGCTGAAAGTAATGACATGATACGTACACCGCTCAGGCCAAGAGCTCACAATTCACTGGTGTCATTGCACCCAACGTATATAACAGATGTCGCGCAGCGCAGCGATCAAATTTCAACATGCTCACGGGAAATGATTCAGCGAAAGGATAAGAATAGAAGGTCAGGCGATTTCAGAGAAGTACAATGAAGAATATATGAAATATCAGTCGACCAATGCAACGCAATAATAATGGAACATAAAATTACCGTGACTTAGACCTATTGCGAGTACTACGACTATTACGAGTAATTTAAAAAAAATACAAAAACATAATTTTTTCGCTCGTGCGTCGCATGAATGAGAAAAGGCGGTCAAAAAAATGATGGAATTGACACCTGCTGGAAGAAGAAGAAGATGAGGATGAAGATGAAGATGAAGAAGAGAAGAGACTAAGGACACACTGGAAGGATGCAGTAACTAAAGAGAATGGGAGAAGAAACCTGCAAGAAAACGACTAGAAATATCGAAGAAAACGGAAGCTAGGATGCGATAAGCGACCTAACGTTGTCATAAATTCGCAAAAATAAATAATAAAATATGTTGTTTTACTATAATGAAACAAGGCTGATAATTAATATGTAGTTGCCATCAATTGAAAGGCTTATTAAATTAACAGACCATCCAGAAATCACGGGTCTATAGAGACAACGCTTCTCCATACAAAGTAAGATCTAGCATGCTGTATGTCCTTACCTATCAATAAATGGTAATAAATTCGAACAAAAACAATTAGTATAAAATAAATCTATGAGCAGAGCCATGCAAATCAATTACGCAAATTTTTACAAAAAATGTTGAAGTCGGTGTAAATATTCATAAATAATTATCAAGAGAGTTGCAATAGAGTGTCCAAGTGAAAAATAATAATCAAATATTAATATAGAGATTTGTTGGAAAATTACAGTACACATCCATGTAATTATTCACGCATATTTTGCATATACCGTGAAAAAGAGGCATATCCAAAATTTAGAATCTATTTATCTGTGAGTGTCATATTCTCGATGAATATTAATTGTAAGTTGTGTTGGTAATGAAAACGCTAAACCATAATAGTCGAATTGAATATACTAATTTTAATAATTAATAAGTATTGTAATGCATCCCCCTTTCCTCCTCGGTTATGATCCCCTCTCTGCTATCCTTGCCCCGCATTGGGCAGCCATATGTAATGAATCCCTTTTTCCCTTTCCTTTTTCGACTATCTAATATTTTCCCCGGCTACCTGGAACTCCGTTGGGCAGCCAAAATGTAATGATTCTAATACCGTGGATAAGCTGGTGGTCCTATACAGGAATCCAAGCGAGGTGACTGGATTGTGCGTGCTAGGGTAAATGACGACGCATGTTCTCAATTGATAAAAACGAACCACATTTTTGTTCGTTCGTTTATTATTATTTTCTGGCTTTTCCCTCTTTTCATCATACACGGCAACAATTTACCGTCTTTCCCTCTACACTAATACACAGTACCTTATAACATAAACATTCCAAGAAACAAAACACAACAACGAAACTCATTCACACACAATAATACAAAACAATATGAAATCCCACTCATACATTGAATGCGCATTCCCTAATTTTCCTTTGACCATTTCTTAATTTAATTTTGTTAACAAAACTTGGTCTTCAATAAATTCCCTTTAGTTACGGAACGCGTCTTCAGATGAAGCATCTGCAAAGAAATCAGGCATACACACACCCATATACACGCGTGTCACTTCCCTGTTTTGCGGCTCAGCTCTCGTGGCAATGATGTCCGGTGGCCGCCGTCCAATGCCCTTCGATGCGTGGTCGCCGTCCACTCCTGCTCGCGGTCGCCTTCGGAAACCAATTCTCGCGAACCGCTATGGTCCGCATAAATGATACCACTCAGCTGCTAGTCCGTTACCGCTTAATAAAATTGTACGTATTCGTGGCGTACTGTTCGGCAAAACAAACAGAACGAAAAAACGACTATTTTTCGCGTGTCATCAAACACGTCACTTCTTGAAATTACTATCGCTCACATCCATTTACATTCCAAATAATTGTCCAATTGTGCTGATCCCGGCATCTATTCTTTTATATTTTATAACGAGATGTCCGTAGCGTTGAATTTTCTTGCAATAAAAAAAATAATATCTGATTGTCCGTAATCACAAAAAAAAATCCTATTTGAAAAAAAAATTAAAATTACTCCCGAATTTTGTTCCTTTTACTAATACTTCAAAGTTCCAACAAACATCACAACGTTACTTTCTATTTGAATTGCTACACTTTCAAAAGAAAATTAACAACGCGCCAATTTCGCGCACACGAAGCGTTCCTCCCCTGTATCCACGACAGATCTGTCTTCACATCGGAATTTTTTTTCTAGCAACTTACATTGTTACAGAAGATTTCTGGAACAAAATAGTTGCCACTCGCTTGCTTTTAATCCTCTGTTGATTCCAAATGACTTTCTTCTCTTCGTAACATGGCGTCATTTGTTTATACTTTTAGTTCATTGTAAACCATATATTATATTTTTATTCTGCTTCCGAACATGCGACAAAGTTGACACTAATTTTGTCGTCTTCTCCGTGTTTTAGTCTATTGTTTCCCAATGTTTCAGCCAAATCGGTTTGTGCGTTTTGTCATAATTCTTAAAAAACCCTGTTTACAATCTTTCTTTTCTAGCTCAACAATGGCCATATTCTGTTCATATTATTAAAAAATTCCAATTCTATTTCAATTTATATCTTCCGAATGCGTTTACCGAAGTTGATGCCGTTTGTTTTATTTAATTTCATAATTTCTGTTCTACCGGACGATTATGTTCAATTTTCACAAATTTCACTCGCTATAATTCTTTATTTTAATTTGGACTTGTAAAATGTTTTCTATCGGCACCATTGTAATCAATACACATGTTTATTCTTTGTCGCCTTTTTGTAACGTTGCATCTGGGGGTTTTGGTCTCGAAATGATGGATCATTACAGTATAAATAACTGTTTTAATTATGAAATGAATATATTCAAGGAAAAACACTGAGTAGACTAAGAAGTATAGCGAACTATAGGAATAAATTATATTGATTAAATTATAAGATGCATTATGAATCAACTCCGTATGCTGCATTGTGGAATGCGCCGCAGGCTTGGAAACAGGCTAACACGCATGCACGAAGGCCGTGACCCACGTGCACGCGGCAGCCAATCAGACGGCAGAGCAGAGCGCTGACTCCGCCCCCTCGAGTCGCCCGCCGCCATCGCGAGGAAGCGGCTAATGGCGGTACTGTCATCTTAAGGGAGCAGTCAATTGGGAAAGCACGAAAACCCTTATTCCTACAGCCCTAGAAATTATATATATATATACAGAGAGAGAGGGAGGGGGAGAGAGAGGGGGAGAGAGGGAGAGAGAGAGAGAGAGAGAAGAGAGAGAGAGAACACACACACACACACACACACACACACACACACACACACATGTATAATACTATTACTACTTCTATACTTGGACCGGGAGCGGTAGCTCAGTGCATCAACTGATGTCACCGCACCGCCTCTGACCGGGAGGTCCTAGGTTACACTCCCCACGGCGGCAGGATTTTCGACACTAGCTTTTCAGCTAGATCGAATTCAGTCGCTGTCTGGAGGATAATTCTAGCGGCCGGCTGATCTGATCGGTAGTTTTCCGTGGTTTCTCCGATCAACACCAGGTGAATGCCGGAGCAGTACCCTAACAAATGGGCCACGGACCGCGCGCGATCTTTCCTTCCTCTTCCTTGTCCTATCCTCTCCCCTTACACACACACACACACACACACACACTAACATACACTACACTACCACATATTCCGGGAGGCCGGTCGGGAGCTTAGAGCTTATCCCGGCTGGGGCGGTGCCCTGCTGGTGGGAGAGTCCTGGTTAGGGGGAAACCCCACTTGCCGACGGTAGGTCGGCGCCGGATCTCGCCATCCAGCGGGGAAAGATCACCGCGCATATCCCAAGAAAAACATGCACTACACTAACGGGACTCATGACCAAAGCAGTTGACGTGCCCGGAAACACGAAAAAATCAAATCTATACTTGGGTTTTCTTTACGTGGCGCGTCAAGGTCACTCGCGAAGGCAGAAGAGGAGCCTCAAAGGGCAGATCAGGTTTTTACGCAGCAATGCAACTGATATGTGGGAGCCCACCCAAAAAAAATCCAGAAAGTTGGGAGGCTGAAATGTGCGTAATTTCGTCGAGCACCCGGAAGACGGCATTGACATAGACGAAGAAGACCGGGAGCGGTAGCTCAGTGCATCAACTGATGTCACTGCAGCACCTCTGACCGGGAGGTCCTAGGTTACACTCCCCACGGCGCACAGTGGTCTATTTTCAATATTTAGGGGGACATTGCACTTTTTTAACTGAAATTAACTGTATAATGGTTTTTTTGTTCAGTTTATATAATTTTGAAATCTTTATCACTCTTAACTGCTGTTCTATAATGTGCAAAAGATATTCGAATCGTTTTTCTGCGTATTATTGCGTACAAACAAGGATATACAAATATTCTGTAATTAAACGAATTAAAAGAGTAGAACCTGTATTGTACGAAAGAAAATCAATGATAAATACATACCCAAACGATTTATATATCAAAATCACTGCCTGAAGAATCTTCCAAGTCTTCTTCATTCTGTCTTTGGAATGAATTCTGAATGCTGGTGAACTCGTGACAATTTTGGTGAACGTGTAGGGACTTTTAAGAGATTGATGACTTGCTGTGGCAATTGATTTATTTTTCTTTTAGATAAATTTCTGATGCTAGATATCACTGGATCAAAGAGCATGGAGGTCTTCGATGTTTCGTTGCCTGTTATTTTTGCGAGTATTGTGCTCGCGAAAGATTTTGAGATAGCTTTAGCGTTTTGTTCTTCAAATGCAAGTTTGTTTTCGCGCCCTCGAATTTGCCAAGTTTTAAAACTTAATCTGTATATGTGAAAAATGCATTCAAAGAATCGAATGTGTGCATGTAAAATGGACAATCCATATAAAAATGTGCTTGTGTTGCACGGTCTTCGCACAACAGCATGTATATTGTTCATCTCATTTGGCCTCGCATTGCAAATATAGCAACTCTGGGTTGATGGATTTCGTGCCAGGGCATTAGCTATTTTTCCATCCACCATGGTCTTCAATAATTTGTGATGCACATCCATTTCTTTTCCATTGGTTGTGATACTTGTTGGCTGTAATGCTAATACTTGATTTTCAATGTATTCACTCTCCTGAGTAATGACATCATGGGTTACATTAATAAACTGACATTTAATTGGCATTCAGAATCGTGTAGATGAAGAACGTGGATTCACCAAATAATTTTTTCAAAATTTTCGGGTTTTGCTTTCATTTTTAAGGGAACAATTGACGTTAACAACAAATCAGAATCTGTAGCATGTGCGCTTTCAAGAAATTTTTGCCTGTAGTTTGAATGATAGGAACTTCCATCAAAACTCCATTTGTAAATAATTTCGAAAGAGGAAGTTTCATGCTCACTTATAACTCTGCTGATAACTTGGTGTTGAACTATGGATAAACGATGTGCTTTGTGGTCAAGTAGGCTTTGCAATTTAACCTCGCCTTTTGTCTCGGAAATAACTATGTCTTTGGGGTAGCACTGCTCTTTAACTTTCAGTACTTCGTTGCCGGCCGGATATATATCACAATTTCTCTCCTTTGTGTCAAAAAGGGCTTGATTGTATCTTTTTAGCCTTCTTTTTTGCACCTTTTCTTATCTGAATATATTGTGCTTTACTCAATTTGGCGTTTATAATCAGAGCCAGGGTTTCTTCTGGAGTGTAAGGGTCAAAAGTTTTCTTTTGCATTTTTTTCATTGTCCTCAACGAAAGAGGGCTTGAAATTGTAGCCTTTTTATGACATGACAACATTTCGTTTGCCTTGTTTTCTGAAGACTGTTTGTGTCGCAAAAGCTAGTTCTTGAGGACTGTGGCCCTCAACTAATTTTCTTGTGCGCCTTCTCTTTTTTCTGGTGCTCAACGTATCAAATTCTCTTTGATGATGGATTCGTGATCGTATATCATGTCGAAGTAAGATCATTTCTTCTTCTAACCAGTCTTTATTTTGTTTCAAAAATCTTTCCTTCCGCCTTTCGCTTGCTTTCCAGTGATTTACAATTGAGATAGTAAAAAATCTAATTTTATTGATAATATCGTCTTCTGGAACATTCTGCACTCTCGACATTATCAAATCAACTACCTTCTTTCTCACATGAGTTTTATTTGCCTGAGACAGAAGACCTTCGTGCGAAAGAAATCCAAACAATTCCAGACGCGTCACTCCCAGTCGCACACCTACCGACAAATAAAACTAAATAACACAATTTCCGCAAATCTCCGCACATTAAAATTAGTCTCGTTTTAAAGGTAAATAAATACTCTACATCATATAAAAAAATGGTCATGTTACAATGAGGTCCTTTTTTGTTCTACTCCAATGAATTTCGACTAAGGGTTATACACCTTCATTTTCCCCCCGTTTTTTAATCAAATAAATTTAATACTTCTAAAACGATAAACACGTATTAAAATTAATATATAACTTACCTCAAGAACCAGATTCCATGATGGGATAAAAATTTTCACACTGGACTATAACACGCACGTACTAGGACACCTCGAACACCGCCTACCGAGCGACCTCCAAACAAGACTGAGCGCGCTCTGTGTCTTTCGCTTCGTTTCAAGAATCCTTATCGTTCTACACTTTATAGAAAATGGTCTATTCATACTTTTTCGAACTATTCAAGCTTCTCTTCACACTCGTGAATCGATACATTGAGGTTTCAACAACTTCGGTTTCAAGGCAAATGTCCCCGTAAATGAGCAAAATAGACCACTGTGCGGCGGCAGGATTTTCGACACTAGCTTTTGAGCTAGGTCGAATTCTGGAGGAGAATTCTTGAAGAGAACGAAGAAGAGACCGAAGAAAAAAAACGAGAACAGACTAAAGAAAGACACGATGCAGAAGGTACGTCTAATCTCACAATCTATTTCGTTATCATTTATCTCTCCTTGAGATACGATCACAAGTTCCTGTTTTCTCATTTCTTCCATTTTTCAGATGAACAAGCCCCGACGCTGACCATTGAACAACCTGAACCTGTGTAATGACCCGCCATCTTCGAAGAACCTCAGCCAAGACCTCTAAACCACAAAGGATCGTATAATTTTTTCTCAATTAATAATTCAATAAATAACCATATGTAATGTAATATACTAATATGTTATAAGCTTTTTAAGATTTTCTGTTGGAATTTCAATTTTTTGTAACTGAATTTGTACAATTTCGGATTTTATTAAATAACTTGACGTAATGTAATTTGTGAAAAAATGGCAAGTACCTTTACATATACGATCTAAATAAGGTATGTATATAGAACTGGGAGGAATTCATAATTAACCGCATTTAATAATAAATTAGTATTGGAGTGGAGAAATTGGGTTTTTGCGGAGGCAGCCTAAACACGTCAATATTCAACTACCGCTTGAGCCCGAACAGTTCATCGAAGAATAAAACGTAAATAGTAAAAATTGTAGGAAATTTTATGTACTTTCGTTTTAAATATCACCGTTATTTTCAATACGTTAATAGTTTCCGAATAACAAGCAAAACACCGCCAAAAAACGATTTTTTAAGTTTTTTTGCTTTTTTTTTTTCAATGTTGCATACCGCAATTTTGTTAGCAACCTTCAGATCCATATTCAGCACCCAAAAAAACCTCAGATAAGAAGAAATCCCAAACCTTTCCTGGTAGAAATAAAATTTGACTCGTCTAAAAGCGGTACGTTTCTTTGTGTGTGTTTTCGCTTGCGTCTGGGCGGCCAAATCAAGATCCTGAGAGCGAAGCCTTCCAGTCGAGGTAAAGAAGAAAAATAGCCAAAGGCTTGGAGGCCTCCCCGTAAATGAAAAGCCTAATGGAAATATTTTTTCAATAAACCACTGCAATGGAGTACGCTTTTCCAATAAGTTATTTGGATATAACATCTGCAATATTCTTTGTTTTAAACACAAACAAAAACGCAAACAAACAAACAAACACAAACAAAAACACAAACACAAATACAAACACAAACAAAAACACAAAAACATACAAAAACATACAAAAACAAAAAAATATAATTACATATTTTACATATTTTATCTATTATTATGTATTTCTTACATATTTCGCTACATTTTAATATCTCTACACGCCGAAACGGAACATTCCAGACGCGCGTTTGCCCTATCTGTTATGGAATTATCTTTCTTAAAAATCAAATTGTAATGATTTTATTACCATCATACATCCGCCATGATGTGTCAAACGTACCTTCTCCCACCCCCGATTAGTGCGTACTTACGAGTCAAGAATGAGCGGATTTTTATGAACGAAAGTAACTTAAACCTCGTGCTTCCTCATGTTTCAAATAGCAAATTCGTTACTTCATCGAAAACTAACAAATATTTTTACAGAAAATTGTCGTGTTGCTCAATTTCGAGGGTGAGGAACATATGTTTAACCTCCCCTTTGCGGGATCCATCACTCGCTACACGGCACTACTATTCACTTGTACGCCGGCTAAACATTGTAATATATACTATGAACGTATTTTATATTTCGAAGAAAATTCTTGTATGTGGTAAAGTCTAGTGTACAATTACTTCAGTAGAAATAGAACCTACTTTCAGCCACTCCGAATACTTGTTAAGAACTGATCGGCGACGTTCTATGGCCAGAAAATGCTTGTAAAAAACACTTTTAAACATAATAATGAATTTTTAATTTACATATTTTCTATTTTTCTTACATGTTTAGGAATAAATAAGTACATACAAATGTACATATTTTGCTTTTTTTATTACAATACATTCCGTTTCCTAGTAAATACTCTACTTACAGTTGAGGTCGTACTCGAGAAAGTTAGCGCCCACTGCTGCAATGACCGCGTCGTGAATGATGCGGGTGTGTCTTCTGTGCGGCGAGAAGAGCTGCGCTGGCTGGGTCAACACCGGACCACTGCCGAGGGCGGGGGATTAGCTACCGGGGTATGTAAATTGCGGACCGGAAGGTTGATTGACTGATTTTTTCGTGTATCAGGGCGCGTCAACTGCTTCGGTCATTAGTCCCGTGAGTGTAGTGCATGTTTTTTTCTCGGGAGATGGCGGTGATCTTCCCCCACGGGATGGCGAGATCCGGCACCGACCTACCGTCGGCAAGTGGAGTTTCCCCCTAACTCTCCCACCAGCGGGGCACCGCCCCAGCCGGGACAAGCTCTAAGCTTCCGACCGGTTCTCCCGGAATACGTGGTAGTGTAGTGCATGTTAGTGTAAGGGGAGAGGATAGGACAAGGAAGAGGAAGGGAAGATCGCGCGCGGACCGTTGCCAGTTTGGTAGGGCACTGCTCCGGCATTCGCCTGGTGTTAATCGGAGACACCACGGAAAACTACCGATCAGAGCAGCCGGCCGCTAGAATTCTCCTCCAGGCAGCGACTGAATTCGACCTAACTGAAAATCTAGTGTCGAAAATCCTGCCGCCGTCAGGACTCGAACCTAGGACTTCCCGGATAGAGGCGCTGCAGTGGCATCAGTTGGTGGTGCCGGTGCGGACCGGAAGGAAAATTAGATACCCATAGGTAAATTGCAGACCGTTCCAAAGAACGGTGCACGTAAATTCCGGACCGACTACTACTCGCGCAACTTTTCTTGAACGATGACCTTGCTCCCCCTCCCTTGAGCAAAAAACAGTTGAAGGCAAAAGCTCGCAGCGATCACAGATGACAACAATCCAAGCATTAAAACTTCGTTGGGGCGAAACAGAAGCTAGTCAAAGCTAGATGCTTTCATAGTAAAGAACTTCTGTTCAGGTTTATTATCAATATCTAAAGAAATGGCTGAGGCAGGTCCAGGTCCTCCAAGGGAGGCACCTAAAACTCCAATCTAGTGTACCTGCTGTTGTCTACCCAGAGCGATGACCTGACCGCAAAAGTAGCAGGTATGACTTTGATTTTTAAGAAGTTGGCGTTACTGTAAATACTCTCGTGGCCATCTTTGTAACTAATACCCCCACTCCACTCACATTTTCCAATCTATCGTTCAAGAAAAGTTGCGCGAATATTACTTGCCTGTTCAGGTAAAAGTGGAAGGTGTCCAGAGGCGGCCGGATCCAGGCGGCTCTTTCGGGAGACGGCAAAATTTCAAAATAAATTAATAATAATAATAATAATAATAATAATAAAGACAACAATAATAATAACAACAACAATGCCAGTCCGGATAGTCGAGACCCCTAAGGCAGTAGTGCCGTGGCGATCTCGCTCGGAAGGATCGCGGGTTCGAGTCCCGCCTCGGGCATGGGTGTGTTTGTGTGTGCCGTCCATTCATCCTTCATTATCATCATAATTTCATCTTCCATCCCCCAGGAGTAACAACCCTGGGGGTATAAAAATCGGATTCAGCCTAATCCCCCTAATTAGTTACATGCAAGACTTGCAACGTGATAAAATGATACTGAGCCCGTGCAAGTGCATGTCCTGCGTAGTCCAAGATGGCCTATTCGCGAGACACCCCCCCCCAAAAAAAATAATAATAATAATAATAATAATAATAATAAGAAGAAGAAGAAGAAGAAGAAGAAGAAGAAGAACGGCGTCGACCGCGAGAAGACAGAAACGCCCCCTTAGGCGAGCGGCAAGGCGTTGCAGGGTGGGCTTACCTGACGTGGAGGCGCGAGCGCTGCTGCCTAGGCCAGGCTGGGGCGAGCGAGTCTCCGCTGCAGCCGACGGCCTCCGCACGCGTCTGCCCTCTGCGGCGTGTGGAAACGCGCCGTTTGCGCCTCGCGCCCATGGCTGCGCGCATGCGCAAGCCCACCGCTTTTATTGATTGGTGATTTTGATTTCTCGTATTAGTTTTCTGTTTTCTTTGGGCTGGGCTAGTTCATCAGACTTGCCACATACTGGAACCAAAGTACGTCTTCGCTCCAAAAAAAAAATTCTAATAGGAGAACCGAAAGATTTCTTAATGAAAATTAAATAGGAGTAAAACCTAGTTCTAAATGGCAATTTTCATTAAAAAATTTGGAACCGGTTTTAGGAGATCAATGTTTAAGTATTAGTAGAAACGCGAAATTAAAGCTCGTTTTCACAGAAAAGTTTTGAGTTTGGGAAAACATTACTTCAAGTGCTTTAAAGCATTTTAACCCACAAATATATTAGTCTTTACAAATCTCTGGAAATGATCATATTAACGGCGTGAGAGAGATTTTTCAAAAAATTACATTGTTGTAATTTTTTAAAAAACAAATAATGCACCAAAATTAATTTTATATCATAATACACATGTCAATTAGCGCTACCCGTTGGGTAAGTTAAAAGGAAACATTATTCACTGGTTTTTGAGAAAATGGCGTTTGAGCTGACTCTTTCGGTTCTTTTACACAGTTTCAAGATGGCGGTTTGCACTCAAGGTGGCTCACTGAAGCCCCAAGGAGCCGACCTCTCCTTTCCTTTCTGTGTAGTATCTATTCTTTGGTAGTAACATCTTCCTCGCTGGATGGCGAGATCCCGCGCCGACTTACGCCTCGTCTTGCAGGATCACGTCCGTTAAGCTGGCAAGCCACTAACACACACGCTTTCAATGTCCAGAATTTTGTGCTATTTTGCGCATTTTAGATTTCCTTTTTTGCTCCGATGGTTTTTCCATAAATTGATGGCTATGCTGGTTTATTGTGAAGCTGCAAAAGACAATTAATCAAAAAATATTTTCTTCACTTACAGAATAGTGCGCTGCTTTTTATGCTCTTCAAATATATAAACATTATTTTTGATCTTACCGTTTTTCGAAAATTTTAAAAGAAGGTCATCTCGAAATCCCGGATAGATGCAATACCAACATGTGGGGAAAAAACTGGAGAAAAACTATCCAGCAAAATTAGATTTTCTCAACACATTCGTAACCACAAAACAGTACATTTTACAACAATAATGTTTTGCGTTTTTCCACATTTATCATTACCCCCGAAAAATTGTAATTTATTACACTACTGTCAAAAACAACACGTTCCCAGATACATAAATTCTCAAACACTTAACTATTCAACAATATGCATTGTCCTGTGCCAAGAAATACAACCAAATAGTAATGTAAGAAACTACACTAACACTTATTTTTTTCTCTTACCATTTTTATTTTTGCTAATTCAACAAAATCACTCATTAGAGGAATGGAATAGCGCACCACCGGCGAATAAGAAAACCTCTTCTGGAAGGAAAATTATCCTCAACAATTGTATTTGGTCTACACAATATCAACTACAATACAAAACACTACATAGCTATAATTGTTTTGAACTTTTTGAACTACAAATCAACCATTCTTGCTTAGGCGGATTCGTACAATTTCGTTTGTTTGGGTCCACAGCAGAGCAGAAAGCTTTTATATAATCTTAGTGCATTTAAGTCCATTTTATCTGCTAACGGCGTCACGAGCCTTTACCGAGCGATTAGCCATTACCGATCATACAACTAGTATTGTTAATTCAAGCGTAATATCGTTAAAGTCTCGTGTAGAGCGATTAGCCATTACCGAGCATTAAACTACTATTTTTATTCAAGTGTAATATCTTAAAGCTGTTAACGATACAGCATTTAAGTGAAATATTTCAACTGCTACGAGTCGTAACCAATGTCTGTCAATTCCGGGTAGTGCTCTTACTCGTGCAATCATGTGAACTGCCATGTGTTAGAAAATAAATGTCTGTTATGAGCTGTACCACTGTAAATCTATTTGTAAGTGATAAGTGACCAAATAGCAAATTGTTGTGCAAAGTGAAACTACGACTTATTGACAGATGGTCCTTACCGCTAAATTTCCTTGAACTGAACTATCGAGCGGAGTGGACCGAAATGTACAAAAACTAACATCAAAATACAGTCCACTCCTCGCCACGTACAAACCGGCCTGTTCACCCTTGAAACTGAAGGGTTTTTATCGGACGAGAGTGAAACTGCGCGAGCGGGAGTGCGCGTGAGAGGGAAGCGCAAGAAAAAGGAGAAGGATGGAGCGCGTGCGGACTGAGTGATTGATTGATTTTTTCATGTTTCCGGGCACGTCAACTGCTCTGGTCATTAGTCCCGTTAGTGTAGTGCATGTTTTTTCTCGGGAGATGGCGGCGGTTTCCCCCCGCTGGATGGCGAGATCCGGCGCCGACCTACCGTCGGCTAGTGGGGTTTCCCCCTAACCAGGACTCGCCCACCAACGGGGCACCGCTCCAGTCGGGACAAGCTCTAAGCTCCCGACCGGTCTCCCGGAATATGTGGTGGTGTAGCGCATGTTAGTGTAAGTGTGTGTGTAAGTGGAGAGGATAGGACAAGAGAAAGGAAGGACAGATCGCGCACGGTCCGTGGCCTGTTTGTTAGGGTACTGCTCCGGCATTCGCCTGGTGCTGATAGGAGAAACTACGTAAAACTACCGATCAGAGCAGCCGTCCACTAGAATTCTCCTCCAGACAGCGACTGAATCCGACCTAGCTGAAAATCTAGTCGAAAATCCCGCCGTCGTGGGGTGTGTAACCTAGGACCTCCCGGTCAGAAGCGCTGGCGTGGGGACTGAGTGGGCGCCACGCGGCTGGAGGCGCCGTGTCCAATCACGTGAGGCCACGCGTGCGCTGTTGGGAGCAGCGCGAGCCAATATTTATTCCGACACTTTTACATATTCTAATGAGCTCATTAATCAACTTTTTTCTCTGCACGAACATAAAGGACCCGTACGACTTTGAAGAAAGTTCGTAAGCTTACTGTGATGGCTTCTCAGATGACCTTTTCGAATGTTTCGCCTGGATGTAAATTAATAGGCGGTTGCGATCATCCCTGGCTGAGCTTGGAATGAAATACCGCACGAGTATCTCCAGCTAATCTATTGAAAATTCCTCCCATCTACGGAGCTATCCTAATATAAATCATTAATAAAATGATCAATTTTATTCTCCGTACAAACATTAAGGCCCCGTATGGCTTTGAAAAAAGTTCGTTAACTTACTGCAATGACTTCTCAGAAGACCTTTTCGAATGATTCGGTTGGATGTAAATTAACACGCGGTCGGGTCGCGACTTGTCCTAGCTGAGCTTGGGATGAAACACCGCACAAGTATCTTCAGCCAATCTATTGAAAATTCCTCCCATATACAGAGCTATCCTAATATAAATCCCTTCGAAACGCGGGCTCGCTTAGTATTCAAGTCAAAGTTATAATAACAAAAATTAGAATTGATTATTTTCGATGTGTTCAAATCGGTAGCTTTTAGAGAGGGATTTTCATCAGATCGCGGCTTTCAATGTCCTCCGCTCATCTTTCGCAGGTAATGTCTGTGCTCAGTGCATCAACTGATGTCACTACAGCGCCTCTGGCCGAGGTCCTAGGTTCCCACTCCCCACGGCGGCAGGATTTTCGACACTAGCTTTTCAGCTAGGTCGAATTCAGTCGCTGCTTGGAGGAGAATTCTAGCGGCCGACTGCTCTGATCGGTAGTTTTCCGTGGTTTCTGCGATCAACACCAGGCGAATGCCGGAGCAGTACCCTGACAAACGGGCCACGGACCGTGCTCGATCTGTCCTTCCTCTTCCTTGTCCTATCCTCTCCCCTTATACACACATACACACACACACACACTAACATGCACTACACTATCACATATTCCGGGAGAGCGGTCGGGAGCTCAGAGCTTGTCCCGGCAGGGCGGTGCCCCACTGGTGGGAGAGTCCCGGTTAGGGGGAGGGAAACCCCACTAGCCGACGGTAGGTCGGCGCCGGATCGGTCGGCGCCGACGGTAGGTTGACGCGCCCGGAAACACGAAAAAATCAATCAGTCAATTCTCGTTCCTGTTTACAATCCCATCGCATTACGAACGCTTGATGCCGATTTTCCAAATGAAATTAAACCCGGAGTTCCTGGCTTATCACAATTATTTTTGATAGTTTCATATTTGTTTAATTGTATGGTGTAATGAATTTTTTCTAAAATTGAATAACTATTAAACTTATTTTGTTATGTCGTAATTTTTCATTTAACCAGACGTCACCTATCCAAACCAGGTTAATTTCTAGTGTTTCTAAACCGGTTAGCTCACCTTCAGTGATCCTCCAAGGGTTTTGTATTCAGTTGCTTGAGCGGACAGAATTGTAAGTGTGATTTTGTACATATTTGGTCGACTTTACAGACGCCCCAGGGAAGCTGCCGTGAGCCCTATATCCACCTGAAGTGAAAAATTACCGGAAGTGGAAATCTGTCAGATTAACCGCCCCGCCTCTCCCCCTTCAATTGTATTAAGTGCCCTTTGATGCCGCAGCAGCCGAGGTGGGGTCTGTCGCGGTGGGTCGATAGCCGGAAGTAGTCGGGACAGACGCGTGGACGCTGGTCGGCACTAGTGTGGAAAAGGAGACGCCGCAAGCGATATTTAGTTTAAATGAAGTATTCCTCGAGCTACAAGCGACGTGTCGACGCCGGGGGCGTTTTTTAATGATTTTCTCGTGTTTTCAGGCGCGTCAACAGCTTTGGGCATTAGTCATGTAAGTGTAGAAGATGTTTTCTCTCCGGAGATGGCGGTGATTCCCCGTCGGTTAGTGGGATTTACCCCCCTAACCAGGAATCATCCAACTGCCGGGCACCGCCCCGGCCGAGACAAGCTCTAAGCTCCCGACCTGTCTCCCGGAATATGTGGTAGTACAATGCATGTTAGTGTAAGTGTGTGAAAGGGGAGAGGATAGGACAAGGAAGGGGACAGATCGCGCGCGGTCCGTGGCCCATTTGGTAGCGTTGTGCTCCGGCATTCGCCTGGCGTTGATCGAAGAATTCACGGAAAACTGCTTATCAGAGTACCCGCCCGCTAGAATCCTTCTCCAGTCAGCGACTGAACTTGAGCTAGCTGGAATGCTAGGGTGAAAAATACTGCCGCCAGCAGGACTCGTACCTAGAACCTCCTGGTAAGAGACGGTGCAGAGACATCAGTTGATGCACAGAGTTACCGCTCCCGGTGTTTTTGGCGAAAGGTCCGACTGCAATCGGTTATGACTGACTCACTAATGCTCGTGCAGGTTAACCGCAGAGATAAACCCCAAGGTTTCACCACAATGGTGAAATCTTACTATCAGACTTTACAATGTTTAGAGAGAAAGAAACTCATTGCTGAATGAAGCATCCCATGCAACTCGCGAGCGTGGTGCGTAGCGAAATGGAACATTAAAGCTGCTCTTCGCCCCCCCCCTTCTCCCGCGCTCCATAAAGGGATACTCCCCCTCCCGGAAGGCAGGCGCGTGCGCGGCGGATGGCGGGGGCGTGGAGCAGAGGGCGGACTCAAGGCCTCAGTTCTTCTTGGAAATGCAAGCGGACAGGCAGCAGCTGTCGCCGCCGCCAGCCCGCGCCTTCGCGCAGGTGAGTCCCGCGATCAACGCCTCGCCGCTGGCCTAAAAGGGGCATTTCTCTCTTCTCGCGTCAACGCCCGCTCGCCTAAAAGCGTTTTCTTTGGAACCTAAAAGGGCGTTTGCGGTCAACGTTAAAAGGGTCGCTTTTCTCTTCCCGCGGTCAACCCTCGCCGCTCGCCTAAAAGGGGCGATTCTGTCTTCTCGCAGTCAACGCCTTGCAGCTAACCTAAAAGGGTCGTTTCTCTCTTCTTGCGATCAACGCCTCGCCTAAAGGGGGCGTTTTTGTCTTCTCGCGATCAACCCTCCCCCCCGCCTAAAGGAGCGTTTCTCTCTTCTCGCGGTTAACGCCTCGCCGCTCGCCTAAAAGGGTCGTTTCTCTCTTCTTGCGATCAACGACTCGCCGCTCGCCTAAAAGGGGCATTTCTGTCCTTTCGCGGTTAACGCCACGGTAAAATCGCCTAAAAGAGGCGTCTCTCTCTTCTTGCGATCAACACCTCCCCGCTCGCCTAAAAGGAGCGTTTCTCTCTTCTCGCGGTCAACGCCACGCTAAACGCCTCGCAACACGCCTAAAAGAGGGTTTCTCTCTTCTTGCGTTCAACGACTCGCCGCTCGCCTAAAAGGGGCATTTCTGTCCTTTCGCGGTTAACGCCACGGTAAAATCGCCTAAAAGAGGCGTCTCTCTTCTTGCGATCAACACCTCCCCGCTCGCCTAAAAGGAGCGTTTCTCTCTTCTCGCGGTCAACGCGACGGTAAACGCCTCGCAACACGCCTAAAAGAGGGTTTCTCTCTTCTTGCGTTCAACGTCTCGCCGCTCGCCTAAAAGGGGCATTTCTGTCCTTTCGCGGTTAACGCCACGGTAAAATCGCCCAAAAGAGGCGTCTCTCTCTTCTTGCGATCAACACCTCCCCGCCCGCCTGAAAGGAGCGTTTCTCTCTTCTCGCGGTTAACGCCTCGCCGCTCGCCTAAAAGAGGCGTTTCTCTTCTTGCGTTCAACGACTCGCCGCTCGCCTAAATGGGGCATTTCTGTCCTTTCGCGGTTAATGCCACGATAAAATCGCCTAAAAGAGGCGTCTCTCTCTTCTTGCGATCAACACCTCCCCGCTCGCCTAAAAGGAGCGTTTCTCTCTTCTCGCGGTCAACGCCACGGTAAACGCCTCGCAACACGCCTAAAAGAGGGTTTCTCTCTTCTTGCGATCAACACCTCCCCGCTCGCCCAAAAGGGGCATTTCTGTCCTTTCGCGGTTAACGCCACGGTAAAATCGCCCAAAAGAGGCGTCTCTCTCTTCTTGCGATCAACACCTCCCCGCCCGCCTGAAAGGAGCGTTTCTCTCTTCTCGCCGTTAACGCCTCGCCGCTCGCCTAAAAGGGTCGTTTCTCTCTTCTTGCGATCAACGCCTCGCCTCTCGCCTAAAAAGGGCGTTTCTGTCTTCTTGCGGTCAACTTAAGGGTAAACGCCTCGCAACTCGCCTAAAAGAGGCGTTTCTCTCTTCTTGCGTTCAACACCTCCCCGCTCGCCTAAAAGGAGCGTTTCTCTTCTCGCGGTCAACGCCACGGTAAACGCCTCGCAACACGCCTAAAAGAGGGTTTCTCTCTTCTTGCGTTCAACGACTCGCCGCTCGCCTAAATGGGGCATTTCTGTCCTTTCGCGGTTAACGCCACGGTAAAATCGCCTAAAAGAGGCGTCTCTCTCTTCTTGCGATCAACACCTCGCCTAAAGGGGGCGTTTTTGTCTTCTCGCGGACAAAGCCTTGCATTTTGCCTAAAAGTACGTTTCCCTTGGTTTTTTTCAACCTCTCGCCGCTCGCCTAAAGGGGTCGTTTCTCTCTTATTGCGATCAACGCCTCGCCTCTCGCCTAAAAAGGGCGTTTCTGTCTTCTTGCGGTCAACTTAAGGGTAAACGCCTCGCAACTCGCCTAAAAGAGGCGTTTCCTCTTCTTGCGTTCAACCCCCTAAAAGGGGCTTTCTTCCTTTCGCGGTTAACGCCACGGTAAAATCGCCCAAAAGGGGTTCTCTCCCGAAAGGAGCGTTTCTTCTCGCGGTTAACGCCTCGTTGCTCGCCTAAAAGGGTCGTTTCTTCTTCTTAAGGGGGCTTTTTGTCTTCTCGCGGCAAAGCCTTGCATTTTGCCTAAAAGGGCGTTTCGTCTTCTCGCGGTTTTACTTGCGTCAACCCTCGCCGCTCGCCTAAAAGGGGGCGTTTCTCTCTTCTTGCGATCAACGCCTCGCCGCTCGCCTAAAAGGGGCGTTTCTGTCTTCTCGCGGTCAACGCCACGGTAAACGCCTCGCAACTCGCCTAAAAGTGGGTTTCTCTTCTTGCGTTCAACGTCTCGCCGCTCGCCTAAAAGGGGCATTTCATTCTTGTCGCGGTCAACGTCTCGCCGTTCGCCTAAAAGTGGCGTTTCTTTCTCTTTGCGGTCAACGCTCCACTGCTCGCCTGAAACGGGCGTTTCCGTCTTCTCGCGGTTAACGCTTCGCCGCTCGCCTAAAAGGGGCGTTTCTGTCTCCTGGCGTTCAACACGTCTCCGCTCGCATATAAGGGGCGCTTCTGTCTACTCGTGCTATGTTCAATTGCGTGCATTTCGGAAACGTGACTACTCAGCGATTTGTAGGCTCCTTATGTTCACGTGTAATGAGTGACGCCCTCGAAATTGACATTTTATTGCGAACATCATATCCCTCAGCAAGCCTATTTTAATATCTGGGGGAAATGTGTTCTACTTTATAATAAAGTTATGATTTCTTTTATTATTATGATTTTTTTTTCAATATTCACCTCTCATTGTATTCCTAATTTTTCGGTGCATTTTATTTTCTAGTATTCAGTATCAATAAAACTCGGTATCAATATGTCTTCTACCTTAGCGAAGCCAGTATATTTCCTTTCGAATTTTCAAAAAAATTATTTCTCACAGTGATGTTTCTCTCGCTATCACGTTTAGTTACTCTCCGCCAGAAATGTATTCGCCCACCGTAGGTATATAAAAACCTGTCGCCTCAACTGAAACTTGCAGATCCCCCAAATAGCTTGTTTCCCCCTATATTTGTTACTGTCTGGCGGTAGAAAAGAATTAACTTTTATTGTATATTGTAACTCCGACGGTTGGTCGCACCTACCTGGGCTCATGGTGCCGGCTAGCTCAGGAAGCAAGTAGAGCCTGAAATTTAGATGGTGGACGGACGTGGCTACGTGATAGAGGTCAATTGAAAGAAAATTTAAAGAATTATAATTTTAATGTGAATTTTTAAAAAAAAATAGAAAAATTAGTAGAAATAATTTGTTATAATTATCTGAGCTCAGTCTCTAACCCTTGCTTTCTTTATGCAGTCTTACAACTAATACAATTAAATGTTATGATTATTGCATGGAACAAATAAAGGAAAAATCAAACAGAGATGTGCTTACAAAATTACAAGAAAAGGGCCAATGCGCGGCCGGCATCTTCTAAATAATATTGAATATAGTCCAGGTAAGCCTGAAGGGTGTGATAAATGTTCTTTTTGTTTGTCGGAGCTCGACAAATAACTAAAATCACCATGTGCGGCAGACGAACTCACGGCCTCCAAACAAGCAAAACAGCTGGGCTCCTTTTCTTCTGGACAGCACGTCCCTTGGATGACGGAGAAGGGTTTCTTCTCGTAGCCTGCCATTCAGGAGAGCAAAGCCAACAGCGGCACCAACTGTGACGTCTGCGGCAGCGGTGACGACGTTATCGGTGACGACACATTGTAAGTCCGAACGTCAGAATAAAACACGATACTCGTCGGGAGAATTATCACCGACTTTACTAATTATTATAGTGTCGCGTAACTTGCGACACTTGGCGCGGGCGTAAACGAGCAGAGATAAAAAAGGACAACAAAATTCAATAAAGTTCCTTTTCATCTAATTAACACTCGGTGTGTTAATATCACCTCTGCGCTTTTATCGCTCTAATTCGCGCTACCCTAGCGCCCACACTCTTCTGCCTCACACGGCTCTGTGCGGCCCTTCCGTCCGGCGACCTGAACGCTTCTGCCTGCACGACCCTTCGATGCGTCGACAATTCGTCTTTGATAACCGAAGCACGGATGGCAGACCCAGGGCTCATACTGAGAAAGAAGCCTTTAAGTTTATCAGGAGACGTACAATTCGATTCAATATAACAACTATATTTTCGAAATTAATTTTAGACATATTTTTCTTAAAACAAGTGAAGTGATATCTGGTGTCAGTCCTTGGCCTGTTGCGATGGATACAACGCTCTTCAATGTCTTGTTCTGAAGTTGAGTTCTTTCCTTATTTTTTATTTTTTTTATTGCAGACAAAAGCTGGTCACAACAATAAGTTGTCCCAAATAAAGTTATAGTCTTCGCTGCATTTTATGAAGCTAGAGGAAGACTTCCGCATGTAAATTCTGATATCATGGCGACTAATAAAGAGTATTAAAATGTCTGTTACAAGTAGGGGGTTCTGCAAACCTGTTATCCCTTCCAACGGTATCGGCGATGGTGAGACAGGAAACAGGGTTGTGGCTTCCTCTGCCAGCCAAAGCGCTACTCATACTGCTTCCCCGAAAAGCCGCGGTGGTGGAGTGTAAATGTGCGGGGCGGCCTGCGCCCTGATTGGCGCTCTTCCGCGGCGGTTTTGTGGTGGGATACTGGAACCAATGAAATCCTGTCTCGTATACGAGACCATTGCAAAATTTGTATACTTGGGTTTCTTTAACCTGGCTGATGACACTTGATCAACTGTTACGGTTTTGTCCTGAAACGTCACCACAGTGACGTCACCGTGATGACATTTTAGCGATTCGATGACACCATAACAGCTGATATAGTGTCGTCGGCCAGTTTAGGAAAACTCAAGTATACTTTCTGGATTAAAGATTTCGTTTTTTTTTTTTGATTGATTGATTTTTTTGTGTTTCCAGTCGCGTCAACGGCGTTGGTCATTAGTCCCGTAAGTGTAGTGCAGGTTTTTCTCGGTAGATGGCGGTGATCTTCCCCCGCTGGATGGCGAGATGCGGCGCCAACCTATCGTCGAATAGCATGGTTTTTCCCTAACCAGGATTCTCCCATCAGCGGGGCACCGCCCCAGCCGGGACAAACTAAACTCACGACCCGTCTTCCGGAATATGTGGTAGTGTAGTGCATGTTAGTGTGTGTGTGTGTGTGTGTGTGTGTGTGCGTGCGTGCGTGCGTGCGTGCGTGTGCGTGTGTGTGTGTGTGTAAGGGGAGAGGATAGGAGAAGAAAGAAGAAGGCCCGTGGCCCGTTTGTTAGGATACTGCTGCGGCATTCGCCTGGTGTTGATCGGAGAAACCACGGAAAACTACCGATCAGAGCAGCCGGCCGCTAGAATTTTTCTCCAGACAGCGACTGGATTTGACCTAGCAGAAAAAGTAGTGTCGAAAATTCTGCCGCCGTCAGGACTCGAACCTAGGATCTCCCTACATGACGCCCTGCAATGACCTCATATGCACTGAGCTACCGCTTCCGGTAAACATTTCGTCGTAAGACGCAACGGATACACTTAATAAGGATACACTTAATAAAATTTTGAGACAATTTATATATTGTTGTCCTGGTTCTGGGCGGTATGCTAAGCTAATAAATCTATTTTCCGCTCTTGTGAGGCGGTGGATGTTGTCTTTTGTGGCTGTGGCCCAAGTGATGCACGCGTTTGTTTGAACCGGGAGCGTTATCATGTTTTCGTCAGTTTCTTTGATAATGCCACGCAGGACAATGGCACAAAGCTCTAACTGGTTGCTCTCCGTGACCTCACACCAACACACCCAACCACTCACCCACCTGACCAACAACTCACCCACCCACCCCCCACTCCTCACTCCCCCCCCCACACACTCCTCACCCACACCCACACCCAACCACCCACCCCTCACTCACCCGCTTAGTCACCCAACCACTCCCCACTCAGCCACCAGCCACCCCCCCCCCCCCCCCCCCCACCACCCCCCCCCCCCCACCCAATCAACTAGCCACTCACTCACCCACCCACCCATTCACTCACCCACCCACTCACATGGGGCGGATGCACGCGCAGCGGATATGCGGCGGCGCCAGACAAAGCCTTCTGCACAATTACCTCTCCATTTGCAAAGCGATGATTTCATTAAAAGGCGCTGAACCCTCGCGCCCCTCTAAAAGCTGTGAACCTCCCCCTCCTCGATGCACTCGCCGTGTGCGATTCCGCTCAACAACATCTGCAGTGAGTCATAACGTCATAACATTACATTTAAATATACAAATCAACACTTTTAACCCGTGTTCCGCACGCGTGTGAGAGCGCCCCCGGCGTCGACACGGCGCTTGTAGCTCGAGAAATACTTCATTTAAACTAAATATCGCTTGTGGCGTCTCCTTTTCCACAGTAGTGGCGACCAGCGTCCACGCGTCCGTCCCGACTACTTCCGGCTATCGACCCACCGCGACAGACCTCTCCTCGGCTGCTGCGGCAACAAAGAGCAATTCATGCAATGGGAGGGCGGCTAATGAGGCAGCTCTCCACATCTGGGAATCAGGGTCGACATGCCGTCCATCGTTCATGGAGCGTGTGGAATATCAAAGTGCTCTCGCGGCAGCTTCCTTCGGGAGTCTGTGTCGGCAGAATGGACCGTGTACCTACTCGCACATAAAATTCTGGCCGCTCAGGCAACTGGAAATAATACCTGTTATGTTCAGAATAATTGCACGCTTTACATACACAAACATTTATTGTAATTAACTGCCGAAAGTACAAAGGTTACAATTCCAAAGTCCGAAGAGCGTACCGAGTCACAAACCAAAATCAAGAAACCAAAAGTCCGGGAGATGTACCAAGAACAAGCTATGTCGAAACCAGAAATCACACTGTACAATCTCCTCGCGGAATTCAACTGGGCGCACGGTCACTAACGCTCTCCACACAACTCAATTGCCAATCACTGTCGTACTTCTCGGCTGGCGGCGCTCGCTCTTAAAGCGGGCGGCGCTGGAGACTCGCTGCTGCGTAGCTGGCTCTCCGACCAGCTCGCTTTCCGGGATTGGGTGGCGTCTTGTCGCTCCGCCGCCTCCGCTGCCTTCTCTGACCGCCGCTGAGCGCTGCTTCTTAGGCGCGCTCTTTAAAAGTGTTTCACAGCCGAGACAATACCCTTGGAGGACCACGGAAGGTGAGGTAGTCTCCCTTCAGAAACACTAGAAATTAACCTGGATTGCATAGGTGACGTCAGGTTAAATTAGAAATTTTGTGTCATAAAATAAGTTGAATAATTATTCAATTTTAGAACAAATTACACTACACTAAACATTTAAACAAGTATGAAATTAAAAAATTTAAAATAGTTCACTGAGACATAACAAAATTATGCCATTGAATAATTAACATTGCAGATAAGGCACAAATTACAGTGTATTATCATTATTAAATTCCATATTCAATGCTACGTGAGTTACTAAACTTAGCAACAGGAAACTAGTGTTGCTAACAAAGAATATACTTTCTCGCATCGTTTCTAAATGCTATGCAATAATTTCCTGTTACATAAACTATAGCAAAAGGCTTTTCAACCAGCATTTTTGTCCGCTCCGAGACCCAAAATCAGATCCTCAGAAATAACGTGCCGGTGGTCATACCCATACCCTGCAATCGCCGTATGAGTCGCACTCGGTCTGAGGCATGAAAAGGTAAGTAGCTGATTCGTAAATAAAACCCTTCAAGATTCAAAGTGTACGTTAGAAACTCCCAAAGTCTCCAGTCCGTTCGGATCGATCAGAGAATATCAATTTTGTAGAAAATCTGCTGAACGGTTTATGTGCTAGCGTTGACCACAGACAGACGGACGTTTTGCCGTCAGTCAATTTTTCGGTATCAAGAACCAACAAAACATGGATTCTAACTACACCATGTGTTAGATTGATTGATTGATTGATTTTTTCGTGTTTCCGGGCGCGTCAACTGCTTCGGTCATTAGTCCCGTTAGTGTAATGCATATTTTTTCTCGGGAGATGGCGGTGATCTTCCCCCGCTGGATGGCGAGATCCGGCGCCGACCTACCGTCGGCTAGTGGGGTTTCCCCCTAATCAGGAGTCTCCCACCAACGGGGCACCGCCCCAGCCGGGACAAGCTCTAAGCTCCCGACCGGTCTCCAGGAATATGTGGTAGTGTAGTGCATGTTAGTGTAAGTGTGTGTGTAAGGGGAGAGGATAGGACAAGGAAGAGGAAGGACAGATCGCGCGCGGTCGGTGACCCGTTTGGTAGGGTACCACTCCGGCATTCGCCTGGTGTTGATCGGAGAAACCACGGAAAACTACCGATCAGAACAGCCGGCCGTTAGAATTCTCCTCCAGACAGCAGCTGAATTCGACATAGCTGAAAAGCTAGTGTCGATAATCCTGCCTCCGTCAGGACTCAAACCTAGGACCTCCTGCATAGAGACCATGTGTTAGAGCATTTCTTTTTCTTATAAACTGAGCAACACGATTTATTTGCTTTTTGTTACCAGGGCTCGGCAATAAGAGATTTACTGGTGAAAATTTGCCGTTTTCCGGCGCACGATTACATAACTTTCTCTGCTTCCAAAGTTCCTTCGTGAGTATAAACAATTATGCAGTAAAAAATGTATTGTACATTATGCAATATTGTGCAATGATGCAATGCAAAGTTTTACCATTATTGAATTCCAAATGTAATGTATGTGTAACTTAACGCAGCAACATGAGAATCAATTAATGAGCTAAATCCGTTGCGACTGTTATGGTTCCATCCGAAATTTTAGCTCACAACATAATAATAATAATAATAATAATAATAATAATAATAATAATAAATGGTGTTTTTATAGATAGATAGCTTTGGAATATTTAGCCTTCTTGGCTATTTGTTACTATATTAAATGCATATTTACATACATTGTTCACATCTTAGGTAAACTCTCTTAACTATTTACAAAATTAATTTTCATTAGTTATGTGTTTTATAATTTTTCTTTTAAATTCTGTAATTTGTTTATATTTTTTTTATTTCTAATGGTAATTTATTACAAAATTTAAGTTATTTGTCAAATAGGCTATTTTTTGCCTGTTTTACTGAAATTATAGAGTAAATGTGCTTGTCTTGTTTCCCTTGTTTCACTCTGGATTTTGTTAACTAAATTTCCTGTTATATCATTTTTAATTAATTTAAAAATAAAAATTAGCGTCTTGCAATGAATTCTCTCTTTTATTGACATAAATTTCAGAGTGTCTAGCATATCTAGCACTGGAGTGTATTGCATCAAATTATTACCCTCAAGGCTCTATTTTGTTGTATCTGAACTTTTTTAATTTCAGTTTTTTGGGCTCCAACTAGTATTGTTGCACAGTGTAATATCCTCCTCTTCTCCCTCGCTCCTTTTTACATTACAATCCCCCCCTCTGCTACCACGACGCCTCACGTCGCGGCGCCAATGTAATATACTCTGTTTTACAATCCACCTCTCTGCTACCACGACGCCTCTCGTCGCGGCGCCAATGTAATTATTATTATTTTTTTTTCTTCTCAACCTCCTTTGGTACCACGACGCCTCACGTCGCTGGTGCCAATGTAATATTTGTATATATTATATATAATCCCGCTTTTAATTATTCTCTCATAAAATCTCACGCCCACTATCTTGCCCTGCCCTAGCCCTAAATTATAATTGGGTGCCACATTATCAATTGCCCGTACCTCTGCTAGCTCGTCCTATTATCTGTTCCTTACCGTGTCGTAGTTCGCGCGCTCACTCCATACGGAGTTGAAGTAAGGGTCCGCTTTGTTCGTGCCTGGGTCAACATTCATACCATTACAAAAATAAAAAACATGGAATCACGGCAATTATGAGCCATTGGGATGCTCATGCATTTAATTTTGGACTTTTCTTAGCTGATATCCCTTTCGTGAACACCATCTGCCCCTCCAACTTACAAAACATAACAACACAAATATGTATAAACACCCAGGAAGAAAAACATATAAACATACACACTGAAAATACAATACAAAGAAAACAAATCTCATCCATCCATCAGAATGCGCATTCTGTCGTGACCTTATTTATTATCCTTAGCCTAATAGCATAACTTGGTCTTCGACAGAACTTCTTTTGAATGGAGCGTAAACAAACCAAAGAAAATACAGTTTTTGCACAATTCGTGCCACTTCCCTTTTCTGCAGCGATGTCACCTTCCATCAGCGCCCGTCGCTGGTAGTTGTCACGTGCATTATTCACGCACGCGGTTCCCCGTTCAGCTGCCACCAGATCCTCGATGGTTCACTTCTCCGTTTAAGACATGCCAATGCATCCACGACTATTGTTTTTTCTTTGTCTTAATCGCGTCTTCCCTGAACGTTATTTCTATATGTCGCGATATCCCTATATATCTTTCGCGACGCTTCTATTTTCTGACACCTAATTTACGTAAGTATTTCCTATGCAGATTTTTTTTCGTGAATTTCTCAATGAATTTAACTAAATTTTCGATGCACTCGGTTTAAACAATTGTTCCTATGTAACCAAAATAGCCTATTAACGTTTTGCACGACACTTCCGCGAAATTTCTCAAAAATTCAACACAACATAAAAACGTGTGTGATCATCCCCAGATCCGAACTCATTCTGTCTCTGTAACCCAGTTCACATTGTTGGTCCCTACAATCCAAGTGACTGTCTTTTTTCCAAACATATGCCCATCACCATAATAGATGTTCAAAAACTCTTACATTTTTGCTGTTTTCGGGCATCTTGCGTCTTACATAAATACCCCCCGCACCGTAACTAATTTTGCCCTGCTCTAAATATTTTTCCCTATAATTCCCGTAAGTTTGGCCAAAATCCACCCAGGCATTCACTGGATATTCAACAAAATTCTTCTTGTTATATATTTCCAGGAGTACAACAATGAGTTCCGTCTTCCATCTTCGTCATGTTATGCATGCAATTTATACCATTTATAATATTTACGGAACCCGTGGCTCGAATAACGTGGTTTTTGCTTTAAAATGTTTCTAAATTTAAGTTCTGTTCATCGTTCATCACACCTATTTCCGCCCCTTATGCTTTCTTGTATCACGCTTTTAATTATCGTTACGCGGCGCTGTTGTCTATTGTTTCTTTCATTTCTTTTAATTTCTCCTTGCTCACATAAAAGTTCCATGCCTTCTTGCGGGCTCGTCCCCACAGACCATTACAACAGTAATAAAAATTTGTTACAATTATGGATTTATACATCAAACGTCTTGTATAGTCATTTATATATTGCCCATTTCTGTTTAAAATATTCTTTTTCTGCTTTCCTTTTCTATGTACTCTATATAATTTTTAAACTTTAATTTATATGGATAATTACTCCCAGTCCCTGTTAGCTATCACAACTCAAGAAGTCATACAAGCCCTAAAAAAAAACAAAAGGGAATAAGTCAACTGGTCCTGAAGGCTTACATTTACGGTTATTAAAATATGCACCAGCTTTATTTTCGATATTGTGACAATGTTATTTAAAAAATGAATTTTAACCAATTGTGTGCTGAAGAATGGAAAAATGTATTAGTTGCATTCATAAAAAAGAAAATGGAAACGACTATTTACGACGACAAATTATCAAGGAATGGGAGTAATAGCTACTATACTGTATGGACGATTTTGACTCGAAGACTGGAAATGTAGATCAATGAAATTGAGGAACAAAGTCATTTTAGGGCAGGGAGATCGTGTATAGACAATATATTCTCTATTAAACAGCTTATTGAAAAGGAATTCTAAACGAACAGGAAATTACTTTTATTTTTTATTGATTTAAGGAATTATTACTATTATTATTATTATTATTACTATTATTATTATTATTATTATTATTATTATTATTATAATTAGCCCGTTCACATACCTTGGTAGGGCTAAGGCCTCTTACTTTCTAAGGTTCTAAATAAGCTAGCACTTCACTTATTAGTTATCATCACATCACTATCAGTTATCACATCACTTACCATCTCGTCATTATCACTTCACTTATCTTTGTGTTTTTATTTTTGTGTCACTGTTCCTTTTTATTTGTTTAATCTTTTTCTCTATGGACTTCTTCGATTGTGTCGATGACGTCTACATTTTGCGCGGTCTCCTGCTGTTCTGGTCCATACTCTGCTAAAAGTAAACTAATTTTTTTTACTATTTTGGAGGAGGTCGCCTAGCATTTCTTGTAAAATCATGTCTGATTTTATTATAAGAACTACTTTATCAGAAACTCGTAGATTTGATATATTTTCTCCATTGATGTTTATTCCGTGATTTTTCATTTTGCGAAAAATTATTTCTAAAATGCTTATATAAATATTTTTTTGGGAAATGGGGTCACCTTGTTTCACTCTCCTAGGTTGATCAAATTCTTGGCCTTCTGAATCTGTTCTCACTTTTGCTTTACTATTTAGGTATATTTTCCCTAAGATTTTTATATTCTTCGTATGTACTCCTTGTACGTATAATGCTTCCAAAATTGCTTTGTTTCACTGAATTGAAGGATTTTTTGGAAGTCTATGAAGACAAGATAAGGATTCATATTGTATTCTTGAACTTTCTCTATAAGCTCTAAAAACGAGGCTTATGATAGTGTTCGTATAAATAAAATGAAGGGAGTCCCAACAAAAGAAAAGGTAAATCCTGCCTTTATAAATGTAATGAAGAGTCTCTATGAAAACAGTATGAGACATGTTAAGATACAAAAATGAAATATCAAAAGGATTTACATTAAATAAGGGTCTCAGACAAAGATGTCCTCTATCACCAACTCTGTTCAAGATTTTTACTGTCGAAACTCTACGAGTATTGTCCAGAAAATGTAGAAATGTTGGAGTGACAGTAAGAAACGAGATGTGGCTGATCTTGGCTGTCCGGATGACGCCGCGTCGAAGGCTGTGTTGCCAACGTTTCGACCATCATTTCGTGGTCTTCCTCAGGGCTGGCCTGCCCATGCAGCAGACCAGCCCTGAAGAAGACCACGAAATGATGGTCGAAACGTTGGCAACACAGCCTTCGACGCGGCGTGGCTTCCTCAGGGCGCTCCCATGCAGCCCCTGAAAAACCAGAAATGATCAACACAGCCTTCGACGCGGCGTGGTCTTCCTCAGGGCTCGTCTGCCCATGCAGCAGACCAGCCCTGAATAAGACCACGAAATGATGGTCGAAACGTTGGCAACACAGCCTTCGACGCGGCGTGGTCTTCTCAGGGCTCGTCTGCCCATGCAGCAGACCAGCCCTGAATAAGACCACGAAATGATGGTCGAAACGTTGGCAACACAGCCTTCGACGCGGCTTCACCCTGACAGCCATGATCATCCACATGACTCCGGCCGCGGAAGCCTACGACTTCAAGAAACGAGATGGTTCATAATCTCCTTTTTGCTGATGGCGATGTAATTTTGGCTGATGATCAGATTGATATTGAATATGTGTTAAATAAATTAATAGCAAAAGACTGCGGGGGTTATTGATCGGAATCGCACCCTGCGAGCGCGTGGGAGAGGGGGAGGTTGGGAGCCATCAGGGGGGCGAGGGGGGACAGCGCCTTTTAATGAAATCATCCCTTTGCAAATGGAGCGGTAATTGCGCATAAGGCTTTGCCTCGCGCCGGCGCACATCCGCTGAGGGTGTTTCCGCCCCCGGTGGGTGGTTGGGGGGTGGGTGGATGGGTGTACGGTCGCGGAGAGCAACCAATGGAAGCTTTGTGCCATTTCCATGGAGAGAAAAATGAAATTTTCCTCGAAGAGGAAAATAGATTTCCATTTAGGTACTTTTAATTATTGGGTTGGTAACAGTAATAAATGGACTGTTCTATTGTGCTACCCGTGTCATATGAGGAGAAACTATTTAATGTAATTATTAGAGAATGGATTTCCATGTAATTGCATATTTTTACGGGAACTAGGTACCTACATTCAGTTATATTTTTTAGGGTTCACAAGATATTCTGAATGAATTGGAACTATTTTTATTTTACATATTTTTACATATTTTTCATAGAATTACATATTTTTTTTACCTATTATGACTTATTTATTATATATCTCGCTACATTTTAATATATTTATACGTCGATACGGAACATTTCAGGTGCGCGTTAGCAATACATGTGACGGAATCATCTTTCTTGCAAATCAAATGTGATGCTGCCACCATATCTTTGCCATGAATTGTCAAACTTACCCCACCCTGCTTACTCACCCTCCGTTTACTGCGTACTCGGAGTCAAGAATGAGCGGATTTGTATGAGCAACAGTAATTTCAACCACGTGCTCGTTCATGTTTTAAACAGCAAATTCGTCACTCGATCGAAAACTATCAAATATCTTTTACAGAGAATTGTCTTACGGCGTTCGATTTGGAGAGAGGGGTAAAAGCCTCTTAACCCCCTCCTCTGGGATCCATCACTCGCCACACTGTACTACTAGTCACTTGTACACCGGCTCCTCGTAAACATTGTAATATATGCTATGAACGTATTTTATATTCCGAATAAACTTCTAATCTGTAATGAAGTCTAGTGTTCAATTACTTCTGTAGAGTTAGAACCACCTTTCAACCACTCCGAACCCTTGTTAAGAACTGACCGGGAACGTTCTATGGTTGGAAAATACTTGTACAGAACCATTTTAAATACAATAATTATTTTTATTTTATATATTTTTAATTTTTTCTTACATGTTTTGGAAAAAATAAGTCCATCTATATGTACATATTTTTCATTTTTTATTACAAAAATTCCGTTCCCTTTTTTACTAGTGTACCCGTGCGAGAATTCTCACATGTTACACCCCACCTTCCTTCCTATTTTTCCATTTCCATATTAAGCCTGTAATGTATATTTTTCTTCAAGACCCTCTTACTCTCCGTCACTTCTTCTATGTATCTCCTTGTAATTGATAATAAAAAATACATCCTTGTCAGTTCAAACTATTCACGTTTAACGTTATTACCGAGTAGACAGGTAGATCCGTGTAATTTACTCGCGTAGAATATCACGTTTTTAGTTTAATTTCACATATAGTTGCAGATTTACAGATACTACAGGCTCTGAACAGGCGAGGTAGAATTGAGAAGCGTCGAACGAGACAAATTTTTTTAAAATTTATTTCTTCGCATTCGACCGAAGGTCTTTTGAGGGATTTCAGTTTTACATTCCGACTGTTTTGGGATTTGGGCATTCCTTGACAAATTGAGGGCGGTTCGTTGCTTGTTAGTGATTCCGGGCGCGTCAACAGCTTAGGTCATTAGTCCCGTAAGTGTAGTAAATGTTTTTCTCTGGAGACGGCGGTGATCTTACCTCACTGAATGGCGTGATCGGGCGCCGACCTACCGTCGGCTAGTAGGGTTTCTCCCTAACCAGGACTCTTCCACCAGCGGGGCACCGCCCCAGCCAAAACAAGCCCTAAGCTCCCGACCGGCCTCCCGTAATTTGTGGTAGTGTAGTGCATGTTAGTGAATCCGAGCAGCCGCTAGAATTTTCCTCCAGACAGCGACTGAATTCGACCTACCTGAAAAGCCCGTGTCGAAAATCCTGCCGCCGTCAGGACTCGATCATAGAACTTCCTGGTCAGAGGCGCAGTAAACACATTAGTTGATGCACTGAGCTATTGCTCCCGGTGCGGGGTGTGTCGGAGCGTTGGAGGTGACAGTGGCTGGAGGAGGCGTGGGGTGGGGCGAGAGCAAGAGAGGGGAAAGGCAGTGGGGGGGGGCACAGCGTGGACGGTGGCATGGGAATAGGCTGGGTGAGAGGCTGGGCGGGGTCAGCGTGAAGGGCCGTGTAGGGCTAAAAGGTAGGGGCAGTGGCAAGGCGGGGGGGGCGGGGGGGCGGCAGGGGCGGGGGAAGGGGGGGGGGGGAGGGGCAGCGTTAAGGGCCGTGCCAGGGGGTGCAGAGGCGTGGCGGTGTCGTGATGACATGATGGGAGGGAGTGAGTATCGGGAGACAGATGAACTCGGTGTTGGTTATATACAAAATGGTTTATTGTACGTTCCTATGCAAGTACGTTTACCCCAACAGAGGCTACGCAGCCCAGCACTCAGTCGGTCGTTGCAATGAGGAGGGTGGCAGGTAGCGGCGGCGGCGTATGCGGCGGAGAAGGCGGCGGCCACAAGGCGACGGCGCAGGCGGCGGTGAAGGCTGATAGGCTGGCGGTGGGTCGCTCGGTTCGGCACGGCGTCGATTCCCGACTCGGTCAACCGGAAGGCAACCGTAGAGCGGGACGCCGGCGATCACTACCGCACTCACGAAGAGCGGGAAACGAGCGACCACTTCTTAGGCCGGGCCGGGTCTTATATACCGCCGGGCCAGTCCATCCCCGGTGTCAGCGGGGGTGGCATTGCCTTTGTTGGTGGGCACCTATAGGGGTGCGGGGGGGAGCGAACGGTCGGCTTGGATATAGAGCGATTTTCCTAAGGATGAGCCAAAGTGACAGCTAGTGCTGGCAACATAACTGAAGGTCCGGTGGTCGTTGTGCCCTCAAGCCCATTAGACTCCCTTCCTTCATTCGTTCGTTTGCAGTTGGCTAACTTGTAAAAGGCTTCGACACTTCCTTTTGTGGTGTTATTGTCCGACAAAAATGTAGTGCGCTGCGATAAAAAATTGATATTAGGAAGGGCAGTGTAATGTGCTCTTCTGTAAAAATTCTTTTTTTCTTTATATACTTCATTGAATTTACTTTTTGTGTGATAAATATTGTGTTTATTTTAAAACCGAGACTTGAATGCGAGATGTGTACCGGTGCACGTGTTTCCGGCTTGAAATCATTTTTCTTTCTATTTACATTCGTGGCAGTTTACTTTTACTGATTGTAAGAGCATGTTAAGAGATTTTCCACATACGTAATTAAATATAAATATTTCCCGGACTCACGTACGTGCATATACGTCAACGAAACTCTTAGGAATGTTTTCACAGGAGCCGTTAGCACTTTACGAAGGGGCGTAGCTGAACAGCTGTCGCGGCGGAGGGATACTTCTCTGAAAGACATAATGATGTTCACTTGTTTTCGCGAACTGTCACTTTAGCTCATCCTTAGGAAAATCGTTCTCTATCTGGTCGCCAGAGCAGCGCGGTCCGAGCGGAGGGCGGGCGTTGAGGGGCGCAAGACGGCGTCGCCTCACCACAGCGGGGCGGAGGAGGTGGTGATTAAGTGCGGGGCGGAGAGTGGGCGGTGGCAATTGTGTGGAGTGGCAGGGTCAAGGGCGGCGCCAGGGCCGGGAGAGGGGTGTTGCCGTGGCGTGGCCGGGCGGAGGAGGCGGTAGTGAAGTACGGGGCGGAGGGTGGGCGGGAGCAGGGGCAGCGGCAGAGGGACGCGCGCTTTCCTCTCAACTCGGCGCTGCGGGGTCAATGCGAAGCCACCTGTTGCAGCCGCGACGCGCGTGGTCGTGAGTGTGTGGCTCCCCTTTGCTGCTAACGTTGAATGGACAACGTCAAAGAGAGAGACACATTGACGCGGCGGTGCTGTAACTAGATTAGATTCTAAGGCGTTAATTACAGGCCTCCTACATACATTCGAAAGACAAAAAGAGGAAGTCTCTAATAATATTGCGAAATATGAAGAGATGGGAAGTCTCATTTTTTAATTGGAAAACGTTTTAGTTTATAATTCAAAGAATGCATACGTCGCACAACTCGCTAACACACGTGTATAACTTACGAATCAAAACTTTCCGTTGCAACTGGTAACGACGAAGATGAGAGAGACCGGAAAAGATTACGAGCAATTTACAAAATTATTCTACTTCAGCGCGTTGCGTTGAACATGTCCACAATTACCCTCAGCTTAATTTGAAAGTTGCTGCAATCTCAACACTTTTTACTTTCTCGCTATCGTTGCAGTAGAGAGGAATTTATGTAACGCTGCGCGAAAAAAAAACACGGAATTATCCGCAGAATACCTTATTAGAGGGCCCTAGTGACGAAACACGCGATAACTCGGAGTGATCGAGTTATTGTCGATGGGAAATTTAGAAAAAAATTCTCTATCACGTCGTGTAGCAATAATCTGTTTTTTGGGTCCTTCATACGAAAAACTTGAATGACTCTAAAACATTTGGAGCCATTTTTGAGAAAATGGTGTTTGAACATCTCTGAAAATGCGGAATTCTGAGCTCATTTTCTCAGAAAACTGTTGTGTTTTTTATATTATTTAAAGCACACGTACTCGTTATTATACTGTGAAGAAATCTCCTCAAGTTTACTAAATACAGTAACTGGGATCAGTATCTCATAGTAGCAAAATACCCGGCGTTGCCCAGGCTTTCTTCATATCCCATCCACGAGTAAGAGGGAAAAGATCAATATTATATTGTAACGTATTGTACGCTCCACTCAAAATGGCGGCGCCAAAGGGATTAGATGCAAGGGCCAGGCAGGAGGTAAGAACAATGCGGTATTGGGAGAATTCCGAGAGCTAGGGAAAGGGATGCCCAAAATACGGGACAGCGCATTTTTGGCGTGCCGCGTGCAAAATTCTTAGAATCCAGGAAAGGGATGCCCAAAATGCCCAGAGCGAGGCTCGTGCGGAAACGCGGGGAAAAACCCGGGGAAGGAACGGAGGCGCGGGGTGGGGTTTGTCGAGCTGAGTGGAACCCTCGTGCGAATGCACAAACTTGCGCCCAGGGCGGTGCGGAGCCGAGCGAGGCTCGTATGGCAACCCATGTGTTGGGACGCCGGGGTGGAGATTTTCCACGAGTGACCTACGTCACGGGAGCCACGTGCTGTGTGCATAAGGTTCGCTGAGGAGTGGCGCGGGCCACGAGTCAGATTACATTTTTAAGGATCGCTCCTGTGATCAGGGAAGTAAACGTTTTCCAAGAGCTAAAAGTAACTTAAATGTTTATTGTACATATTGTGAATAAACCTGTTCATATTTATCATTGAAGCTCGTGTCTGTGTTATTGTGTATTCCCACGACGTCACAATATAAACCATGATGTTTACGATTATTATTTTTATGTATTTGTTAATTTTTAATTTTGTACATTGCTATTAGATTAATATTTTCATCTTAAGCGCTGCTACTTGTCTTTAAGAAACTATTAGATAGCTATTCTGTTACACTGCTACAGGCCTATGGCGGAATTTGTTAGGAATAAATCTATTAGGTATCGGCCACGGTATTTGCATGTACGTATTATGTGGCTGAATATATACGTATTCATATATATTACTGTCACAGTATATACGTATACGTATCTGCCACAGTATACGTATCATACAGTAGCGCAACTCAACCATGGCCACTGATATACATGTAGATCAACTTCAGTGGTTCGCACGTTCGCAAGGTTTTGGCTAGTTAGGGATGCATACATTGAGTTAGCGATACTGGCGGAAACGAAGTAAAACTACGGAAAATTGACAAGACACGATGACATGATTTACTACGTGTTTGTAATGTCACGCAACTTTTTGATGTCATTCAAATCAAGTAATGCACTTTCGCTAACCAATGTTATCAATCCACAAGAGTGATGTTTCTTTAATGCAGAAAGGAAAAATAAAGGGAAAAACAACTAGGACCTATGAAGTAAAATTCGTGAAAAAAGTACTCTGGTTGAAAAATGTAGTACCTGTATAACCAGAAGAACAAGCTCAACTTCCGGGCTGCATGACAGTTCATGATCTTGAAATGATTTTGTATTTAAAAGAATCGAAAACAACGAGTTGTATATTTATTTAGATCTTGTCAAAGGTAAATAAACAAAAACATTATTATTTCTTTTACATACATTACTCAAACACAGTATCCATTACACATACATCATACAACCTGTTACAAACTATTTGTAATGTTGCGTTTGTAAGAAAGCTTGTAAAACCATTAAAAATGGATATAGCAAAGTGAAATTCATTCATACTACACTTAATTTGAAATATAATAATCTGGTGTTTTGTCTGAAAGGTGATTTAGGATTTTTTATTTTTTGAATTACTCGTTTACATAATATCTTACTTAAGAGTCATTCGGACTAGCTAAATAGGATTTTTGCGTTCCCTCAGCTTTATACAGGTCATCCCAAAACGCGATGCGTTCTTTGAATAGCCCTATGCCAGTTGAAAGTTCGTCGTTAATGCTTAGGTAGTTGGGTTCAGCCTCTGAAAACTGTTCCCATTTATGAGTTATTTCTTCGTCCAAAGTCGGAGTGGGGTTCCTGCAAAAAGAACAAAAGATTTAAAATATCTATTTTTGAATTTCAATAACCTGGAAAACAGTGAGTTGAACTCTCTAGCAACAATGGTAACATAAACAAAACTAGGCGTAATTGGGCATTTCGTTTCTGTTTCTTGTGCACAGAAACTTAAGTACGCAAGGAAACTAAAGTCCGAAGCGCGGCGACGAAATCTATTGACTGCAGTAGAGGCAGCGTTTAAGCGACTCTGACAGTTCGATGCGCTGTTGCCACACACTACGAACATGGCACCACCTACACGTCAGATAAATGAAATCTCAAAACATATACACTTACCAACAGGCGATGACACGTTTTGATACCATGTTCATAACCATCGCCACAGCCGACCCTTATCGTCTCCCAAACCGCGTGGAAAACTTGATGCGTCAGCTACGGATGGCTTCGTCCTCTATTCCGCAGCCAATGGACGTACACCGACATCCTCCCTCCGATGTCCCCCCGTTCGCCTTTTCTGCCTCGAAATATTCGCGTAAACGATAAACAAATACACGAGCCAGGCTCTTTAACACAATTCCACGTTTGCGCGACGTGTGGGGTGCAGCCATCACGAAACTCTCAGCCTTGGACCAAAGCATTCGGCGCTCGAAAGTCACACACAAACAGGCCTGGTAACGCATCGCATTGATTGATTGATTAATTGATTTTTCGTGTTTCCGGGCGCGTCAACTGCTCTGGTCATTAGTGCCGTTAGTGTAGTGCATGTTTTTCTCGGGAGATGGCAGTGATCTTCCCCCGCTGGATGGTGAGATCCGGCGTCCACCTACCGTCGGCTAGTGGGGTTTCCCCCTAAGCAGGACTCTCCCACCAGCGGGGCACCGTCACAGTTAGGACAAGCTCTAAGCTCCCGACCGGTCTCCCGGAATATGTGGCAGTGTAGTGCATGTTAGTATAAGTGTTTGTAAGGGGAGAGGATAGGGCAAGGTAGAGGAAGGACAGATCGCGCGCGTTCCGTGGCCCGTTTGATAGGGTACTGCTGCCTGCTAGGACTTGAACCTAGGACCTCCCGGTCAGAGGTGCTGCAGTGACAGTTGATGCACTGAGCTACCGCTCCCGGTTAGCGCATCGCCAAAAGCACATTTAATTCGCACTCATACTGCTGACGACGGGAATCTGCGCGCTTCTCGAGCGACTTCGTGTGAGTCAGATGAGCGGCAACGCTGATCCGTGGCTGTGAGAAAGCAAACAAATCCTCGCAAGCCGATTGCTTCAGACCAAATAACAAGACATACCACAGCACGTGCTGAGACAACTGTCAGAGTCGCTTATACGCTGCCTCTACTGGAATAACGAAACTGCCTCTCGAAAGCAACCATATTGCGGCTGAGAATAAAGTTTTCTTACAGGAACGAAACTATATCATCATGAAAGTTTAGTTTCTATCCAGGTGTTTTGTTGAAGATTGTTTCGTTATTTAGAATTCGTGACGTCTCAAAAAGGTTTGGTTTCGCACCCAGTGACACCACTTGCAAGTAGAGTTTTGGCGACCAATCGAGGCCTTTCATGACCTCGCAGCCTGTCGAAAAACGGAAATCGCCGATACTGATAACTCACCATGTCTGCGCGAAGTCCATTGAGACTGATAACCCACCCTGTCAGCGCGAAGTCCATTGAGACTAATAACTCACCCTGCCTGCGCGAAGTCCATTGAGACTGATAACTCACCCTGCTTGCGCGAAGTCCATTGAGACTGATAACGCACCCTGTGTGCGCGAAGTCCATTGAGACTGATAACTCACCCTGTGTGCGCTAAGTCCATTGAGCACTGATAACCCACCCTGCCTGCGCGAAGTCCATTGGACTGATAACCCACCCTGCCTGCGCTAAGTCCATTGAGACTGATAACCCACCCTGCCTGCGCGAAGTCCATTGGCACTGATAACTCACCCTGCCTGCGCTAAGTCCATTGAGACCGATAACCCACCCTGCCTGCGCGAAGTCCATTGGCACTGATAACTCACCCTGCCTGCGCTAAGTCCATTGAGACTGATAACTCACCCTGTCTGCGCGAAGTCCATTGACACTGATAACTCACCCTGTCTCCGCGAAGTCCATTGACACTGATAACTCACCCTGTCTGCGCGAAGTCCATTGACACTGATAACTCACCCTGCCTGCGCGAAGTCCATTGACACTGATAACTCACCCTGCCTGCGCGAAGTCCATTGACACTGATAACTCACCCTGTCTGCGCGAAGTCCATTGACACTGATAACTCCCCTGTCTGCGCGAAGTCCATTGACACTGATAACTCCACCAGTCTGCGCGAAGTCCATGGCACTGATAACCCCAACCACCACTGAACCACCCTGCCGAAGTCCACCCACATGCGCCTGCGCACGCGCGCCTCGGGGCTGTCTGGCTCGACGGCGGGCAGGCGGTCCACGTGGAAGAGGTAGCCCAGCTCGTCGGCGTGGCAGGCGCCGGGCACGCGCTGCGAGCCGAACAGCGGGCCCAGGAAGTTGAGGCGCCCCACGTAGGCGAACTCGAACAGGTAGACGGGCGCGCCCAGGCGGGCGTGCGCGCGGGCCGTCAGCGTGACCGCGTGCGCGAACACGGTGTCCGTGCTCAGCTGCGGACCAACGAGCAAGCTGAATGGCTGCTGCTGCTGCTTCGCAACGCATCAATCCAAGCGTAAGCGATCGGTCAGCGTACCGGACTGTTGTACCCGACTTTGCTGGTTCAAACCCGATCGAAGCTGTGGATTTTTAAGGGCGAAAGAATCCTCGTACGCCTTCCTTCGGAGGGGAAGTAAAGCCGGCTGTCCCATGTAGTAGATTTACTGCATGTAAAAGATTATCAAGCCTAAAAGACGCCTCTGAGCAAAATTGAGACCCGCCTGTCTTGTCGCCCAAGATAAAACCTCCTTTCTCCGCTATGTGGTGAAAGGAGCGTAGCGAAATTTGTGTGGTTAGACGGAAGAGCGGGCCTGATGGCTCGAGTCACGCGACGTAAAATAAGGCATTAACTAACTAACTAACTAATCGATATCGGACATCCCGTAACAAACAGGTGCGTCCGAAAATGAAAAAGATGTGGGAGTATTGAAATTAGTGCCTCTGCAACAACACATGCACTCTTCAATTAGTTGCAACGGCCACGCAATATTTTAATACTGAACCTGTGTGGGTTTAAATGAACCTGTTTGGGTTTTTCCAACTTTTTACTTTATCGCCTAATATTTTCGTAGTACAGAAACAATAGTGTAATGGTGCAGGGTAAATGGCGATTTTTCGATAGAAAAAATCTTATACCCGGACCATGGTAAGGGACCCTACTTTTCAAGTAATAACCGACGAGTTTTTAGTACGACAGGTATTGCAATATTTCAATATTACGTAACTCTTGCCAATACCACGAGAAAGTATGTGCTGTTGCAGATTTTCTAGTTGTAGTCCACCCTGAATTTTCGAAAACTGGAAACGTTTCATCTTTCTTCGGCGTCTTCCTTCAACTACAATAATGGAGATAAAGTGCTTTCCTAATAAAATCCGTTTATCATAAACAGATCTTCAAACAAGGTCAGGTTAAATTTTTCGAAAATATAAGTAGTTTTTGCGTTATTTTGAGCAAAAAAATTTAAACAATTTACACCA
Source organism: Teleogryllus oceanicus (assembly GCA_964035755.1). Classification (NCBI taxonomy): domain Eukaryota; kingdom Metazoa; phylum Arthropoda; class Insecta; order Orthoptera; family Gryllidae; genus Teleogryllus; species Teleogryllus oceanicus. The sequence continues at coordinate 7,481,509 of CAXIVR010000005.1, forward strand.
TTGTCTCGAAACCAGCTTTAATTTTTTCTTTATTTTTTTTCATATGTAGCAATGAACGGTAAAGAAAGTGTGGTCCCATTTTCTTCGCACTGTCTGTATTTTCAAAAACTACAAAATAATTATTATAATTGCAAAAGTGCAATATGGGAATACAATAGAGATGTTCTTTTTGAATGAATTATGTTCTTTAAAGACAGACCGTAAAGTAAGATCATGTACATTTTTTGGAAATTAGGGTTAGTTTTCGTGTAATTTTGCGAAAAAAAATCAAAATCCTCGCATGTATCAAAGGACGAAAAAATGCGATGCTAGAGTCACTTCTTGCGATCTCTCTGTATTTACGAAACCTGCAAAATTTTAATATTAAAATATTACATTTTTTTTTTTAAAAAATTTTAAAACCTTAAATAAAGATCATGCACAACTTGAAAACGAGTAGTTTTTGTATAATTTGCGCTTGAAATTTATGCAATTTATAAAAATATAAATTTCTCAAGAACCGTTTCAAATTTGTTCCTCGAACACAACAAGGTACGCAGGTCTCTTATTCGTTGAAGTCTCAGAATTTTGGAAAACTGCAAATTTAGAAGAAACACGAGACAGTAGCTGTTGTAGCACAGCTAGTCTTGATTTTGCTACGACCACTACCACCGCCCCCGCCTCCCTGTAATAAAAATGTTCCCGTTACAACGTGGGCGCGGCTGTGTCTGTTGTATTCAGTTGTACCTCAATCTCTTAGACAGTTGGGCAGCAGACTTAAAAATCAAATTGAATCCCACAAAAGCAGCTATTAAAATATTTACTTTAAGACCCTACACACCACGAGCACCACTCTCAATAAATAATCAGCCCATTAACTGGCTCCCTCCAAATAGTACAGTGAAATATCTTAGTCTAAACATGGATACTAAACTGAACTGGAAACAACACATCAATAGTAAAATACAGCAAGCAAAAAATAAGATTCACCTACTAAAACCCATCATTAATCAATCTTCACTTCTCCCACTTCCAACCGCCATAACCACCTACAAAACTATAATAAGACCCCTCCTTTTTTACGTCTGTTCAGTTTGGATCTCTGCTTCAAAAACAAACGTAAACAAGCTCGAAATAGTCCAAAATTGTCACAAATTCACAGCTCCACAAATAATTCCAAATTGACTCCATACAACACCCAATGACATATCTCTCAACCCAGTTCTATCACTCCATACCTCAAATTCCACCCCTACACAACTTAAGACTCCGGAAAACTCTTCATAACTTCTTCTTCGCTGTCCGGGTGACGCCGTGGGTTGAGAGGCCGACGTTTCGCCTGACATGCCGCAGACTTCAGCGAATGAAGCCATGAAGCCTGCGACATGTCAGGCGAAACGTCGGCCTCTCAGCCCACTACGCGGCGTCACCCGGACAGCGAAGAAGAAGTCATCGACTCGAGCCGCGGAAGCCTACGCGTACAAACTCTTCATAAAACCAGAAAAAAAAGTCACGTTCCTAGTCACAGTTTCCGAAATAGATTGATTTTAGAGATGTCTGGAGAAGATTTCCTCACCCAAATTAGTTTGAAGTTTAATGTTAGGTACATTAGAATGTGAGCCATTCAATACGAATGTAAAGTGTATTGAACTATGTAAAAAAAGCATTTAATAATAAAAAATGGGATTACTCACGTCGACGTATTTGGCGAGCGTGTCCTCGCAGAGCTTCTCCCCGCGGAAGTAGAAGTCCTTGATGGAGCGCGCCACCTCCTGCGCGCGGGCGGCGTCGCTGCGGTCGCCCACCAGGTCGAAGGGCACCGCGTACTCGAAGTGCGCGTCCACCTGCTCCAGGGCCTCCGCCGTCGGCACCGCTGCACAACGCAATTAGACACGTTCGCCAATTCACTTTCTCGACGGCGGCGCCCACCTGGATGGCCGAGGTGGATAGATGGATTTTGATTGATTGATTTTTTCGTGTTTCCGGGCGCGTCAACTGCTTCGGTCATTAGTCCCGTTAGTGTAGTGCATGTTTTTTTCTCGGGAGATGGCGGTGATCTTTTCCCGTTGGATGGCGAGATCCGGCGCCGACCTACCGTCGGCTAGTGGGGTTTCCCCCTAACCAGGACTCTCCCACCAGTGGGGCACGAACCGGGACAAGCTCTAAATTCCCGACCGATCTCCCGGAATAAGTGAGAGTGTGGTGCATGATAGTATAAGTGTGTGTGAGGGGAGAGGATAGGACAAGGAAGAGGAAGGACAGATCGCGCGCGGTCCGTGACCCGTTTGGTAGGGTACTGCTCCGGCATTCGCCTGGTGTTGATCGGAGAAACCACGGAAAACTACCGATCAGAGCAGCCGGCCGGTAGAATTCTCCTCCAGAGGCATCGTTATGTTTCCCTTGGCTTTTATGTTTGCGTGTTGTCGCGGAAGACGTTCTGAGTCTGTTGACCACGAACCGAAAAGCCCGCAAGTGTCTATGTGTCCCCAAGTGTCTTCTGAAAAGGTTCATATGTGTTAATCATTAAATAAATAAATATATAATCCACTTTTTTCGTTTGATTAAACCGGGAGCGGTAGCTCTGTGCATCCCAGTGTCAAGTGGAAGTGTCAACTCATATCTTTCGCCAAATTTCACTTCATTTTTTTTCAAAGGAAAAGTTATCGCTGAACAATTGTTATATAAAGCAGTCAGTTAACTTATAATTGCTCCCTCAAGTATATTTAATAATCGTATCTCCAGATATCGACTATTATGCTAAGTGAATGAATGAAGTACATCATTATTGACACAAAGTTTAAACTTCACCAATTTCCAGAAACATTTCAAAATTTAGTTACAAATAAGATTTCCGAATTAGACTTCGATGTTGGCAACGATTGGTTATCAATACCTTTTCATGTTTTTTATTTTCTATATTATGTGAAACGGGTTGTAATTGGTCCTTTAACCGTTGTGATGAATAAATATAAATATAAATATAAATATAAATATAAATATAAATATAAATATAAATATAAATATAAATATAAATATAAATATAAATAATATAAATAAATAAATAATAAAAAAATAAAATAAATAAATAAATAATTAAACAAATATAAATAATAAAAACAAATATAAGTAATAAATAATAAAAATGGGAGTGGTCTTGGCAGTACGGGTGTCAAAGGGTCCCCAGCGCCAACCAGATCAGCCCTGAGGAAGACCACGACAAAACGGTCGGAACGTCCGTCGACGCCCAGACCAGTGGCAAGGGCGGCGGGGCTGCCACCGCGGGCGTCGCCGGGGGAAGGCGCCCGGCAGCGCGGGCTCCACCACGGGCAGGAAGGTGAAGATCACGCCGCGCCGCCGCTCCTCGGGCGACCGGCCCGCGTCCAGCGCCCGCACCAGCGCCTCCGCCGGCGCGCCGCAGAACCTGCCCATGAGAGAGCGTTGACAAGTCAAAAAAACTTACTTTTACATGTGATTTTTCTTTCATTTTTTCGTGCTTCTGAGTGCGTCAACGGCTTTGGTCATTAGTCCCGTAAGTGTAGTGCATGTTTTTCTCTCGCGAGATGGCGGTGATCTTCCCCCGCTGGATGGCGAGATCCGGTTCCGACCTACCGTCGGCTAGCGGGGTTTCCCCTAACCATGACTCTCCCATCAGCGGGGTACCACCCCAGCGGGGTACCGCCCCAGCCGGAACAAGCTCTAAGCTCCCGACCGGTCGCCCGGAATATGTGGTACTGTAGAGCATGTTAGTGTAAGGGGAGAGGATAGGACGAGGAAGAGGAAGGACAGATCGCGTGCGGTCCGTGGCCCGTTTGGTAGGGTACTGCTCCGGCATTCGCTTGGTGTTGATCGGAGAAACCACGGAAAACTACCGATCAGAGCAGCCGGCCGCTAGAATTCTCCTCCAGACAGCGACTGAATTCGACCTAACTGAAAAGCTATCGTCGAAAATCGTGCCACCGTCAGGACTCGATCCTAGGATCTCCCGGATGATGATCCCTGATCCCTCAATGCATCAACTGATGTCACTGCAGCGCCTCTGACCGGGAGGTCCTAGGTTCGAGTCCTGACGGTGGCACGATTTTCGACGATAGCTTTTCAGTTAGGTCGAATTCAGTCGCTGTCTGGAGGAGAATTCTAGCGGCCGGCTGCTCTGATCGGTAGTTTTCCGTGGTTTCTACGATCAACACCAAGCGAATGCCGGAGCAGTACCCTACCAAAAGGGCCATGGACCGCGCGCGATCTATCCTTCCTCTTCCATGTCCTATCCTCTCCCCTTACACACACACTCTTACATGAACATGCACTACACTACCACATATTCCGGGCGACCGGTCGGGAGCTCAGAGCTTGTCCCGGCTGGGGCGGTGCGCCGCTGGTGGGAGAGTCCTGGTTAGGGGGAAACCCCGCTAGCCGACGGTAGGTCGGCGCCGGATCTCGCCATCCAGCGGGGGAAGATCACCGCCATCTCCCGAGAAAAAACATGCACTACACTAACGGGACTAGTGACCAAAGCAGTTGACGTGCCCGGAAACACGAAAAAATCAAATCAAATCAAATCAAATCAAACAACGATGTGAGCGACGAAATACAAAATATTGCGTGGAACGCGACGACTCACAGAAAGATCAATTATTCCAGCATAAAGGTTTCAGCATGAAACATCTAAGTTATCATTACCAGCGCTACAATATAGGTTTAGATTTACGAGTGTTGGTACCCAGAAATAACGCCAGACGCAGCATGATGTGCCAACCAAGAAGGGGTGGTATATATTGATTCATTGATTTAGTGGTGAGGTGTAGTTGACATTTACATAATTGAAATGATTGAAGGCGTTGTCATTGTCAACAATAGTACTATTGTTGACAATGACAACGCCTTCAATCATTTCAACTGGTGGTATATGCTTTGCCCCGCCTTACCATTTGTGCAAGGCGTCGAGGTCGTCTGGGACGGTGGCTCCGCAGCCCGCGGCGACGGCGAGGCGCTTGGCCCGGCCCACGGGGTCCCTGGAGATGGCCCACGAGCACAGCGCCGAGCCGCTCTGCGCGATCGCCCGCCGGAACAGACCTGCACAGGGCAATCACAACAAATCGGATCGCATCGTACGGAATTACAAGGTTTAGTAAGACTTGGGAGAACGAAGTCTCTTGGCAGAAGCCTTCAGCACAGCGCGGAGCCGCTCTGTACAATTGCCCGCCGGAACAAACCTACACAGGTCAATCACAACTAATCGGATCGCATCGTACGGAATTACAAGTATGGCGTCGCGCATCGCTTCCTTGCGCGCCGGCCGGGAAAACCGTCCTCCCCCATGTTTAAGCCGGATGCGGGGTTGGGGGCGGTTGGCATGCGCTGTGCACGCTGACGCGCGCCGAACTGAAGACGCGCTGAATCGGCCAGGGGGATGGGGCAGGAAACTCTCCAAATATAACTATAAAGGTTAGTGCGAGTCGTGGACTATGTTGCAAGATTCCTAGAGGAGGACTCTGTCGCAAGATTCCTAGTCGAGCCTTCCTGACGCCCGCCGGCATGGGAGCGCCGAGGGGAGGGGGCGAGCCTCCAGGTACTTAAGGCTGCATCAACTGCGCCCACGCGGGGTATGTAGAGGGTCGAAAGGCCGAGTGATATCTCCGGTGCTATCCTAGCACTCGGTCTTCGAGGCGAAGACCGGTTTGGCGTCAGGCCATGTTGTAACGATAGTTGAGGGACTCTGCGTTCGACAGCTTCGCACCACGCGTTGCTAGCCTGCTTTAAAGCAGTGGTGCTGGGCTGGGCCTAGGGACGGTCGCGGGGGTTTCGCGGCTAAGGGATCGGAATGGTTGCCGGAGATTTTTATTTTGTAAATTATTGTGTAAATATAGTTATATATTTCTTTTGAAAACAGTCGTCTGTGTTATTTATTTTCAGTACGTCACACAAGATTTAAGGCGAGTGGAGAGAACGAAGTCTCTTGGCAGAGGTCACGAGCACAGTGCGGAGGCGTTCTGATTATTGTTTGAGAGCACTTTTTCAGGTTCATATAGAAATTTATTATTTATTATTATATTACTCTGATGCCTTTATAATTGGTGAACGTATAAGTCGTTGAAACTCGATTAGTTTTGAAATATTTTATTATTGTTTTAATTACAACTAGCGTAGTCGGGCGAGAACTCTCGCATATTAAACCCGACCGTTTTTCCTATGTTTCCATTTCCGTATTAAGCTTGTAATATATCATTTTCTGCGAGACCCTCTTATTCTCTGTCACTTGTTTTATGTCTCCTTGTAATTGGTAACAATACAAGACACTTTAGTCTATTCAAACTATTCTTATTTAACGGTTTATCCGCACAGAGAAGTACACCCGTGTAATTCAATCGCGCAGAATATCAAGTACTTTATATTCAGATTCTACAAGCGGGTTAGAATTCTGAACAGGCAGGGTAGAATCGAAAAGCATTGAACCAGCAAATATGTAATAGAGTGTTCAAAAACATTTTATCCTGTAGATTAGGGTGTGAGGAACTTTTCTTTGAACCCTTTCGCCTCAAACGTTTGCGTTTAAGGCCCTAAAACGCTTCGTTCGGAGGTATTTAACTACACAGTTTCAAAAATATTTCCGAGTATTTTAGGTTGCATTTGTTATGAATATTTAGATGCGTTTCTTTTAAGCAATTCTTCATATTTTTAAAGTCAAAGTGCAATCCGTCACTTCTCCCTGAAATTCTCTTATTCCTCATTTATTAAGATTGGTTGCCTGTGAAATCCGCAAAAGGTGTGTTTACTACTGAAATAATATATGAGACGATGAGAAATATAACTATTATTGGTGAGAACAACTGTGATTTCAACCAGCAATTCCTAAATTTGTGCAATTAGGTATCATTAAGTTATATACTTCATGCTTTATAATTGAAATAGTGGTCGAAAACAGTAAAAATGGCGATGAAAAACTACAAAAATAGTTTTCGAAAATAAAGCACGCGCACTGCTCAAAAACAACAAATAAAATACACTTAAAACTGAAAGAAATTCAATATTTTCACAAAACCTGTTTTCATGAACACTGAAATAACATAGGACAATATATCTATGTATATTTAACACTTCTTTTCGTACCAAGACTACAAAATTTTTGATTTCCGTTTTGCAAAACGTGAACAGAAAATTTTAAGGGTGACCCACATCTTCTTTGGAGCCTTGCTGTCACATGACGTTAGCTGTATCGTAAGCAGTTATGCACTAAGTATGAGAATTCCTTTTGTCCCCGCAGTATGAGTTTGGCGGAGTAAAAAAATAAATATTTGCATTTTTAGACAAAATCGAAACTATCATTGTTTTTGGAATTGTCCTGAGTTCCTGCGTGTCTGTCAAACCCATACACACCTCACAAAAGCTCAGAGGCTGCAAAGTTGCTTTTTAATTTCTAAAAGCATTGAAAATTAGTAATGTAGATTTTGTCTTTTCTCTAAAGAACAGGTCTCTTAAAAAGTTTAGACAGTTTATTCTGACACTCCCATCTTCAGGTATATTGCGATTCAATAAAATTCATTTTAATTACCAAACACGTAATAATTTAAGTAGATTTTTGGGCAGATTTTGCTTACCTTTAGACAAAGGGGACAGCAAATGAAGATGAACAGAAGCCCCGCCCGCGCTCTCTCCGAAGATGGTGACATTTTCTGGGTCTCCTCCGAACACAGCAATGTTCTCTTTTACCCAGCGAAGCGCCATCGTCTGATCTTTCATTCCAGCGTTGCCGGGTACTTCCTTGGTTCCCAGGCTCAGGAAACCTGAGCAAGAGAAACAATACGTTATCGGAAATAAGGGGGGAGTTTTCTGATTATTAAACAAGGTGGTATTTATACTGAAGTAAAAAGTTACATTATTGTAGTTCTCGAATTAATAAACAAAATGATATACTTAGCATTACTTCATTTGATTTATTTAGAGCCAACGAATATAATTTTAGTTTTTGTCAGTTGAAAGAGTGAATTAAAGATGTGATAAGAGGCATCTTTCTCCTACAAGCTTTACTTCTCGTAAAGAAAATCTCGGGAGAGTTGTTTGGAGGATTAATAAATATTGCCATAAAATAGAAATAACATTTCAGTTTTTTTATGGTGACACACGTATTTGGAGATGTTTCGTGATATAAGAAGATTTGAATCTTCATATTTAAACTCAAAAGTTCAACGGGGTTCAACTAAAATTCGACGAGGGAAAAGTGAACCAAAAAATCGTTTCCCACAAGAGAATTTTAATTTTCATAAGGGATTTGATCGTTTTGTTTCAAATATGAAACTCATTTTACTCGATAACTCCGTTTTAATTAAATAATATTTACCTTCTTCCTTTTGTGAATAATGTTAAACCAACAGAAGATTTAGGAATCAATATGTCACTAATCTTGAAGTTACGGCACTTTATTGATTTCAATTGTCATTAAATATGTATGGGACTGGGTGATTACATGTTATAAAAAATTGAATTATTGCTCTAATCCTAAATTTCTGATACGAAATTTATCGTTACTCACATGGATTAAAGGTTATCTTTTCATATGTTTGCAGAGCACGTTTCTGTTCACTGAATAGTCCAATACAGATTCAACAACATTACGTAAAACTGCATTGTGTGATAAATTAAATTATACAACTCTTATAACAACAGTTCATCATTATTCTCAAGTAGTTCATTCGAACTGGAGGCTCTAGTGTTCGAGTCACAACGTAATTTTAGCCAATTAGCTGTAGCTAGGTCGACTCCAGCCGCTGTCTGGAGGAGAAATTTAGTCGACTAGCTGCCATGATCTTTTTTTTCCGTCGTTGCTCCTCCCAGGCGAATCCCAGAATAGTGCCCTTGCAAAAGGACCATGCATGGATTGCATACTATCTTTCCTTCCTCTTCTTTGTCATATCGCCTCCCATGACTTCAACCAGGTTTCTCCCATCAGCAATGAACCGCCACAGCCGGGACAAGCTGTATAATTCCAACTGTTCTCCCGACAGTGTAGTAGTGTAGTGTATGTTAATGTGTGTGTGAGGAGCGAGGATAGGACAAGGAAGATGAAAGAAAGCTCGTGCGCTCCGGGGCACGTTCGGTAGGGTTCTGCTTCGTCATTTGCCTGGTGTTCATCGGAGAAACCACAGGAACCACGGATCACAGCTGCTGACCGCTAAGATTTCCCTCCAGTCAGCGGTTGAACTCGACCTGGTCGACAAGATAGTGCCGAAAATCTTGCCATCGCGAGGACTCAAACCCCCAAGACCTCCCGGTCAAAGACACTGCATATAAATTAGCCATCTTTGGGAGTCACAGAGATTGACCAACATACCCAGGGGTCCTAGGCAGGAGTTGCACCAGAGGACTCCAGTTAATCCCCCCGGTCCGAGGCAGGAGTTGACACCACAAAGGCACTCCAGTTAAATGAGCCTCCTTTGCGGTCACAGAGGTCGACCAACATACCCAGGGGTCCGAGGCAGGTAGTTGACACCCATAAGGAACCCAAGTTAAATGAGCCTCCTCTGGCGGTCGCAGAGGTCGACCAACATACCCAGGGTCCGAGGCGGTAGTTGCACCCATATGTATCCCAGTTAAATGAGCCTCCTCTTGCGCTCACAGAGGTCGACCAACGTACCCAGTGGTCCGAGTCGGTAGTTGAAGGTGACGAGCACGACGTCGTGCGCCATGAAGGGCTCTGGCCCCCAGCCGTTGCCGGTGCCCTCCGTGAAGCCGCCCCCGTGGATCCACACGAGCACGGCGCGCGGCGCGTGGGCGGCGCCGGCCGGCGGCAGGCGGCGCGTGAACACGTTCACGAAGAGGCAGTCCTCGGCGCCCACCACCTGCTTGGTGAGCGGGTCCACGTGCACGCACGCGCTGCCCTCCCGCGTGGCGTCGCGGATGCCCGTCCACGGCTCGGCCGGCTGCGGCGCCTGCAACGTTACTCACGGTTAGACATCGGGCACACAGTCTCGCCTTTTAGACGCTTCTTAAAAAGGCTCTGAAAAGGTCAAGATTAAGGGGGAAAAGGCACTGTCATGAGTAGAAACCGAACAAATATGTAAAATGTCAAAATATGTACTCCGATCAACACCAGACGAATGCCGGAGCAGTACCCTAACAAACGGGCCACGGACCGCGCGCGAACTGTCCTTCCTCTTCCTTGTCCTATCCTCTCCCCTTACACTAACATGCACTACACTACCACATATTCCGGGAGGCCGGTCGAGAGCTTAGAGCTTGTCCCGGCTGGGGCGGTGCCCCGCTGGTGGGAGAGTCCTGGTTAGGGGAAACCCCACTAGCCGACGGTAGGTCGGCGCCGGATCTCGCCATTCAGCGGGGAAAGATCACCGCGCATCTCCCGAGAAAACAAACATGCACTACACTAACGGGAATAATGACCAAAGCAGTTGACGTGCCCGGAAACACGAAAAAATCAAATCAAATCAAAATATGTAAATAAATGGAAAACTGTAAGAATATGTAATAAATATGGAAAATCGGATATAATATGTAATATTAAAAAACACAATAATTATCAAATGAACACTTACATAATACGAAATTACATTTATAAAAAATTCCTAAACAAATTTTTAAAATAATAAAAAATCATTTGGAGAGCACAAATTTTTGGACGTTTTGCATCCTACAACTTTCTCGTTGGTAGCTAAACTTTCATGACGAACTGAAGAACCTACCAACTGAAGCAGCGCACCGAACTGTGAGAATACCGGACTGTGTCTTCATGTACCTTACTTCTTGTTGACAGCACGCAGAAAATTATGTAGGAAAACCTGCGATTTGTTGGAAACAAATTATTTTCAAGAAAAAAGGCAAAAATTGATCGAATAAAAAGATATTGTAAAAAAGGAAAGTATGTAAAATATATAATATAGTACTAAATATGTTAAAAATGCAATGAAAAATTTTGATATTGTGTTAGAATTGTCCTGTTTGGCCAAGATTATAATTTTTAGAAGGAAAAAAAAAAAAAATTAAATGTTTGTAATTTTTGTTATATTATTTTGTAAACTTAAATGACAAAAAAGTTTAATAAAACTAGATTTACATATTTAAAACTCTTCTACATTTTATTCCTAATAGTTTGCATTAACCAGTAATATTTGCATATTATCAATAACTTTTCAAGGACCACAATTTCAGATTTGCGACGATGGGGAGACAAAATCAGTTTGAATGCTGAGAAGGATCTCTCAACATCTAATGATGTGACTGGCATATATTTTAGACGTCCAACAGTAGCAACACTGAAACTTCAGGGAATTTACATTTATTTCCACTTAAAATTTCGGTGCCCTCGGTGTATCGACGATATTCTCAGAACATGACTGGTACTTATAAAATAGGTAAATGGAGAAAATTCAGTTGGTATACTTTTAGGAATTCTCTTATATTTTAAAATACGGAGACGTGAATTGAAGTTTTCGTAAACAATATATACGTTGGACCATGACCGATTTCCTGATATATTTGCAGTGTATATAAAAATAATACATAAAAGGAAAGAAAGTCCTAAAATAGACATTTATGCAAGAAAGGCATTTGAGCCATTAAAAGCAAAAATAAGCGTAATAAAACTTCGTCATATGTCATCATTTGTCATGATTCGTTCGCCTACATAGTAGCCTAACTATATAACTAAATAGTATATAACTAAATAGTCAGTAATAGGCATTTCCCTAAACATCCGGTGTCTAGTTATGGTTGTCTCATTTATTACTGATTCCGGGCACATGAACTGCTAAGGTCATTAGTCCCGTAAGTACAGTGCATTTTTATCACGGTATGCGGTGATGTTCTTCCTCCCGCTGGAAGGTTAGATCCGGTGCCGACATACAGGTCAGCTTGCTAGTTTTCCTCAACCAGTTATCTCCCTTCTCCGTGGCACCGCCCCAGTCGGGATACGCTCTATGCTCCCGACTGGTCTCCCGAGAAGAGCGATCGTGTACTGCATTTGAGTGTTCATGGGGTGAGGAAAAGGCACGGGAGAGGAAGGAAAGATCGCGCGCGGTCCGTGGCCCATTTTGTTAGGTCATTGCTCCGCCACTTGCGTGGTATCGATCGGAGAAAATCCGCAAAACTACCTGGTGCCAGAATTCTTCAGACAGCGATTGAATTCGACCTAGCTGTCTAGCTAGTGTCGAAAATTCTGCTGTCGGAAGTGGAACTCTAGGACTCTGGATTGATTGATTGATTTTTTCGTGTTTCCGGGCGCGTCAACGGCTTCGGTCATTAGTCCCGTTAGTGCAGTGTATGTTTTCCCCGGGAGATGGCGGTGATTTTCCCCGCTGGATGGCGAGATCCGGCGCCGACCTACCGTCGGCTAGTGGGGTTTCCCCCTAACCAGGACTCTCCCACCAGTGGGACATCGCCCCAGCCGGAACAAGCCCTAAGCTCCCGACCGGTCTCCCGGAATATGTGATAGTGTAGTGCATGTTAGTGTAGGTGTATATGTAAGAGGAGAGGACAGGACAAGGAAGGACAGATAGCGCGCGGTCCGTGGCCCGTTTAGTAGGGTACTGCTCCGGCATTCGCCTGGTGTTGATCGGAGAAACCACGGAAAACTACCGATCAGAGCAGCCGGCCGTAAGAATTCTCCTCCAGTCAGCGACTGAATTCGACTTAGCTGAAACGCTAGTGTCGAAAATCCTGCCGCCGTCAGGACTCGAACCTAGGACCTCCCGGTCAGAGGCGCTGCAGTGACATCAGTTGATGCACTGAGCTACCACTACCGGTCCTAGGACTCTGGACAGAAGCACTGCAGTGTCAGTAGTTGCTATGAGCAGCCATTGCCGGTGTGTGATTATGGTGTTCTCATACCGATCTGTAGGAGTTTTCTCCACAATGGCTCATTTCTGTGCAGACTTGAACTAACATTCGTCGATATTTGGCGACAATTAATGCGAATAACCGCAGCTTACCGCGGCCTTGCTTACGCGTTCTATTTTATTTCGGCAGAATCTTATACTGCAAGCGGGCCATCAGAATTTCAACGCTCTCGCTATTCACAAATAACACTTAATGTTCTCTCGATCACAGCGCTTCGGTCACAGAAAGTGTTCGCAACTTAAATAATCGCAATTTCATGTGTGTTTCGAAAACTTGAGACACTGTTGTAGACTCGAGAGGTAATTTGTGTTATTTGACAACAGCGAGTGCACTGCAATTCGGACGACCAGTTGGCAGGCTAAGGTTCTGTCGGCCTAAAATCGGCCGCGATCACACGACCGCGCACAGGCCCGTCACAATTTGCTGCCCAATTCAGTTAATTCGCATCATTTCTGAGGCGTAGTGATCGACAAAAAGCCAATAACGAGGGGGAGCAAATATTTTCCAGCCTAAGCATGACTAATAGGGGAAGGCTGAAACGCTTTTGCGCATAGGATTGAGGCCGAGGGTCGATGCCGGTGTCAGATGGGCGGAGCAGCCTATGCTAGGAAGGGCTATAAAGGAAACAGGACCTCCTTAGATAATTCACAGTAAACTCTTGGCATTTACAGTTGGATTTGCTTTAGAGGAAACACGTGCAAGCTACAAATGCACACATGTGAATGACCTGGATGACTGTAAGACGCTGCCACAACAAAAGGGGAACAACTCGCCCTGCCTGCTCTCACTCTCACTCTCACTCTTTCTCCTTATTTCTCTTTCTCTTTCTTTCTCTCACTCTCTTTCTCTCTCTTTCTCTTTCTTTCTTTCTCTCTTCTTTCTTTCTTTCTCTCTTTCTTTCTCCCTTTCTCTCTCTCTCTCTCTCTGCAACTTCAGCTCGCAGTCTGTGTTCGGTGTTGTGGTGATAAAAAACGGGAAAGCCTGAACGTTGGCTTTTCCAAAGTATTGATTTTCAAATTGGTGTAAAAGCTATAGTATGTATAAAATAGAAGATTAAAAGAATACGTTCACTGAAAACAGTCAACAGAGTAGCTTAATTGTGCATTGAAACTTTCGGCTTTCTTTGCGTATCAAAATTATTTTCCATAGTGTTAAATGTATCATATTATCAACCAAAATCTGTCTAAATTCTTGTCCTTCATTCCCAATCTCAACCTTGCGTTAGTGTGTGTGTATGTGTGTGTATATATGTGTGGGTATGTATGTGTGTATATATGTACGTGAGTATATATATATATATATATATATATATGTGTGTGTGTGTGTGTGTGTGTGTGTGTGTGTGTGTGTGTGTGTGTGTATGCGCGCGCACGAGGGTAGATGCTAGAATTCACCCCGAAGCTATCTGATGATGGCCCCAATAACAGGATACAGATACTCACGTCGTTGAAGTCGAATAATCACAAGAAGAATTTTTATATTGTACACTTCTATTTTGTTCGAATTATTAATATCTTGACGTTTAATAAACAATTAACAGCATTTGTTTGTTTTTTGTCTTATACGTTCGTTAAATCAAGAAAGAAGTTAAATCAAACAGACGTAAAGTAACAAAAATCACGGATGTTCATCATTTTGTATTTTACCATAATCATTTTACGTCCAAAGTTCGCAATATGTCTAATTTGCTTTTCTTCTACTGCGCGCATTAGACAGTCAATGAACAGATTATTTCGGACATCATCCGGCTTATTCACGAATTAACCACAGGGCGCTTGTTTAATTAAGGTGATCATTCCCCTCTGATCCTCCCGTATCCTTTTCATTATCATTTCTTTATTATCTCCTCTTGTCCACCTCCATTTTCTTCTCTTCCCCTTTTCTTTTGTTTTTCACTCTCAGCCCTGATATTTCTTCCTCTCAATATTTCGGCCTCAAGCCGCCATCCTGATTGAGTTTTTTCTGGGTTTACTTAATCGCTTAAGGCGTATGCCGGGATGGTCCCTAGTATTGCATCCTAGACGTAAATGTAAAATAAACCCCCCTTTTTTGTGTATTGTTCACGGTTGAGGCATGTCGGATAATGACAACTGACATTTCGGGCGAATTTTGAATTATTGATTCCAAGGGGAATAAGTGGGAGCTCTTTTTTATCTTATTTTTTAAGAATGTTCCGTTCATCATGTCTTTCCATTTTGCAAAATTTCAAGAATAAACAAAAAATGACAATAAATTCATTTGGCTCATACAGATAAATTGATGTAGATGGTAGTCACAAATTGATTTTTTTTCTGCGACATGAAAAGTCAATTAATATTAATTATATCCGAACGCCTCAACTGTAATTTTTAAAATTGTAAATGAATTAAAGTGGTTAGGCGGAAGAGCAGGCCTTAAGGCCTGAGCCTCGCCACAAATAAAGACAATTTTATTATTATTATTATTATTATTATTATTATTATTATTATTATTATTATTGTTATTATTATTGTTATTATTATTGTTATTATTATTATTGTTGTTATTATTATTAGTATTGTTGTTGTTATTATTTTATTATTATTATCATTCGAATGTGTTCTCGAGAAGCATTTTTAGCATAAAAATGAGTTGGTGAGATATCAGAATGAGTTGCAGAGTCAAGGCTGGTTTATGTAAATCGCGAATACCACCTCGTGTTGGCTGATGTGCAATTCATCCGATTGAAGTCCAAAGCGTACGCCGATGCGTTTCTATTTCTGACTTTATCCACCCATTTTGGATAATGTGGACACTAACCTCCCCATTCGCGAATTAGCAAAATTCTTAGGTGATCCGTAACATAGAGTATATCAGATCTTTTTTAATGAAGTGTTCCCTAACACGTTCTGGACGATATTTTTGCGCCAGAATTTATTTTTCGTTTGAATAAGATGGTAAGTCAATACGTATCTGCACTTTAGTTCTAATTGTCTACAGACAATTTGACTGTACAGCTTCGTGCACTTACCTGCCTTAAGATAACATCGTACTTTTGATAAGCGTTATCAGCTAATGTTTGCTTGAGTTGTTGCGACGTAAAAATGGCTCCACCACTCTCCGTTTGCACAAAAAAAGGCCTGTTGTGATTCAACTTTTGGTATACATTCAGATCACAAAAAAACGAAGTCTTTAGTAGACTTTCAGTAGATATTTGGTGCAATGTTTTTCCTCGTAGAAAAGAGTTATTAAATACCACTCGTGCTTTAGAAATTCTTAGATGAATCCCCTCGTGGCTTCGCGAGTCGGGAGTTTATTGACAATTTGCAAACCACTCGTGGCAAACCACCTATGATAATTAACGTTGTTTTTTACTAATAATTTCTTTCATTGTTAATCAGTTCTTCGTAGTGAATATGTCCCCTCGTCTCTGAAGACAGTAACCAACGGTTTTGTTTTCGTTTATCAGGTCGCTTTTTGAATTCCCTTGGTCCATTTTTCATCCGGCAGAAGAATTCGTGAACTGTCCTTTTTCTGTTATACCAAGTTATTCGAAATAAATATTAAAAAACAGGCACATATATCCCCAATACATCACAGAGTTTCAGGTTTAATTTCCATAGCTGTACTCGCGAATGTGAAATGGCATAAATTCACTGAGAAGGTGCGTGACGCTTTCGTTCTCTGAACTTTGGACATTGTGCCAGAATCGTGTGATCGTGTGGACTTTAGCCATTTTCGTTTCGATCGTCAAGGTTGATACCGATTTGTTTTGGGGGCATTAGAACATTTTCATATTTAGTTTTCCAGTGTCAATTTATTCAATTCTAGTCATAATAAAATTCATTTAGAAAAAGATATGTAATCTTTTGAGATGAATGTAGATTAATCAGAGAAAAATTGCAATAATTGAACATGATACAAAAGTTTTGGGATACATTGTACATTATACTACCATTATATTACATGATTCATTATATTGTATTTTTATTGTGTTAAAATATGGCAAAAATTCAAAAAGAAAATATTAATATCTGAAATATAAGGAGAACGTGAGAATGACTCGTTTGGATTTGATCTGAAAATCACATGGAGTGAAACAAGCAGATGCAGATACATCTTTGGACTTCGGATCATAATCATATTCCAGAAAGGATTTTTCACCAACTTCTGGTCTCCATTCACCTGCAGATAGTGAATATGATGCATAAGAAAAGTAACAAATCTTTAAAATGTCTTTTTGCATGAGAATGGTGTCATCCTCATCGGCGCAATTTGTTTGATAAGGAACAGGTATTGAAGGTAGTCAGAAACAGGCGACATCCGGTTTTTCATTATCATTCATTATCAGCTTCAAGTTAAAAAACAATAACTTCACGAAGTTTCGTTAACGCCTCCTACATCATCAGATTGATTGTTAGTGATTCCGGGCGCGACAACTGCCAAGGTTATTAGTCCCGTGAGTGTAGTGTATGTTTTCTCCCGGAGGTGGCGGTGATCTTTCAGCGCCGGAAGGTGAGATCCGGTGACGACCTTCACGCCAACTAGCGGGGTTTCCCCAAGCAGCCTCCGGGAGCGGTAGCTCAGTGCATCAACTGATGCCACAGCAGCACCTCTGACCGGGAGGTCTTAGGTTCCCACTCCCCACGGCGGCAGGATTTTTTTTTCAGCTAAGTCGAATTCAGTCGCTGCCTGGAGGAGAATTCTAGCGGCCGGCTGCTCTGATCGGTAGTTTTCCGTGGTTTCTCCGATCACCACCAGGTGAATGCCGGAGCAATACGGGCCACGGACCGGGCGCGATCTTATCTTCCCATTACTTATCCTATCCTTTCTCCTTACACACACACTTACACTAACATGCACTACACTACCACATATTCCGGGAGACCGGTCGGGAGCTTAGAGCTTGTCTCGGCTGGGCGGTGCCCCGCACCGGATCTCGCCATCCAGCGGGGGAAGATCACCGCCATCTCCCGAGAACCAACATGCACTACACTTACGGGACTGTGGACCGAAGCCGTTGCCGCGCCCGGAAACACGAAAAAACCAACCAACCAGCCCAACCAAGTATCTCCCATCAACCGGGCACCACTCCACCCGAGGAAGCTCTAAACACCCGACCGGTCTCCCGGAATATGTGGAAGTGTAGTGCATGTTAGTGTAAATGTGTGTGTGTGCGTGTGGGCGTGTACTAGGTGAGAGGATAGGACAAGTAAGAGGAAGAAAAGATCGCGCGCGATCTTGACCTATTTGCTAGGGTTCCGCTCCGGCATTCGCCTGGAGTTGATCGGAGAAACCACAGAAAAATAGTGATCAGAGCAGCCGGCCGCTAGAATTCTTCTCCTCTAGACAGCAGCTTATTTCCTACATCATCAGGTGATATGTTTTTGAAAATCGAAAAAATAATGTGAAATACCACCAAATGAAAAGTAAGTACCCATTTGATAATTATGACACATTCTACCTTAAGTTTCTTGTGCATTTACTTGTTCTTTTGACAATTTGAATACGACCTTCAAATGGATCTCAGTTATTATTGGTTGTATTTTATATTATTACATCTATTTTTAAAATATTTCACATGATGATGTAGGCAACCAACCGTTTTACTAATTCATCAGACAATCGTCTGGATTAGAAATAATTTAACGTAGTGTAAAGTGTTTTACTTTATATATCGTCTGTCTTGTAAACAATCTTCATTAAAATTTTATAAGTTAAAATATACGATTTTCTAAATATTACTTTATTTCACTAGATGACAGCACAGATGTGCACAAACTTTCTCGTAAATTGCGGGAAAATTGAAATTACACTATCGTAAGAAGAAGGTGTTTATAACATTAGGAATATTGGAAAACTGATTGGACAGATAAGAAATGTTGTAAATGCCAGGGAAACGTAAATTGGGAGTAACGTAACTTTGACAATTTGCGAAAATTCGGCGAATTCATTGATAATTAAACCTGCTCCATATTTATTCTCATTCTTTGTTCTATTCGAGGAAAGAAGTAAATAAAAAAACGTCCGTTCGTCTGTCCGTTCGTCTGTCCATCCGTCTTGTGAACAACGCTAGTGTCTACACCTTGGGCAAGATTTTCATAAAAATAAAACTTTCTGATTGATCTAATGTCATAACGCCTTGAGTCTGAAACGGATATATTGATATTGCGGGAACTTTACATGAAACGCCCAATGACATTTTCAAACTTTTCTCAAAAATAGTTCCAATTACCTCCTTCTATATTTCTTGCTAGAATAGATTGAAATACAGAGAGCACAGTCAAAATTCTGTAAAATTTCGCTCGTACTCGAAATAAGTCCCATTTTTTTTGTTAACCCTTAAATTTGTTTAGTACGGTCTAAGAAAAAATACTAGCAGAAGTCCTAAAGGATGGGGAAAGAAACACGCTCATGTTAATTGGAATGATTGAAGGCGTTGTCATTGTCAACAATAGTATTATTGTTGACAATGTCAACGCCTTCAATCATTTCAATTATGTAAATGTCAACTACACCTCACCACTGAATCAATACGCTCATGTTAATACACAGGCTCAGAGCTCCAAATATTCAAGGGCCCTTGATAGTCCTTAAAAAATATTTAATATCGTTTTTCTCAAAAAATAAAATTAAAAACGTATAAAAAAGTGATGTATGATTAAACAAAAAAAACCTGGCATAATGGACTGATGTGTCGTGCATTATTGGATAATATTTATAACATGGAATGTTACTTTTTGATGCGAGAATGTCAGTCAGTGAGGAATTTTTAAAAAAAAACTTGCCTTTATATTGGTTGGATGGGGGGGGTGAGATAGGTGAAAGTAAGAATAGGGGGCCTCCAAATTAACGTAGGCTCAGGGGCCCCCAAAGCTTTTAAACGGCCCTGGAAAGAAAGGAGTAGCAAGTGAGCTCAAACAAACTTGAAAAACAAATTGTCGCCTTATTTTGGATATTTGAACATATGAAAACGGTCAACCCTATCAACAAATTTTCTACATTCTAAATAAAAGATAATTAATAATCTTAATAGAAAGGTTATCTCCACCTTTTCCTTGTCTCGAATAGTTTTCGAGGTAATTTTTTCAAATCTTTTGTATAATTTGTATCAATTCAAACGAGCATGTAAGATAAAACACTGTGCATCGCAGGTTAAACAAGTATTGCAGATATTAAAATCGATATTAAAAATATATTGTCTCTGAATACTCTCATGACAAGAGGTGTTGAACTACTTCCGTCTCCGAAAGAATCGCGTGCGTCGCTATATGAATAGGATGAAATAAGTTCTTCTTCTTCTAGATCATTTTGTAATTATGGAACCCAGGGGCTCTGTCTAACAGCTTTTTGCTCATTGTTGACATCTTACTTTCCGATCACTTGTGTGCTCCAAAATGTTAGTTTCCGGCGTAACTAAAAGGCATTTGATTTTCATGAAGTGTGAATTATGTTCTTACGTTCTGGCTAGTAATTGGATTTCAATGCAAATGCATAATTTCCCCTTTAGGCAGAAAGTATGCTCAATTACTGCGTAAATGAAACGCTCAATTTCCAATTATTTGCACATGATTTTATACTGTATAGTTTTCATATTTCACTTCTTTCCTTGGTAAGCTAACTTAGCGTCGTATTTCTACAAAGTGCCAAATATTCTGCATATTTTGCTAGAAAACGTATTTTTACCTTAAATATTTGAATACAGTTAATGCTTAATTTTGTTATTTGATTTTTACGTTCGTGGAATTACAACTTCATCTCAACATCTAATGATGTGACTGGCATATATTTTAGAACTTCAAAACTAGCACCACTAAAACCTTCATGATTCGTGCAGATATAGAATCAGTCATTAAATAAGTTCGCTAGAATAAAATAGTCATTTCCCTAAACATCCGATGTCTAATCATCGCTCTGCGTGGCGTTCATTTGTTTCCCTATTTGTCAAACTGGTCCCTTCTTAGAGTAGCTCCTCTCTATTTCGATTTAAACATAGGGTCAGTTGACGTAAATCAGCTGTTACGGCGCGGCGTCATCCAATGGGGAGCTTGGATGACACCTACAGTAGGGACCTTTAAACTCCCGATTGGATGACTCCGTAACAGCTGATGACATGTCAAACGAATGTTAATAAAGGAGAGCGCTGTCTTACCTTGAAGAATGAATGTCAGAGTGAACGGACAAAACAAAACAGATGAAGATTGAACATTCAAAAGAATTTTTTATAAAGAATTTTAGAATACCAATTTTCTTAAATTAAAGAGTCCAAAGTGGCACTGTTGTTAGTTAAAGTTAATTGTAAGACAGTTTTAATTAGTATGGTTAAGTTACCAACGCTCACGAATCTGCAAAAGCCTAACAGGCTGCATCAATTATGTATCCCAAATACATTAATAAATTTTCGCCTCTCCAGAGCACCTGGAGAGGGAAAAATTGAAAGAAAGAAGGAAGGAAAGAAAGAAGAAAAGAAAGAAGGAAAGAAAGAAAGAAGGAAAGAAAGAAAGAAAGAAAGAAAGAAAGAAAGAAAGAAAGAAAGTGGGAAAGAAAGAAAGAATTTAAAGAATTTAAAGAATTTAAAGAATTTAAAGTATTTAAAGAATTTAAACGAATTTAAAGAATTTAAAAGAATTTAAAAGAATTTAAAAGAATTTAAAAGAATTTAAAAGAATTTAAAGAATTTAAAGAGCACCTTGAAGCGCAGCGGGCCGACGGGGGGCTTGGCGAAGGGCACGCCCTGGAAGCTGAGGAAGGCGTGGCCGTCGGGCGTCTGGCGGCGCCGGCCGCGCAGCGCGCCCTGCCGCACGGACACCGTCACGAACCCGGCCATCGCTGCCTCGCCACTGCCGTCTCCGCATCCGCCGCCGCCGCTATCACTGCGCCGCGCCCGCCGCGCCCGCCGCGCCGCCGCCGTATCAGCGGGACCAGCGGCGGGCGCGCGGACCAAGGTCGCGCGATTCTTTCGCACGATCTGCCGCGTCACGCCGCCACGCGTCGCCGCCACGCACACTGGTCGAATCGGGCGGAAAACCTGGCCATAACGGAAACATTCAAAGTACGCGTTCCGAATTGTGAGTAATCAAATCTCGTTTCGAAGACATTGGAGCACAGTATTTCAGCTCCCGAAAGTTATTTCAATCTTGCTTGTCGTCTTCACGGTCTCGTAACGTTACCATTGTTCGAAACACGGAAATTCATTGATTCTTGTCAACGATATTTGTGAAATTTAAAAAAAGGTGTTTAATTTTTTTGTGTGTTATTTTGTATTTCCGAATAGATGACATTTTGAGAAAAAGTGTCTAATAATTTTATGTATAATACGGCTGAATTCTAACCTATAGAGCGTAACAATGTTAGTCATGTATGTGCATTATATTTTTTGTCTTGGGTATTCCTGCTTCAATAATTTTTTTACTTATCAACTAAAATGCCCTTAATCAGAATAACACTCATTTAGCTGCATACATCTGCACCTTTCTGTTTTATAACCTCTTTACTGCAATGCTACATTGTAAGATTGAACACTAGATATCACGGTATTGCCTTCTATGCCCCAGGGAATTATTTTCTCTGTATATTTTTCGATTCCTCCTTCTTATAATTACTTTTAATTAGAAAATTACTGATTATGAGTTAGTTAGCCATTTCCAAACCGTCATTTTGAATCTTGAAATTTCATTATGATATTCGAAATCACTGATCCCCAGAATTCAATATGTATATTTTTTTTTTTTTGCAATTCAGCGACCTCAAAAATCCTATTTTTTCGCAAATCCACTCGCATTTGATTTTTATGACCAGGTACGCTCCATTGAACCAGTGTGCGACGTCCGCCCAGCACGCCGCCAGCTGGCCTTGCACCTTGGCAACGTTTAGCAACATATCGCTACTTCGATACATCACCAATAGGATTTCAATGATCGATGTTTAAACTATCGATGTTTTGAATACGATGAAACGTTTCCAAATAAACTGTTCTTGTTCTGTGTATTTTCTGAAGTGATACATAACACATCAATATTAGTTTAAAGTATAATTTACCTGCAATTTGACGGTTGTCTTGTCTGAAACTGTAATCTGTCTAAAGACTGTAATCTGTAAAAAAAAAATCTTAATTTGCCAATTAATGTTCAATGTAATGAAGGTTGAAAGTGCAGTTTAACAATATTACCACGTACAGAATAATAAAAAAGGTAACAAGTCTCGAGAAAGGTTGCGAATAGCAAATACTTTCGTTCCGCCTATGAATCGACAACATTGACAATTGTAAATGGTTGTTGATTGCGAGCAATCCACAAATTAAATAAATACGGGAAATTATATTTATATCATGAGAATTTTTTTGAAAACATCTATGTTTCTGAACAAATATATCGATCTGAAGAAAACATCGAATGCAAAACATCGATGTTTATCTCGAAAATATCGATGTTTTAAAAACATCCATGTTTCTTGCCATACTACGTTTACCGTCCCGCGATCTAGTGGCAATCCCGTGAATTTCCTTGGTGGTGCGGCGCACGCGTGTGATGTTACTTCACACCTGTTGCGTCATTGGCACACAGCGTTCCTAGGCAAGTACGGTCGAGATCTTACTTTCTTTCTTCTTTCCAATGAATGTCTATCAATTATTATTAATCAAACAGTTCCACTTATTTTTGACATTCAAGAATAAACGTATTTTGAGTATATTATTACATATAGTATTTTCTGATGACGTTTCGGCTACACCTTTTAGCCATCTTCAGACCTGTTTTTTATTTGTACATTTTAACAATGTTAGTACATAATTTTTAATACATTTTAGAATAAAAATCAGTTGACAGAAACTTACCTTATAAATTACAGTTGGAATCTTATTTACTAACATATTTACATTTTATATATTATTATTATTATTATTATTATTATTATTATTATTATTGTACGCCTGCTTACTTCCGCTCGCTGTTACTTCATTTCTGTTTACCGTCTCCTTGAATAATGGAGACGGTTGCATGATGAAACACGTACTATTCAACGACCATGGAAGGGGGAGGAAACAATGAGGAGGAATTAATTTTGATTTTTATTGTTAAATTGGAAAAGCAAGTTGTCGTAAATTCCAGTGAATGTGTTGGATTCTATCATAGTATTTGAAGTTGGATTCATTTTTATGTGTAATATCTCTGATACTAATCTGGCGCCTTTCCGCGGTTCATGGTCCAAAATTTTAACTTTTCCGAAATCCATTTTATGTCCTGTTTCAATTTGATGTCTTGAGACCGAGTTTAGGTTTTGAAAAGGTTCTTTAATGTTTCTTTGATGTTCTGAAATTCTTTCCTTAAGATTTCTTAATGTCTGGCCAATATAAGATTTGGGGCGTTGCGTACGGTTGTAATCGTTATACACGTAGAATGGTAACAATTTTACCATTTTTTAGGACATTTGGTCGCATATTAGGCTGACTTGGATACTGTAAAATTTCTTAAAGTACTACACAATAGTCTAAATTATTTTGAAACATCTTTAGTATTAGAAAATTACATTTTAATAATTCTGGACGTTAAAAGCTCTTCTGATCAGCAACATTACGAAATTTGATTGATCTCACCTTTAGGCTAAAAACACCGTAGATTCTTATATATTTAGTAATATTCAGAGAAATGCATAATAGTAGCTTGTGGACGGTACCTAGACAAGGAAACAGGACTCACCTGATTTCATCATTATCATTAAACACAATCATTTTCAATTCTTACTGTTTGTCAACAGTAAATTTTTTACACCGCGCATCACATTTCAGTTGAGGCCTTCCGATACATTGCAAAATGCATATAGCTTCGTATTTGCTTTAATTGTAAACGATATTTGCAAATACATATACTAGCAATTAAGTTACTATTCTTGTCGTGTTGCAGTAATAATCGCTATTGTTGTATTTTGATAATTTTAATAATTTACTTTGTGTGAATAGTTCGTTAGGGTTTAGATATATTGAGCCCACTGTAAGTTATATCAATTTCTATGTAATATTACATATTTTTAATTTATTTATACAATTTATTATATAACATATACTAAGTATAATATATAAGTATAGGTTTTGTATTATTAAGAATTATGTTAAATTTAACAATAAATATTGAAAATCCGAAATCATCTTCTTTTATTTTGTAGATCATCGATTTCCATCTTCCTCCAAATTCTTAATTGACCTGCACATGTAATTAATGTATAAATGAGTATAAATGCCCAAGACAAAGGTATAGCCGAATAAGGCTGTGAAAACTGCCCCCAAACCAAATCGATAATCGCAATGCTCATATGAAAGAGAATACAACATGACGTAGATTCACAAAAAGTCAGCCTCCTTGGGTAATCTGTTGCAGAGATACGAGAAATGTGTTTTGCTTTTTAATTTTTTCCCTTGGGCGGAGAAACAGTTCAATTTGAAGTTTTTTTTTGTCTACGAATTTTGACGCCAAATTTATATAGAAAAAATAAATACTCTTTTGAAATTCGTTTTCGACGTGAAAATGTTGGAGTACTGTCTCAATCATCTCTAAGACAGATATTTTGTAAGATATATTTTTTGAAACCGTTCTGCATTTCCTATTTTCGTGGGGTACTTTTTAAATGGAAATTATTTTTGTACATTAAGATAGCCTTTCCAAGATATTTCTTTTTTGTAAACAATTTGTGTTTAATATCTTGGTCGGAATAATTTTCTGAGTTTCAGGGATCTCGCACTACTTGTCGTAATCTTCACAATATTTTTTGTAACTTTTGGAGAGATGTTGCCATTAGTATATACACATACAACATGACTATGAATTATTCACGATCGTATTCATTCTCGATATCACTTGTTTACATTATATCACCACAACAATGCGAATGGGAAAAAAAGCGACGAACCGAGGGCGCCGAAAGGATCCGACTTGGCATGGCTTTAGTGTCAGATTTTCCGATAATTTTTTATAACCTAAATGTCACCTTTATTGCTCCAAACTCTGTGAAGAGAAGAGGACTTTCTAGGAAGAGTCAATTTTAAGATATTTTTACACGGAAGAAACAGTAAGTATTCATGTGTTGAAAGTGACATTAATTACTTCAGTTTTATGGTTATTACAGTACCGTACATTCTATCATGAATGAAAGACATTCGTATCTGACAGTATTCTTATCGTCAATAACAATACTGAAGAGCACAACTCGGCGGTATGTAAGTTTCGTTTGAACTACAAGTCCCTTTAAGGTGTAAAATGCAAAATATATTTGAAGTTAATCAGTTACTCCCTTGATACATTGCTTCTTACCTGAAACTTTGTTTTACAATAAAAAATAATCGTAGTTTTAAGTTCCAATTCACGAATATTTAAATAATTTAGATGATCACTGACAATGTCCCTAACCTGTGACCGTGTTTTGAAAAGACGTACTACGTGCTATAAGCGCAAGTTTTCTTCATTTTCCACAGCAGAGGGTGCGGGGAGGGGAAGGCTGTGGTTACGTCACGGATTAAAAGGGCAACTGAGGGTATGCTTTTTTTTAAATTTTATTTATTTTACGTCAGAAAACAGTTGAAACTGCGTATGACGTGCTATGGGGAGAAGTGAATTCTGAGCACATTTTCAAAATTCTGTGATCCCTACACTGTGACATATACTACATAAATGTTGAAAATAAAAAAAGCTCTCATGTAATAAAATCTATTTTCAAGGATAAATAAGCAATACATTTTGGGCTCTTATCCATGATGTCCTTCGTCAAGGAATAATACTTCCTGCCGCAACAACATGGAAACGATAATTTGAATAACTATATTTCCCAATGAATTCTAGAAGACGTGCACAGATAATGAAGTTATATTTATGTCCAGAAGCAAAACAAGGGGCCATCTCAGCATTTGCTCAATAGATCAGGGAAACCGGACGAAAAACCTTATCGAGATGGGGGTCATTGACCCGGAGGCTGCAGTACAATACTTGTTACAGGTTGTTTATACACATTTATACAGTCCAAATGGTAAATAATTCATTATGTCTCATTGTTAAAATTAATGTTACTTTTCTTGTGATGCTCAGTATAGTCTCTAATTGTATAGAAGCAGTTATGCAGCAGAATCGATTTCACTTGGGATTTAAATTTTTATTGAATTTAATCGTTTAATGTCATCTGGCAAAGTGTTGTAAAATAATGTACATGTATTGTATGTGAATTTTTTGTATTGAGCTGTTGATACTGTCACCTGATGAATATGATTTCTACGTCGAGTGTTATAGTAATAGATTTTGGCATTTTCTGAAAATATATTCCCGCCCTTAAGCAAGTAATTTTTGTCAAAAACCACTGATTCGTAAATCAACAGACAAGGTAATGGTAAAATTCCTAGATTAATGAAGAGAGGCTTACAAGAATCACGTGGGTGGAATTTGGGTATTATTCGTACAATTCGTTTTTGTAATCAAAAAGTCTGGGAACTTAACGCGCCAAAGCGTGTCACCAGAAATGTTACGATTGTTTTGAAAATAGGATGTGGTTGTTGCCAGCATTGTAAATTGGTACGTGCCCTTCCGAGTCGAACCTAAGTGCCTCAACAAGCCGTGCTATTAAGCGCTGGACGAGGACTAGGGAGCTCGTGTATCAAGAAAACTTGCGCGAGCAATACACAGAGTGTTTATGAGTATTGAGCATGAGTATTGAGTATACGAGCATGTGTTTTTATGAGTAAGAAATGGTTTATTAGCAATCATTATAAATAAATTGCGACAAATTGTATTATGATGCTGAAACGTTTTTTGATGAGCAAGATACTCGAAGCCTGTGTCGTAATTGCTGATTATATTTTAAGCGGTCAGGATGTATTGAAGATTAAAGAAGTCCGTGGTTTCCTCCCTGTTAGTTACTACCTTATTTTTACAAGATGGAAAGCTCTAAAACAAGAAAAAAATAATAGGGTAAACATACTGTTTTCTGTATCTACTACGATTTGCTAGGATTGTGATAAATATTCATAGTTTCAAAATAATATTGATGGAATAAAAAAGAAATACATCTTTGAAAAATTATTAAATTCGTTTCTATTGAATTCAAATGTTCATGTCGTCTCTGTTCCTAATTGAGTCCATCAAAACACGTATTTGATTTTAATCAAGATTCCATACAAATATGCACATGCTTCGGTTTCTAAATGCGTCTCTATTGATAGTTTGGTCTTTTTATTTTAAACTTCGTACCAACTACTAGCAGAAATTAATGTTTCGGATATACTCTGTCAGGTACGTATAAACAATTTAAAAGAAACTATTTCGTGCCTTTCTTAGCTGTAGCAATCAGTGGAATAAATTCCGTTTGGAGAAAATATTGTGCAACTACCTTACGGCGCTTGTTTGCACTACTTTCCCAAACATGTTCGGACAGAGAAGCAGCTGATATGAACCAGACTGGATGAACTGCCAAGGATGAATAGTCATTTATATAATGTGTATAGAATATTACTAAAAGGAAGGTGATTCGGGTTCAGATCGCAAATATTCTTTCAAATATGCAACTTGTGCATTCTGAAATGACGAGTGCCAAAAATACTGAGAAACGGTGTTTTTGCTTACGTATAGCTAAAGTTGTAATGACTGTTGAATATCAAGTATTACGTATAATACGAGTTATTTGTCCGTAACTCATATTATTTTATCGGACCTAGGAAAATATTAGTTGATTTCACATAAGGAGCAATGGGACAAATAAGTAAACAAACATATTGGATGGACTTAATTTAAATGACAAACTCCTTATTGTAGTGTATATAATAAAATATAAAAATATTGTGGCACATGACGTGTAATAATGACGAATCTTTTTATTAATGAATCTATATATGAACACTGACAAATCATGATTGATTAGCTGCAGTGAACTTATCGTACAAAATGGATGCCGCAAAAGCTTGTGGTAGTTCGGATTAGGCTAAGAAGATTGCAGTTCTATGCATTTCAACCGATAACAACCAATAAGAGAATAAACGAAATAACTGTTATTTCGCGTAACAGTTACAAAACGTTAGCTATTGAGAAATAACAGTTTAGCTGTTAAGGGTACATTCCTAATTTGAACCGATAACAGTCAATAACAGAATAAACGAAATAATTGTCATTTCGCGTAACAGTTACGAAACGTTAACTGTTGAGAAATAACAGTTTACCTGTTAAAGGCACATCCTAATTTAACCGATAAAGCCAATAACAGAACAAAGGAAATAACGTTTCGTACCTGTTACGCGAAATAACAGTTAACTGTTGAGGAATAACAGTTAACTGTTGCGGAATAACAGTTAATTGTTGAGGAATAACAGTTAACTGTTGAGGAATAACAGTTAACTGTTGAGGAATAACAGTTAATTGTTGAGGAATAACAGTTAACTGTTGAGGAATAACAGTTAACTGTTGAGGAATAACAGCTAACTGTTGAGGAATAACAGTTAACTGTTGAGGAATAACAGTTAATTGTTGAGGAATAACAGTTAACTGTTGAGAAATAACAGTTTGGCTGTGAAGGGCCCCGGGTTGCGCGCGCGCCTGAGCAGAGGGCCGCGTGGGATGGAGCGTCGGCGCGCGGAGGGGGGCTGACGGAGGCGGAGCGCGCCACGGGCCGCGCCCCCGCGCTGCTCACCGACCCCTCGCGCGGCCTCGTCGCCATGCGCAGCGGCGGCGACGGCCTCGACCAGCCCAAGGTACATGTCACCCACCAACCGTCGGCTAGCGGGGTTTCCCCCTCACCAGGACTCTCCCACTAGCGGGGCACCGCCCCAGAAGGGACAAGCTCTACCCTCCCGACCGGACTCCCGGAACATGTGGAAGTGTGGTGTATGTTAGTGTAAGTGTGTGTGTATAAGGGGAGAGGATAGAGCAGGGAAGAGGAAGGAAAGATCGCGCGCGGTTCGTTGCCCGTTCGGTAGGGTACTGCTCCGGCATTCGCCTGGTGTGGATCGGAGAGACCACGGAAAACTACCGATCAGAGCAGCCGACCGCTAGAATTCTCCCCCAGACAGCGACTGAATTCGACCTAGCAGAAAAGCTAGTGTCGAAAATCCTGCTGCCGTCAGGACTCGATAGCCCTTTGCGTTCCGAATGCCATGACTCGGAGAGGTGGCTCAGGGTTTCAACAGATGTCACCGAATTTCCCCTTATCGGGAGGGCCTCACCGACGCTGGCAGGATTTGCGACACTTGCTTATCAGCCAGATCAAATTCAGTCGCTCTCTGGAGAAGAATTCTGCCAGCCGGCTGCATCGATCCGCAGTTTTCCGTGGGTTCTCCGATCAACACCAGGAGAATGCCGGAGCAGTACCCTGACAAACGGGCCACGGATCATGCACGATCTTTCCTTCCCATTCCTTGTTCTATCCCCACCGCTTACGCTTACACTAGTATGCACTACACTACCACACATGCCTGGAGACCGATCGGGAGCTTAGAGCTTGTCCCAGCTGGGGCAGTGCTCCGCTGATGACAATTACCTGCTTGGGGAAAACCCCTCTACTCTCGCGGCGGTATGGGGACGTCGGATCTCGCCATCCAGCAGTAACCAATTAACCGTATGCTATGCACTCTGCATCCCCAAGAACCGGGCCGCGATGCGCGGTCGACTGGATGATTCAATGGGAGCGAGGTTTGGTATATCATTAACGTATTTCATTCAAAACAAACACTCAGTTCTTTGAAAGTTTCTTTATTATTTAAAGTTTTCCGTCTTTGAAACCTTAATTTATTCTGTATAAATCTTTGGAAACATTCTTCTGGTTGCGATGCGGGCTGCCTGGAACATATTTCATAGAACATTACAATTTCTTTCCTTATTTTTTAACCTTACAATTTCTGCCTTATTTTTTCTTCCTCTTTGAACTCGAAGTACAGTCTTTACGCATATTTGATAGAAATTTGTTTACTACGTATAATTTTCCATTGAGGCTTTCATCATCGGAAATTGATCGAGGGCCCCGATCCTCACTTCCCCGTCGCTCGTCCCCCACCGAGTCACCCATTGCTCTGTTGCGACACGATTTGTGTGCAGGATTATTAATATTGTGGGTTTTGCAATATTTTATCTAACAGAAGACACGTGTCGAAACGTAAGAAGCATTTGGATGCCCGAAACGAACCGAATAGCCGTGTCGACTGAGACTCGACTTCGGAGCGGAAACCAAAAATGTTAATGGCCAAGAAGATTCCACTCGATGGTTTGGTTTGGTTTGGTTTTTTCGTTTTTCCGGGCGCGTCAACGGCTTTGGTCATTAGTCCCTTTAGTGTAGTGCATGTTTTTCTCGGGAGATGGCGGTGATCTTCCCCCGCTGGATGGCGAGATCCGGCGCCGACCTGCCGTCGGCTAGTGGGGTTTCCCCCTAACCAGGACTCTCCCACCAGCGGGGCACCGCCCCAACCGGGACAAGCTCTAAGCTCCCGACCGGTCTCCCCGAACATGTGGTAGTGAAGTGAATGTTAGAGTAAGCGTGTGTGTAATGGGGAGAGGATAGGACAAGGAAGAGGAAGGAAAGATCGCACGCGGTTCGTGGCCCGTTTGGTAGGGTACTGCTCCGGCATTCGCCTGGTGTTGATCGGAGAAACCACGGAAAACTACCGATCAGAGCAGCCGGCCGCTAGAATTCTTCTCCAGGCAATTCCACAAGACATACGTGCGTAAAGGGTGAAGCGTATGTAATACTTATTTATATTTCATGGGCGGTAAGGAGATGGTTTAGTCTCGAGAGCGACATCCAAACCCAAAAGCCTCTGGTCTACTGGGTTGGACATCGCCTGAAGGGCAAAATCATCTACTTAACACCCGTGTTGGATACGAAACCATTAGTTCGTTGCTCAACCAAACGTGAATCCGAATCTTTTTTCTGGCAAAGGTATCTCACGGCATCAATTAATGTCACTGCAGTACCTCTGATCCAGAGGTCCGAGGTTTCGAGTCCCCGCGGTGCACTAGCAGGATCGTTTCGAACGCCTAGATATGGGAAATTGTACCCTGGCAGCAATTTTGACGTACATATCTAGGCCAAATTTACCCGCTGACTGGAGGAGAATTTATCCGATCGGTGGTTTTCCATGCTTTTCCGATCAACACGAGGCGAATGCAGGAGCGGTACTCCAATAAACACACCATGGACGGCTCGCGATCTTTCCTTCGACTTCCTTGACTTTTCCTCATCCTTTACTTACACACGTACACTCACATACACTACAATACCACACACGCCGGTAGACCAGCTGGGAGGTAAGGGCTTTTCCCGGCTGGGGTGAAGCCCCCCACTGGTGGGAGCTACCTGGTTGGGGAAAATACTCGCAAACCAACCTGCAGGTCGGTGCCGGCTCTCGCCATCAAGTCGCGAAGTCTGTAGAGGTGTCGCGCAATTTTGTCTTCAGATTGAGATTCAGCGCGTGGAAATACGTAGAGGAACATGTGTTAAGTCTTTGGGTCTGTCAACTCTTTTCGTGTGTGCCTGTTTTATTAGTGCATACTCGTTTCAACACCGTCTCTAACATGTTGGATAGTACAAAATGCAAGAATATAATGTATTTGCTGGGGAAATTCTCGAAAAAGCTAAGAAATCTACACACAGTTTATTTCCCCTTGTCTGCAATCCGGTGCATAATGATACTCATTACGATACAGATTTCATTATGATACAGGTTCTCGACCAATGACAGAGAAGTTTATAAACCAAGTATTGACACTTCATTAATCATTGAGAATTGTTCTAGTAAATGTTTCGTTCGATTGAGTACATTAAAATTGCATGTAATATGCATTACTTGTTTGTCAGTTTTAATTTCTTTTATTATTACTAACTTTCACATGGAATATTATTTAAAATAAATTGAATTGTAATTTCACTTTGATCCTATTTGTCTAGGGCAGTGGTAGTGGTAGAGGATACATTTCACTGACGTTAAGATCAAAACGCAAGTCATTTTGTGTTATACGTTGCTGCCGTGTGACTGCCCTTAAAAACCGGCCAGTTCTTTAATTTAAAATATCTAGTGAATCAGAAGTGGAGTTGGGACCTCCAGAAAGAAGAGAAAAAGCGAAACTGGTGACATGGGAATTATTACTGCAACGTTTGTACTCTCTCGCATGCTGACTGGAACACCAAAGCCATCTGAGGCAAGGGGTAGCGAGCTGTCCGCTAGGTGGCCTCGGCTGAATCCTGCATTTCAACTGCTACGTAACGATTGAATGTAAAAGTTTAAATTATAAAAGTCGTAGAAAACGTACCGTATGAAACTCGATGTAATGGGTATTAATACACTCGTGTGAAGCTTACGATACTCGCTCGTATGGTAATATGACCCTCGTTTCAAACGCGCTATTGCGGCGTGTGGTGTGCGCAGGTGTTCCAGTTCGACAAGGTGTTCGACCACTCGGCGTCGCAGCGCGAGGTGTTCGAGGCGGTGGCGCGGCCCGTGGTGGAGAGCGCGCTGCAGGGCTTCAACGGCGCCATCATCGCCTACGGCCAGACCGGCACCGGCAAGACCTACACCATGGAGGGCCTGCTGGGCGACGAGGACCACATGGGCATCATCCCGGGCGTCTGCAGGCACATCTTTGAGGCCACCAAGGTCAGCGTTCCTTCATTCACACATCAGTGCAAACGCTCTCCGCTCACTTTCCAGTCAACGTAGCGCGAGAGGCCGCGGCTTGTTGTAATTATTGGGGGACATTGCTTCTTAGGCTATGGCCATGCTGGTTGGTGATTTTGGGCGCGTCAACAACTTAGGTCATTAGTTCCGTAAGTGTAGTGCATGTTTCTTCCTTTGGAGATGGCGGTGATCTTCCCCCGTTTGATGGCGAGATTGGACGCCGACCTACCGTCGGCTAGTGGGGTTTCCCCCTAACCAGGACTCTCCCACCAGCGGGGCACCGCCCCAGCCGGGACAAGTTCTAAGCTCCCGACCGGTCTCCCGGAATATGTGGTAGTGCATGTTGGTGTAAGTGTGTAGTGCATGTTGGTGTAAGTGTGTGTAAGGAAAAAGATGTAGGATTTCTAAAGATGTGTAGGCATTGAATCAGGGGTGCGGGAGAAGTTAGAGGACGGATGTTGAACGAAGAGGTTGAACAGAAACATGTCGCAATGAAAGGGGACAGGGAGAAATGAATAGTTTAGAGATACAGAGAGAGGAGGCAGGAGGATAATATACGAAGATGAGACGTTAAGGAGGAGAAAGAAGTAAAGTTCAATGATGGTTAACTAAGGAATATTTCGGGAAAGAGTGGAAATGTAAGTGACGGAGGTGCAAACGGGCAGTTGTGTAAATGCGTTGGGAATTGCGTAAATGGAAAATGGGTGCAGAAGATGGGGATGTGAACGGGACGTTTTGTAGATGAAGGAAACCCTAATAAATAAAAAGAGCGGAATGTAGGAAGGTAGCTGGAGTTAAAAACGTGTGTTGCATGGCCATATACCGGGAGCGGCAGCTCAGTGCATCAACTGATGTCACTGCTGCGCCTCTGACCGGGAGGTCCTAGGTTCGAGTCCTGACGGCGGAAGGATTTTCGACACTAGCTTTTCAGCTAGGTCGAATTCAGTCGGTGTCTGGACGAGAATTCTAGCGACTGGCTGCCCTGATCGGTAGTTTACCGTGCTATCTCCGATCAACATCAGGCGAATGCCGGAGCAGAACCCTACCAAACGGGCCACGGACCGCGCGCGATCTTTCTTTCCTCTTCCTTGTCCTATCCTCTCCCCTTACACACACACACCTACACTAACATGCACTACACTACCACATATTCCGGGAGGCCGGTCGGGAGCTTAGAGCTTGTCGCAACTGGGGCGGTGCCCCGCTGATGGGAGAGTCCTGGTTAGGGGGAAACCCCACTGGCCGACGGTAGGTCGGCACCGGATCTCGCCATCCAGCGGGGACAGATCACCGAGAAAAAAATACATGCAGTACACTAACGGGACCAATGACCGAAGCAGTTGACGCGCCCGGAAACACGAAAAAATCAATCAATCAATCAATCAATCGGCTGGCTGGAGGGAACTCCATTTGAACTTGTAAGGGAGGGGATGTACATGGACCGATGGTGCAGCCTGCGCGCTGAGCCATGCGATCGTTGACGAGAGAATGCTGGGAAGGCGCGGCCCCAGCACTCTCACTTCAGCCAATGAGCTTTAGGCGCCGGTTTGCGACACACAATTAGCGGGAATTTTAAATGCAGACAGATGTCAAAATTATCACCTTGTTGCAAGTCAATTAAACAGATATATGAAGATATGGGGATAATCAATCACAATAAAAGTAAATAAAATATATTTAACCCCCTAAGTAACATTCGGGAACAATATTTTCCCGTCATCAATGTGTCTTGCCCAAGCAACGTGGATTCTACAAGATGGCGTTCACCCTAATGGTTCATCTCTGAATTATATCCTGTTTTATTGTAAATGTTTAGGTGTAATCCATGTTGCTTGCAAGGCCCAATGAGGATGAGAAAATATTGTTCTCGAACGTTACTTTAGGTTGAAATAAATATATTTTATTTATATTTATTGCTGTGGTTGATTATCCCCATATCTGTAATGGATTGCCGCAAAATCTGGGCTACCACCACGGAAGATGAAGCATTTGTTTTAATTATTGCATCTTTTACATAACCGTGTTATTTGTAGTTGGTTACCTTTCAAAATTTTCACTTTATGCCTCTTTCAAAATGTTTCTCAACACTTCTCCCTCTCCATGCAACAAGCGGCCAGCGTCTGGTCTGGCCATTCCAACGAAGGGCCCGAGCTGTGGTCATGTGATTCGTGACGCAAACTGGCTACGCAGAACGAGCAAAAATCGGAGCGCTGGAATAACTCGCCCACATCTTTCCGCCATACTGCTGGGTCAAGCGCTTGGAATTACATACTGTCTCAGCGTTTGAAGCAAAGTAATGCACTACTATAAGAAGATAAGGATACTTTGCATTGGGATGTATTAGACTCAAGTAGGCACAAGTATGAAATGTTTGCTATTGTGCCCTCACAAAAAAATACAGACGTACATATAATTACAGTATAAGACATTACTGTGTTTTTGCCTCGGAGTGATCAGTTGTCTTCCCCGTCTCCTTTGAAGTCTTCTTCTCCGTCTTTTTCGTCTTTTCGTCATCTCCATCTTCTTCTTCTTCTTCTTCTTCTTCTTCTTCGCCTTTTTATTTTAATTCATGTCTTTCTCCTCCTTCGACTTTTTCTTCGCCTTTTTCTGCTTTGTCTCTTTCTTCGTATTTTTTTCTCTTTCTTCTCCCTCTCGTATCGGATTCCCAGCTAATATTTATTTCGCATGATACTTGCAGGGCTCGCTGGAATAGGAGCCTGTGATTAATAACTGTTATGCGGGTTGCGCCAATCAGGGTGACAGCGATTCAGAGTGGTCAGCTAAATGTATTACACTGACTAACTAAACAGCCTATGTAACTAAAAAGTGTAACTAAAAAGCCATCTGATATTTAAATGATTCTTGACAGTGTGTGAAAACAATCAGGATCAAAGTGTAACTTGGTCAATCGTCGACTTTTGTTGATCGTCTATCTTTGTTGAGGTGAAATCATTCGTTTGGGTGGCCTTCGCTGACTGGAAGTCCTGGAATTTTGTCGTCGGTGCCTCTAATCTGCCTCCACAGTATTATGGAAATGGAACTATTACATCCCCATCGCTCGTAGGCGTTATAATCTTATTTCTAATGCTAAACTTTTCAAGAAAAATATTATGCCACGTGTATTGTGAGTTTTTATCAAATATATTCCAAATATTCGCATACATGATTGCCTGCACTACTTGCGCAACTTTTCTTGAACCTTGCTTCCCCCTCCCTTGAGAAAAACAGTTGCAGGCAAAAGCTTGCAGCGAGCACTGATGGCAACATTCCAAGCATTAAAACTGCGTTGGCACGAAATTTAAGCTAGGCAAAGCTAGCTGCTTCCATAGTCGAGAACTTCTTTTCAGCTTCATTACCATTATCTCAAGAAATGGGTGAGGAAGGTCCAGGTCCAGCATCTAAAATTTCTATCTATTGTCCCTGCTGTTGCCTACCCAGAGCGATGACCTGGCCGCACACGTCGCAGGTTTGACTCTGATTTTCCAAGGTTGGCACTTCTGTAAATACTCTAGTGACCGGCTTTTTGACTAACACCCTACTCTGTCCGCATTTCTGCAATCCATCGTTCAATAAAAGTTGCGCGAGTAGTACGTCCATCTGCTGTTTGCCGCGGACTCTTTTGCTGACAGAAAATATTTCTGTCGCCGCCAAGGAGTTTCGTTAAAGTACCGAGCGACACTAACAGCGTCGAGTGTGAAGGAATCTCTTTCGCTTCCTGTGCGACGCGATCCGCCACAGCTGGCCCGGTTGTTTATTTAAACGACGCATTCTAACCGCGTTTTACAAGGAAATTATCTACCATCCGCCAAAGTTGTCGACCGCATCGGCCTAGGCAGTGCTGCACCCTATTGGCACGCTGCGAACTAGTAGCTTGAAAGTGATACTCTCTTAGACATGTTGTTTTTACTCTCTTCAAAGAGGTAAGCGGGTTTTGAAGGAACGTCTTACTAACTTGGGCGCGGCATGTTTAAAATGCATATTCTTAGCTCTTAATTTATGCCAAGGAGAGCTTATAATCGTTTTATTTCAGGTTATGAGCCAAATATAAATGCATTTTTGCGTATAGATCGATTGTTGGCCATGTTGGATTTTTTACATCTTTTGAATCATGGATAATGTATCTAATTTCTTTTCGTGCCATAGATGTATTTCTAAGCCTTTCACTGTCTTAGCAAAGTAGCTGTTTGCAAAATGATTCCGCGCAATGGTGTGACCGGGAGCGGTAGTTCAGAGCATTAACTGATGTCACTGAAGTGCCTCTGACTGGGAGGTCATAGGATCGAATCCTGACGGTGGCAGGATTTTCGACACTAGCTTTTCAGCTAGGTCGAAAGAGAAGAGTTCTAGCGACCGGCTGCTCTGATCGGTAGTTTTCCGTGGTTTCTTTGCTCCACACCAGGCGAATGCCGGAACAGTACCCTACCAAACGAGCCACGGACCGCGCGCGATCTGTCCTTCCCCTTCCTTGTCCTATCCTCTCCGTTAACACACTCACTTACACTAACATGCATCACACTATCACATATTCCGGGAGACGAGTCGGGAGCTCAGAGCTTTTCCCGACTGGGGGGTGCCCCGCTGGTGGGAGAGTCCTGGTTAGGGGAAACCCCACTTGCCGACGGTAGGTCGGCGTCGGATCTCGCCATCACGGCCATGTCGCGAGGGAAAACATGCACTGTATTACGGGACTAATGGGTAAAGCTGTTGATGTGAACGGGATGGCTAACCAACCCAGTGGCGTGGGGGGGGGGGGGGCCGCTCAGGGGCTGGCCGGCGGACGCCTCATCCTCGGCCGCGACTACAAGGTGCCGATTCCTGTGGGAGACACCACGTCCGAGGCACAGGCGCCTACGATTCGGCCGCCATGCGGCGACCTTCCTCAGGGGTAGGATTTCGCCCCGACAATGGTCGCACAATGCCGGCCGAAACGTAGGCGCCTGTGCCTTGGACGAGGCGTCTCCCGGACAGCCGAGTAGCGACGGCCGCAATTTTAATGTATACACTTTTCTCTACCTTACCGTTGTCTACTTAAAATCGCATTGATCAATTTTAATTTATACTCTTCAGTCTATCTTCAAGAAATATTTGCATGTCCTTTTAGAACACTGGCAACGTTGAAAACCACCGCTTAAAAATTTGTGGAAACAAAACACGAAATCACCGATCACGGGCATCTTCTTACATCGATGATTTAACACACACAATTCCGAAGATTCTCCCATGTTCGAGGTTTTCTCTGGACTGGTGCAAGAACATCTATATACGCTCCTTACGAAAGAAAATTTAACAAAACGTTTTACTCCTTACGAAACATCGCAAAAACAAAAACGGGCTGCAGTGGGGTTATGCCTTTTCAAGTGAAAGGGGATGAGCTGGGAAGCGACGGTGAGGAAAAAGTGGCCTCGGGATACAGTCGGGCGATTCCTGTGATCGCAGCACACGGCTCGCTGGCGGTCTGTTGCAGCAACGATAAGGGATACGACGCAGCGTTTACCCGACGTGTGTGCTCATCATCTGTCACCTAACTAGAAGCAGTCCACAGACGGCCAGTTGTCTGGCCGCTGGATTTGTTTAGCATCGCGTTCTCACATCCGCGTCCACCTTATTGCAACTGCCGACGGGGTGGCGCGTCGCTACACGCTCTTCAGAGGTCTGCCCTCCGAACAGCGTTTAGCGAACTGACCTTCAGAATACAAACACGTATCCGCAAGAAAAACATTGACCGGTAAATTGATTGTCCGTGAGTGATTTACTTGCGGAATGTTGGCTACAGACGCTCGTTAATTAATTTAAATGCTCATGAAAATTTTGCGTAATTAACGGTGAGCTGACCTATCAGTAAACTAGTACCCCCGGAAAACAAATATCCCACCCTGTACAACGATTAAATTTTTAAATAATTACGCAAACAATAATTTAAATACTCTTTAAATTTCCGAGAAATTAATAGTGATTTACCCCTCAAGACTTAAGCCGCCACCTCCAGAATTGCTTACCATAAAAATACGCCATCTCTTAGTACGATTTAATTGCTAATTAATGACGCCAAAAAATATAATAGATCTTCAAACGTCTCAGTAATTAATGCTACATTCGCGTATCAAATATTTTCTACATGGTGACAATTGTTTTTGTGTTAACCGATTGCAGTGATGGCATCTTATGTCTTAAGGGCTAGCTCACCATCAACTACTCGGAAGTTTGAATAGCAATTACATTTTTTTTATTATTAATTAGAAATTAAATCGTCCTACGTGGTGGCATATTTATTTTAGTGGTGGTGCTAGCTTAATCTTAAGTCAGCTCGCTACCCATTATGCAAAATTTTGAAGCGCATTTAAATTAACTTCGCGTAATTAATTAGCAATTAAATAGTTCTATCTGACGAACTATGGTCATGAGGAGACATTGCGGGTGCAGGTGGAGAGCGTGGAGGACATCACGCGGCTGCTGCAGCGCGGGAAGGCGATCCGTGTGTTAACCGATGCCATCTTAAGTCTAAAGAGATAGCACAGCACCAACTACTTGGAAGTATGAATAGCAATTATTTTTTATTATTAATTAGAAATTAAATCGTCGATCATGATGACATTTATTTTAGTGGTGGTGCTAGCTTAATCTTAAGTCAGCTCGCTACTCATTATGCAAAATTTTGAAGCGCATTTAAATTAACTTCGCGTAATTAATTAGCAATTAAATAGTTCTGACGAACTATGGTCATGAGGAGACATTGCGGGTGCAGGTGGAAAGCGTGGAGGACATCACGCGGCTGCTGCAGCGCGGGAAGGCGATCCGTGTGTTAACCGATGCCATCTTAAGTCTAAAGAGATAGCACAGCACCAACTACTTGGAAGTATGAATAGCAATTACATTTCTTTGATTATTAATTAGAAATTAAATCGTCCTACGTGGTGGCATATTTATTTTTGTGGTGGTGCTAGCTTAATCTTAAGTCAGCTCGCTACTCATTATGCAAAATTTTAAAGCGCATTTAAATTAATTTCGCGTAATGAATGAGCAATGAAATGGTTATATTCGCAAAACGGTGGTCGTGAGGGGGCGTGGCGGGCGCAGGTGGAGAGCGTGGAGGACATCACGCGGCTGCTGCAGCGCGGGAAGGCGAACCGCGCGGTGGCGGTGACGCGCAGCAACGAGAGCAGCTCGCGCTCGCACGCGGTCTTCGTGCTGCACTACGCGGTGACGCGCGCGGGCCCCGGCCCCGCCCCCTCGCACGGCCCCGCCCACGCGCTCGCCCACGCGCACGCGCGCCGCGTGCGCAGCACCCTGCAGCTCCGCCGGCTCCGAGCGCCTCGAGGTGAGGCCTGCGCACTCGGCCGCCCCACCGCGCCAGGAAAGTCTCTCTCAGTGCAGCGACACTGCGGTGCCTCGCGTCCCGATGGAGACGGCAGGATTTGCGATGCTTGCTTAGGTGGTCGAATTCAGTCGCTGCCGGGAGGAGAATTTTAGCGGCCGGCTGCTCTGATCGGTACTTTTCCGTGGTTTCTCTGATCAACACCAGGCGAATGCTGGAGCAGTACCCTCACAAACGGGCCACGGACCGTGCGCGATCTTTCCTTCCTATTCCTTGTCCTATCCTCACTCCCCACACACGCACATACTTACACTAAAATGCACTACACTACCACATATTCCGGGAGATCGGTCGGGAGCTTAGAGCTTGTCCCGACTGGGGCGGCGCCCTGGGAGATACCTGGTTGCGGTAAACCCCGCTAGTGGACGGTAAGTCGGCTCCGTATCTCGTCATCCAATAGGGGATCACCGCCATTCCCCGATTAAAAGCACAAACTACACTTACGGGACCGCGATCTCCGTAGTTGATACACCCAGAATCACAATCAATCAATCAATCAGGAAAGTATCTCCGCACTGAGCTGAACCTGGGCATCCTAATAAAAATTGTTAGTTGTTCTATTAAAAATTGCCAGCATCTAGATCACTGAAAAACAAGTGAAGGGGAGAAACACTTCCAGCATTTGTTATGATTGTTGTGAGTTCATAATTTACGTTTTCAAGCTGCAGCACGTGCTACCAACGTAATTTCTGTTGCAAGCACTCTCATCAGCAAGGTACCACTGCGGAGAGACTTTTCTGGCGCACTGTACTAAACAATGCTGGGAGAACGAACGGGAAATTTTGTTTTGTTTTATCAGGGTGTTCCAGACCAGGCAGAAAGAAAACTTAGAAACAGACGACTTCTTGACGTGGTATACGAAATTTTAATTTTCTCGCCTTACTACGTACTTACGAAGTAAAGAGGAAGTATTGTAATTCTGCGGCAGAAATCGACTATTTTTCGACACAAAACTCGAATTTCGGGCTTCGTCTGTCTGTTTCTCTGAGGTCAACGCTACCGCGTAAACCGCAGTCGATTTTCTCCAACATTGATATTCACTGATCAATCTAAACGAATTCGAGGTCCTGCAAGTTTGAAACGAATATTTTGGTTTATAGTAGGTATTTTACGTTAATCCATAAATAACATTTTAAAAATGTGTCCCAAACGGCTTCAAATCTTTGCAATAATCTTTGTTCGCGCATAGCGTAAAAATGGTACAACTTTCATTGACTTGAACTTTTGGCATTTTCGAAAAATTAGGGTGTTCAAGAAACAATTAGGCATGTACCATTCTATTAAGCATCCCTTACATTATCCGACAACCAAACTTAATAAAAAGTTTGGACCCATTTAAAAAAAAATTAAAACGTCCCATGGTCTTGATGTAATGTACCCTCCCAAAACATCGATGTTACATTCAAGGGGAAGCGATATCAGACAAATGTATTGGAGAATATCAATTTTGGAGAATCGATGTTCGTGCAGCTGATGCAGCTGATGTTGCACGGTTTACGGACTGCTGTAGAGGTGACCACAGGCGGACAGACATACGTTTTGCCGTCAATCGAATTTTCGGTATCGATGACCCTCAAAATATATATTCTGACTACACGTGTTATAGAAAGTAATTAACTACATACGGGGACACGATTTACCCCTTTTTCGTTATCAGGGCTCGGCAATAGAGTTTCTCTGAAGAAAATTCGCGTTATTTTCTCGTAGGATTACAATATTTCCTCTATACTGTGGAAGCAGTAGCAAGAAAGTAAAAAGTAGATATGTTTGAAAACAGAACTTTGTAATGAACATTGAGAAACAGATGCCCTTTCCATTTCACAAAATAATTTTCCAGAAGTATACGAAACAGCCACATCAGACGCTGTGTCATAGAAGTGTGGGGAGGGTGCCTTGAAAGGTAGCTTATAACGTTTCTACACGTTCGAATCCAGCGATTCTTTTTCCCGCAAATATTAAAGCTTTCGTTAAATCTCCGTAAATAAGTTTTCTTCAACGTACAGAGCGTTGAAATGCTAGCGGATGATGAGTGACAGTTGATCCTCAGGAAGAGAGGGAGGGGGTTAGGAAATTAATTAATGGTAAAACATCGAAAAGTAAGTGAAATTTGTTCCAGTGAGATAGTGGTCTTCCTCTATTAATTCTATAATTAAAGTTTTAAATTCTCTATATTATATCTTATTAGCTTAGTAGTAAAATAAGTCATTTGTGAATAAAAAAGGTTAATAGGAAAGGAAAGGGACCTAATAGGGCCCAGAGAAATCAAGAAATGTGAATCCCCCCTCTTGTTTTAGTCTGCACACGCCTGATAGGTTAAATTTAGAAAATTCAACTCGTCATCAATGGTAAATGCGTATTTAAATATAAATGCGAGTGTTAATATAAAAACTACTATTAAATTGCGCTACTGTGTGATACATAAAGTGCCACACTG
Source organism: Teleogryllus oceanicus (assembly GCA_964035755.1). Classification (NCBI taxonomy): domain Eukaryota; kingdom Metazoa; phylum Arthropoda; class Insecta; order Orthoptera; family Gryllidae; genus Teleogryllus; species Teleogryllus oceanicus. Next base: position 7,524,712 of record CAXIVR010000005.1, read on the forward strand.
CGCTACTGTGTGATGCATATATAATGACACTGCGCTACTGTGTGATGCATATACTATGACACTGCGCTACTGTGTGATGCATATACTATGACACTGCGCTACTGTGTGATGCATATACTATGACACTGCGCTACTGTGTGATACGTATACCGTGACACTGCGCTACTGTGTGATGCATATACTATGACACTGCGCTACTATGTGATGCATATACTATGACACTGCGCTACTGTGTGATGCATATACTATGACACTGCGCTACTGTGTGATGCATATACTATGACACTGCGCTACTGTGTGATACGTATACCGTGACACTGCGCTACTGTGTGATGCATATACTATGACACTGCGCTACTGTGTGATGCATATACTATGACACTGCGCTACTGTGTGGTACATAAACAGTCACACTGCGCTACTGTGTGATACATATACTGTACACTGCTGCTATGACGCATATACTATGACTTGCGCTACTGTGTGATGCGTATACTATGACACTGCGCTGTGTGATGCATGTAGCGTGACACTGCGCTAGTGTGATGCGTATACTGTGACACTGTGCGAGACGCGTGCGTGAGGGGGTGCGTGAGAAGTTGCGTGGCGTGCGGGCCAGAGCCAGGCGAACAGCGAGGGCACGCGCCTGCGGGAGTCGCGCAAGATCAACAAGTCGCTGACGGCGCTGGGGCTGGTGATCGCGGCGCTGGCCGAGCGCAAGCGCCACGTGCCCTACCGCGACTCCAAGCTGACGCGCCTGCTGCAAGACTCGCGGGCGGCAACCCAACCCACCGCCCAGCCCCGCCGACGCGCACCGCAAGGAGACGGTGAGCGGCGCTCCCAACGCCTCCATTACCACCCACTAAGATTACATTTTTCTATGAAAAAGTAGGTACCAGCACAATACACATCGATAAGTAAAAGTAAAAGTAATGATAATAATAATAATAATAATAATAATAATAATAATAATAATAATAATAATAATAATAATAATAGTAATAATAAAAGTAACGGTAGCTCAGTGCATCAACTGATGTCACTGCAGCACCTCTGACCGGGAGGTCCTGGGTTCGAGTCCTGATGGCGGCAGGATTTTCGACACTAGCTTTTCAGCTAGGTCGAATTCAGTCGCTGTCTGGAGGAGAATTCTAGCGGCCGGCTGCTCTCATCGGTAGTTTTCCGTGGTTTCTGCGATCAACACATCAGATATCGATAAATTGAAAGGTACTCACTGACTGCGACGTGTCGAGACTTGACAAATATAGTAAGTCAGTATAGTAGTTACTCAGTAACGGAGGATTACTCCAGAAGAAAACGTTCAACGCCCAGGTGTTAAAAGACGCGTTGCATCAACAAAGCAACAAATTTAAAAAACTGCAGGTGGCGGTTTTCTGGATCGAATAATCGCTGGTGACACGGTGTCATCATTTTGATCCAGAAATTAAACGATAATTCATGGAATTGTGACGGAAGAACCACCCGCCTGGATAACCTCGGCTGGTACAGATTTTTACGAGCGTGGCCTGCAGACTCTTGTTCATTGGTCGAGAAAATGCATGGAAAAAAGGGAAGCTATTTTGCAAAATAGTGTTGTGTTAAAAAACTTTGTTCTCACACATTGTGTTAAGATTGTTTTGTTTTTACTGGAGTTGTGATACATATAAATGGAAGGCATTACTTTGGGAACGACCCTCGTAAATGAACCCATATAACGCTGTTATATGAAATTGACAACATATTCATTGTTATTGTCTTATTCTTTAAAGAAGCGTAACTTAGTAAGTCTTACATTTTCACCTTAAGGCCCGTAATACACAGAGAGATGCGTTGTCAGAAATGTGCGACGAGAAATGTGGACAGATGCCGGCGAGGCTGCGTCCACACACTACAAATGGGTTATCGATGTCTTGCAATGCCTTTATGCGCTACAAGCCGAGAGTGAGACAGCAGTTAGCTATGATCTCATCTGTGATTCCCATATCTTGAGTTATTAAAAGCTCTTGTGTAACTTTAACCCGTGAAATCCTTGTTAACTAGTTCCAATTGCCTAAATAGAATTACATTACTGCATTGCATACTAATCATTATTTTATGTAAAAAACTTGAACGAATATGTCTTTTAAGAGAGGAGTGCAATCGGTGTATATTTTCTTGAGCTCCGTTATTCCCCCTTCTGTTTTACTGTATTTATTCGTTCAATTATGAATAAATTGTGAGCGATCAACTAATTCAAAATAAAATTCACAATTAATAAATTCATTCATAAATAATAAATACGAATTGAGAAAATAATGAATTAATTGAATTATTTCAAAATACCCCTTCAAATTTTTATTTTTATATTGCTGATTATGAACGGGTTTCATTCAAGAAAGAATCTCTTTCAAACAAGTTTTTTTCCTGTTCATTCCCCTTTTAAGGAGAAAATAAACAAGTAAACAATTAAAAAACTGGTTGTTTATCATGTCTTTTACTGCTAAATATTATAACCTTATTCAGTTTTATGCACTGTTTAGTGTTTTCCTGCTCTAGCGAAGGCCTAAATGTCGTATAAAAAATGAAGGAGTAGAAATGTGTCCGAGAAAACTCGCTCTCTGACCGATTCGAGCGAGGAACTCTTTCGCCTCCGCAGAGGCGAACGACAAAACTCTTTCTAGCGAGTGGGGGTCGATAAGTGTCCCTTGTTTCGATTTCCACATTTCTCGCAACGCATTTCTCTGTGTAGTCTGTTGCGGGTCTATGATGGGGTTTAATTTTTGGAGATAAATGAAAGGAAAGTCATCGTCGGCGACTGCGCGCAGATGTGCACCCTGCGGACGCCCGCCCGCGCGCGTGCATGGTCCAAGGATTGGCCGCAGCGGATGTTTCGCGTCACGTGTTGCCTTATGAGCACGTTCAGACCTGCGCGGCGGGCGAGCGCGCGGTACGGTTGGTAGCGTTTAATCGGCGGCGAAATTTGTAAAGGCCCCGCAGACCGACGCGGAAGATCCGCAGCCTAAGCGGATTGGGGTTTCGCGTCACTGCTCCTTATGAGCTTGGCCTGCGCGGGCGTCGCGGCAATGGATTGACAGCGTTTAATCAGCAGCGAAATTTGTAACGCAGTCAGACGCGTTTCTTCCGCCGCAACTCGAGTTTCGTGGAAGTCCGCCCGTGTTCGGGAGTCTCCGCTCCCCTCTGGGTCGAGCGACTGTCGCCAAACTCTGACTGATAATTGACGCTCCGGTGTGAACGGTCCCGAGAATTCCGCGGCTGCGTCTAGGTCGGAACTTTCCGCGCCGCACCCGCTGCGGGTCTACCGCGCCGGTCTGTGGGAGCCTTCAAACTCAGTAAAGGCTCCCACAACCGACGCGGAAGATCCGCAGCCTACGCGGATTGGCCGCAGCGGAAGTTTCGCGTCACATGCTGCCCTATGAGCACGTTCGGACCTGCGTGGCAGGCGAGGGATGCGGCAACGGATTGGTAGCGTTTAATCAGTGACCAAATTTGTAAATTTCTTTGGAATGGTTACGTAATATTTTAATACTTGTTGAACTCTCCAGCTAATGCCGATAGTTGTATCAGGGAAACGCTTTACTCCTCGAGCTATCAGTGATTGGGAGGTCGCTGGTTCGATCTCCACTAGGTGCCACAAATTAGTGCTTTTAGCATTAGCAAGTTTCTATTGAGAACCGGAATTCAATTCGTTGGGCAAATGTACTAATAAGTGCTTTCCTTATTGCTTCCAGATAAATCTACAAAATTTCCACTTTTCTCTGAATTTTTTAAAGAAAACAACATCTGGATTTCTATTCACTTGAGTTAACTCATGTTCGAAAACTCTTCGTAGTTCTAATTCATAAATGTGGTGACGAAATGGAAATATAACATCTCTCGTTTTTCTTACTGCTCTAGAAATATTATTGCACAGTTGAAACGACCAGTGTTGGAACTAGATGTGTTAGAACAAAGAATTTGAACCTTATCTTCTAATCCCCAATCTTTTCGAACATTCCAAGCCGCCATAGCTTGCTCCTTTCTCGAAGAATTTTCTAATTGAGGCACTCCAAGCAGCTTTTCTTGACCAGTATAGGAAAAATGATAGTAAGCCTTTCAGTTTTTAAATCTCCCACATTTAAAGTAGGTAACAATTTACCATCTCAATGAACAGACACATAACTAGATTCATTTCCTTTAAATAATTCTTTAACCTTAGTAGTCTTCTTCTTACGAAAATCTTCCCGATATCTTTGGATCGCATTTTGATTGATTGATAGTTCATCTACGTTATGTCCTAAAGATCAGCTGCGGTTTTGAGAATAAAAACAGCATTTCTCTGGCTCATGTGGCATCGATCAAGTTCTGCCATGATTTTTTCTGTTAAAAAACATTTCCTTCCACGTTTTTTCCAAGTATCAACATTTCTCATTCCTAAACACATCTTTCCATTTGTTTTCTTCAAGAGAAATCTGGTTAATGTCTGATAAATGCCCACATTGATCAGAAATATCTTCAACATCTGACGAATCTTGGGAAGAATCTACTCAAAATCCAGTAACATCAGAAGTACACTGAGCCTTAGCCCGTCTGTCCTTATTTTTACTGTCTCAATAATGCCCTTTCTTCACGCTTTACTAGCTTCATATCGACACCCCCAAGACATCTCCTTCGCCCCGGCTTTCTTGGCGTCTGTTATCTTCTTTATTTTTTAAATATCTAAAGCTTCGCGTAGGCAATATCAAATAAATTATTTAAGTCTGAAATAAACTCACGTTCATGTTCTTTCTGCGTGTCGGACGAATGATTGCAATTTTTTTGAAGATTTCTCCAGTAAGAGTACATCTTTATAAATTTTCTACGCACATGAGGAGTTGCTCTTGTAGGAATCCTGACCTCCCAAAAAATAAGGCATTCTCTCACTACTGAATTTGCACTTTTACGTAGGGGCAATTTTACCCCGCTTAAATGATAATATAGGATGGATAGTACATGCCGGTTTGGTGTAGTTTACTTCCTGAAATTTGGTGACACTTACTGACAATTAAATAAATGCTTTGATCGCCACGTCTCAAATTAGAAGCTATGTATACGCTCGCAGTTCCATCGGACAGCGTTTAGACCTGATTTTGGTCCTCGCAAGGCGGAGCGCCAGGTGAATGATCATGTTGTTGTCTCTCTCCCTATATACATATATATATATATATATATATATATATATATATATATATATATATATATATATATATATATATATATATATAGGGAGAGAGAAAGGTCAATCGCGCGTTATAGGTAAGTTACGTGGGGAAGAGCGAGTATTCAAAATACTCAAAATTAGCCCCACGTAATCTATGGAACGGTGTCGTAGGGTAATAATAGAAATAAACAAAGTTGAAAGGAATGCAGGAAGCTATTGCGAGGCAAGTGCGTTTGCGCAGGCGTGCGCGCGAGCGTGCGCGCGGGCGTGCGCGGGCCGTGCCGAGCGGGGGCGGCGCAGGCAGCCCCAGCGGCGGGCGTGGCGGAGCGGCCGCCCCTTCGCGGCGTACAGCGGGCGGCGGCGCAGCAGCCCCAGCGGCGGGGACGACCCCGCCAGCACCAGCGACGCCGACAGCCTGGGCTGCCGCGGCACCGCCACCGAGGTGCCTTTCATTTATTTATTTATTTATTTATTTATTTAATTTATTTATTTATTTATTTACTTATTTATTTATTTATTTATTTATTTATTTTATTTATTTATTTTATTTTATTTATTTATTTTACTCAAAAAAGCAGTTAAAAACTGCGTATGACGTGCTATGGGGAAAGTGAATTGTGTGCACATTTTCTAAATTCTGTGATCCCTACACTAAGTCATATAATACTTACATTTTGAAGAAAAAAAAGTCCCATGTAATAAAATCTATTTTCAAGGATAAAAGGCAATAATTTTTGGCTCTTATCCATGTTGTCCTTCGGAATAATACTTCCTGCCGCGACAACATGGAAACGATAATTTGGATAATTGTATTTCCCACTGAAGTCTACAAGACGTGCACAGATAATGAAGTTACATTTATGTCCAGAAGCAAAACAAGGGGCCATCACAGCAATTTGCTCAATGAATCAGGGAAACTGAACGAAAAACCTGATCGAGATGGTCTTTCTCGGTCTGGTCTCGGGATGGTCTTTCTCGGTCGTGTCGCTAGACGTCGCTTGGTTTGCAGCATTTGCTCGATGCGGTCGCGATCATGCGACATCAGGCGGCACGAGAAGACAAGTCCCCCAGGCGCCACGTGACGAAAACCCAAGCATAGAGAGTTTTCGCGATTTCACTCAGAAAATGCGGGGCCACGAACGCATACGAAGACAGCCGAGCGCAGCCGAGCGATCGGAGAGCGTGATCTCTCCCGAGACACGAGTCATTATTGGTCTAGAGTTTGAATCGGAAGTTTTCCTGCGACGCTTCCCTAGGCGGGTCCAAGTTTAAGACAACGCCTTCGGCCTTCGCATTAACATAAGACATCATTGAGTTTGTCTTGCGCATAATTACTATCGTAGTTTATGCGAATAACCTTAAAAATCATATTTATCGAGTTTATATTAACCTTAAAAAACATTTGGCCCCTTATATGTTCCTTATGTGTCGCAGGAAAGCCTCCATTATCTTTCCTCCCGCTTGGTTAATTCCGTTAACGAATACTGTAATATAAAAAAATAATTTTCTGAAAAATGTCGAATTAAAGCTTCGCGCCATGGAAGTCCGATCGGTTCGCTCGACGACTACACTTGGCTAGGCTACCTGCTCGACTATCTTCGTTCACATTCGTGGTTCCGCATTTTGCTCTCCCGAGGCACAATAATTTTGCTCATCGACACTTAAAGAAAAGCGGGCCCGGCTATTGTCACGCGACGTCAGTAACACCTATCACCGCCTCTGTAGCAAACATAAACATTAACATGACTCGGTTCGATAAGCGAGGTTTCATAACGTGTATGAAATTGATTGTTGGTTGGTTTTGGATTCTTCGTGAGTCTTAAAGAAGTAAAATTAATCATCGTGGACAAAAGCCGACTGCGTTTTCAGCAATACATGATATATACATATACATGATATATACATATACATATGCATGATATATACATATACATATATGTCACTGAAGGAAGTGTTGGCTTCCAACTACGCTTCCCTTCTCTATACGTATGAGGAAGGAAGCCAGTGGGAAGGAATATTGAAAGTCCTGTGGTTTCGCAAACGGGGAAACGTCTAAAAATACGAAGCAATTAAACGTTCCACATTTTACAAAGTATAGTTCCAGGTCGATTTGGTTCTAGCATTTCGTGCCGAATTGCATTTTTTACACCGTTCATATAAATTTTCACAAGTACATATGCTTCAATTAATTCTTCCATAGCAGGAAGAAACACATCTAGAGAGTAAAAGAAGTGAACACATGGGCACAAGGCAATCGTTTTCGTTTCCGGGTGTTTCCCGGAACCAAAATATTAAAATCGAAGTACGAAGTCAAAACCATAGTATAAAAAACTGGAAAAATCGACAAACGAAATTAGAAAAGCGCCAAATTACTGGGTACCTTAATACTGTTGCTGCCAATGTCAGCATCTTATAATCGTGAGCGTAAGCGTTGTGCAAAATTCTCTCTTTGAGCTTCACACAGGATTCAACATTACGTTATTTCTACCTGTTAACGATAGTCGTTTTGGTTAAGTGCAAAAACTCACTGGTATCCAGAACGAACAGTACCGATAGTATACTGCGATTTAAATACAGTGTCAGTTGAAGGTCACAGATTGGACGGAAAGGGGGACACTGTCATCCAAGCGGGACCTTTTTTGATTTTTACATTTTTGTATTGGCGCTCCGCCTCACCGTCCAGATCGTGACTTGAAGCTCCTTTATTATATTATTTGATTGATTGATTTCTTCGTGTTTTCGGGCGAGTCAACGGCTTTGGTCATTAGTCCCGTTAGTGTACTGCATTTTTTTTTCTCGGGAGATGGTGGTTATCTTCCCCCGCTGGATGACGAGATCCGGCGCCGACCTACCGTCGGCTATTGGGGTGTCCCCCTAACCAGGACTCTCCCACCAGGGGGCACCGCCCCAATCGGGACAAGCTCAAAGCTCCCGACCGGTCTCCCGGAATATGTGGTAATGTAGTGCATGCTAGTGTAAGTGTGTGTGTAAGGGAAGAGGATAGGACAAGGAAGAGGAAGGACAGATCGCGCGCGGTCCGTAGCCCATTTGGGAGGGTACTGCTCCGGCATTCGCCTGGTATTGATCGGAGAAACCACGGGAAACTACCGATCAGAGCAGCCGGCCGCTAGAATTCTCCTCCAGACAGCGACTGAATTCGACCTAGCTGAATAGCTAGTGTCGAAAATCCTGCCGCCGTCGGGACTCGAACATTGGTCCTCCCGGTCAGAGGCGCTGCAGGGACATCGGTCGATGCACTGAGCTATCGCTCCCAGTCCCTTTTTATACTTCTGAATGTTTATAAAAGAAAACAATAACCAATTTCATTTATATTTTTGAACTCAAAAAATAGGATCGTGATTACACCGATCATTTGTTGGTATATATTCAAATAACGACCACTTAAAAGTTCATCGAGCACAAGGAGGTCTGACCCCTTTGAAACACATTGCACTGTTCTGCAAATTAAACAGAGTGACAATTCAAGGTTACGAACTAGATGGAGAGGGTGTCACTGTCATCCGAACGTGAGCTTCGTTACGATTTAAATTTTTGTTTTGGAGCTCCCTATTGGATGACAATGTCCCCCTCTCCTTCCAGCTCGTGACCTTGAAGTAACGCTACATGTTTGAATCGGAGAACCGGCCTGTTATCGGGGATAGCCCTCCGCGTCGCCAGAGGAAAAGGAGACGATGCTGAAATGTCACCGGTTATTTCTATTAAACTTCGTAACGCGTTATTTCCGTTCCACATTCCACTTCCACATACAATACAGGGAGTAACGCGGGCCAAGGACCGCGCGCGATCTTTCCTTCCCATCTATTGTCCTATCCTCTGCCCTTACGCACACTTACACTAACATGCACTACACTACCACCGGTAGCAGTAGCTCAGTGCACCAACTGATGTCACTGCAGCGCCTCTGACCGGGAGGTCCTAGGTTCCCACTCCCCACGACGGCAGGATTTTCGACACTTTCTTTCCAGCTAGGTCGAATTCAGTCGCTGTCTGTAGGAGAATCATACCGACCGGCTGCTTTCATCGGTAGTTTTCCGTGGTTTCTCCGATCAACACCCGGCGAATGCCGGAGCAGTACCCTACCAAACGGGCCACGGACCACGCGCGATCAGTCCTTCCTCTTCCTTGTCCTATCCTCTTCCCTTACACACACTTACACTAACATGCACTACATTACCACATATTCCGGGAGGCCGGTCGGGAGCTTAGAGCTTGTGCTGACTGGGGCGGTGCCCCGCTGGTGGGAGAGTCCTGGTTAGGGGGAAACCCCACTACCCGACGGTAGGTCGGCGCCGGATCTCGCCATCCGGCGGACGAGGATCACCGCCATCTTCCGAGAAAAAACATGCACTACACTTAAGGGATTAATGAGGAAAGCCGTTGACGCGGCCGGAAACACTACAAACTCCGCCAATGAATGAGTGGTGGAACGTGGTGGCGCGTGCGCAGACGGAGGACGGCGCGGAGAGCGGCGACGGGCCGCCGTACGCCGCCATGGTGATGGCGTGCGCCACCACGAGCCGCCGCACGCAGACGTCGCCGCAGCTGACGGGGCTGGCGACGCCGCCGGTGAGCGCGGCGGTGCACGCGGCCTGGCCGGCGCCGCCCTGCCCTTGGTGCATGGCGTCTGCCCCGCCCCCGCCCGCCCCGCCCCCGCCCCGCGCCCGCCCCCGCGCCCGCCCCCGCCCACAAGCAGCTGCGACCGCCGCCGCCCGGCAAGAAGCGCGCCTCCGCCTCCATGCCTGCGCTGGTGCGTCGCGCGCGCTGCACACGACGCCTCGGAATAAATGTGGACATCTTCTCACGTTTTGCCAATAGACGGAGGTGGCCAGACAATTATCGGAAAACTATAGCATTAACATAGGTTTTGAAATTCTATATTTAATATGATTCTGTGTGTAAGCAGAATCATATTAAATACAGCATTGGGCACTTCTGTACATGTCATGTTTCCTATATTGATAGTCAACACCGTATGCGCGGATGTTGGGCAGGTACATAATATCTCCTTGATGAAAAGCACATGATATGTCGAACATGTGTGCATAAGCTTGCGTAAAAATCAGGAGAAATGCCACATGTGTAAGTGTTATATATGTAAGTTCCGCTACAATTTCATTGGCAAAAAGTGAATGTTCGACTCCATCCACATCATCTAGAAGTTTGTAACATTTATTCTGAGGCGCAGTACCCTTGGCGCCGAATGAACAGACACGGGCCGTCGTGCTTTCGGTGATGGGTTTTCGGTGGTCCGGGGCGTTTCGGTGGTAGGCAGTCTAGTGGTTTGCCGTCGGTTGGCGTAATCTAAGCCATTAATGACGCTGAGAAGTGAAGCAGGTAACGGTTAGGTTTAGTTGCGTACTGCCACTCAGAAAAAATCTTTCAACTTTACTAGAAAACTTTCGATTCGATTTTAAAACATGCTTTATTAATGGAACATCTCTTTTTCTTAAGAAGTGAAGTTACGCATACCTGCTGACCGTCGCCAGAAAAAAAAATTAGAATGCCCCTCACGCCTCAAACACAAATGTAAACATTTGTGCCTTATACTGTTTCAAACCCTCAGCCTTATTGTCTACGCACTTTACCGCACCTACCTCAGAGCACCTGTCTCACGAGGCCGAATCACGTACACCATTTTAAACCTTTTACAGCTTTTAACATAATTTCATAAAGGCACTAATATAACTAAAATTGACTTTTTTACGCGTTCACTGACTTTGCCATGTACTTTGTAACATTGACTCAATGTATCTGAATAACTTCTAAGATCATTCGTTTCCATTGAAACAAATTTGTGAAAGAGAATTTTCCGACCCGTCATGTGCCAGGTCTCGAGCATCACCGCTATTTGCTTGTTTGGTGTGTGGACGCTCAGGCTTTGAAACACAGGCGACCGCCCTGGTGGGAGAAGGCGGCCGGCCTTTTTAGGCGGCGGCGGCGGCGGCGGGGGCGGCGGCGGGGGCGGGGCCAGGGGCGGAGGCCGGCGGCGACAGCCCCTCAACGCACCCAGCCGAGAGCGAGCGCAGCTTCTTCGCCAGGTCAGAACATGCACAACAACCTACGCTGACTCAGAACCATATATCTATGGTTACGTGTCTTCCAGTTGTGGCAATCGATTTACACATTCTGACAATAATCATCACAGATGACGTAACGGTGGTTGATTGTTCATACTTCCAAGCCATGAAGGTTGAAAAGTACGAGGGGCTGTAACCACCCAATTCATTTACATTATGTTCTAAGAGGTTGCCGCTAGAGCGCATGGTATTTCAGTCCATAGTGTTGGTAACACTGTCCAAACGTCCTCCGGCGGGAAGCCCTTTCCGCGGTAAAACGCGAGAGTTCCTGCGTTCGTGAATCCGTTCGGCTGTGCGTTGTGAGGTCGTACGGATTGTGTTATAGAGAAGTGCGTGTAAGCAGTAATGAATGGACTCAAGTGCAGAAAGACTGAGAATGTCTCAAAAAGTCGTGCCGAATTCCATCTTGGAGATCATACTCCCAGCCGCCACGTTAGAAAAACCCAAGTGTAGAATAGTTTTGCAACATAGCAGCGAGGGCATACGAATATATAATAAAAATGTAAGGAATTCAAGAAAACTGAAACATTACTTACATACTTTTATGCGTAGAGTCCGTATCAGGTATATACACCTTCCGCGCACGTGTTTTGGACAACAAACACTATTGTTTCAACACGTTTCACACAAATAAAATTATTTTATTTCGAAACTTTCACTACCCTGGTGTATTTTGTTATAAGGATCCTTACATACACACACGCTCGCATTTCCACAAGCGCTCTCCAACTGCAACTACAGGCGGAAATATGCATCCACCATGAGAGAGAGTACGGGACTTCTTCCAGAACGGCCAACTTTACACAAATGATTTGAATCAATAAATCTAGTATCACATGAAAACAAATTCTGAAAATAATGCATTAAATGCTGTCAATAATTGTGCAACTGTGTAACCTAAGAGCCGCGACTGAAAGGTGCAGTAATCAAGGTACAGGTGTCTGAGATTAAATGTTGCAAATTTCTGTCGCATGAACTGGATCAAAGACAATCAGTTTTCCTAATGACCATGTGGTGGGAAATTTCATTTAACGATGTTACACATGTGTCATACGCCCCTCATTTGCCTTTGGTGCTTTGCAAGGCACGATCTGACTCGAAGAGATTTCATATACCCGCCAAACCTCAAAGCATGATGGTTGCCATTCTAGTCACGGACAAATGACACATGTGTAACTTCGTTATATCAAATTTCAGAGCACGTTTTCATTGGCAAAAACTATTACCTGGGACCCCCTTGCTTACGCTTGTAATGTTTAATCTCAGTCATTATGAATCCCATTTTGTTGGCATATCGCCTTGTTGCTCTGCGCGCTGTTGGCCTTCGCTGCTCTGCGCGCTGTTGTATGTGAGTTATTCTTTAGATCTCTTTAGACCTCCACCTCTGGTACTGGTGGCCTCCACCCCTAGCGCCGAGAGTTCTTGGGTGTTTCTGCGCCCAAAGCACACAATAGATACTATACAGAAAGGAAAGCTACCCACAATCCGCACGCCGATATGATGAGCATGATCACCATAATGAAAGTATGTAAACTGCTGTACAACTCGGTATTTGTTGCGTGGTGAACGGTGATGAAGGTGTCTTTTTATTTCCATTTTACAAGTTATATTTGGCGAACGTATAGCTATAAAAAACATACGTAATCCGAGGGAACATTTGCTTAGTATAGACAAATTAATATTAGATATAAGCAAATGTTATATAAAAATAGAGATAAAAGGAAAATAATCATAAATACATAAAAGTAACCCACCGTTTTTGTTTTGCTTTTTTTTGTATCTAAGCCGAACTTTTTGGCTATATTTCATGAAATCTTTCATCACCGTTGTCAGTTGTATAATTGTGTATTATAGATTACTTTGCCTTTGTCCATTGTAAAGCTGACAGGAGTATTTTTATAATTTTTGATTGTGGTAAATACCATTGTATTATGTATTAGTAATGTATTACGAATTGTATTAATGCATTTTATAATGTATTCGTATTTTTTGTGAATCATACACGAAACATTATTTTTAATTTCCATTGTTTTCAAATTTTTTGTTTCACATGATGTTAATATTTTATTTTTGTGTTGGGCATGTAAAAACATGCACCAAATTTGAAAGGAGAATTGTATTAATTCAACTTCCTTATATCCACGTATTCTGTCATCGAATCATAGTCAGAATTCATTTCAGGTATTTCCAACAACGTGCACATATGTTTCTTTATTTTGTAGATTTATTAGGACCAATCAAAAATATTCCTTGGCATCAGCTTGGTCGCTGACGCTTGCAGTTCCTTTAAGGCTCCCACAGACAGGCGCGATAGATCCGCAGCGGGAGCGGCGCGGAAAGTTCCGAGCTGGACGCGGCCACGGAATTCGCGGGACCGTCATTTATGTCTCAGTGTTTGGTGACGGTTGGTAAGGTCGCTCGACTCAGAGGGGAAAGAACACTCCCGAACACGGGCGGACTTCCAAGAAACTCGAGCTGCAGTGGACTAAACGCGTCTGACTGCGTTAAAAATTTCGCCGCCGATTACATGCTGCCAATTCGTTGCCGCGATGCTCGCCTGTCGCGCAGGTCTGAACGTGCTCATAAGACAACACGTGACGCGAAACTTCCGCTGCAGTCAATCCGCGTAGGCTGCGGATCTTCCACGTCGGTCTGTGGGAGCTTTTAGAAATTTCGCCGCCGATTAAACGCTACCAATCCGTAGCCGCGACGCTCGCCTGCCACGCAGGTCTGAACGTGCTCATAAGGCAACACGTGACGCGAAACTTCCGCTGCAGTCAATCCGCATAGGCTGCAGATCTTCCACGTCGGTCTGTGGGAGCTTTTAGAAATTTCGCCGCCGATTAAACGCTACCAATCCGTAGCCGCGACGCTCGCCTGCCGCGCAGGTCTGAACGTGCTCATAAGGCAACACGTGACGCGAAACTTCCGCTGCGGACCATCCGCGTAGGCTGCGGATCTTCCGCGTCGGTCTGGGGGAGCCTTGAAGCTGGTGGTGGTGGTGGCTCTGCTGAGAACGGCGACCGCGTGCTTGGCAGGGGAGCGTGCCAGCCGCAGGGGTCTCCGGAGCGGCCGCGGCCGCCGCCCCCAGTGGCCGCGGGCGAGAGGGCGCCCCCGCTGCGCTGCCCCATGTCGTGCCCCGTGCACTGCCCCATCGCCCCCTGGGGCAGCGGGCGCGAGCGGGCGGCGGCCCGCTGCTGCCACGCGGCACCCGCCCACGCGCCGGCCCCGGCCCCCGCCCACGCGCACGTCCACGCCCACGCCGCCAACGGCGGCCCCGCGCCCGACTCCACGCCCAGCGACGCGCGCCCACTCCAGGTCAAGTGTCCTCAACACTCCGCACGCTCATCATTAGCATTAATGAAATGGCATTTTAGTTTACTTTAGTTAATGCCTTATTTTACGTGGCTGCTCTGATCGGTAGTTCTCGGTGCTTTCTCCGATCAACACCAGGCGAATGCCGGAGCAGTACCCTACCAAACGGGCCACGGACCGCGCGCGATCTGTCCTTCCCATTCCTTGTCCTATCCTCTCCCCTTACACACACACACACACTTACACTAACATGCTCGACACTACCACATATTTCAGGGGACCGGTATTCCGAGTAATTCCATAAAATTGTATCGCAGTACTGGCTGGTATCAAACTTCGCGCCCACGTTGAGTCGAATGTGACTCACGCGGGCAGGTTCTTGCTGAAGACGCAAACCCTGAACGATAGCGCACATAAAAAGGAAAGTATCTCTAAGTTAGGGGGGCTAGAATAATATCCTAGAAAAACGTCGAGTCACCACCTTCCCGAGAGGATTCTCAATGCAAAGGATTTTCGTGGGCCGCAGTTTCATGTAGATTTGGAGCAAGACAAGAATATGGAGCATATGACAACTTTTCACAAATTTCTCCTTTTTTTTCTTTCTCACCGTTTTTGGCATATTTTGTGCTTGTTATGGAATTTCTGCTCCCTCTCACTGCACAGGTCTCGGAGCGGAATCGGTCGGAATTGCTGAATCCTGGTCCGTAAGCGCCGTTGTAACTTTGACTCTCACAACCTCGATATCCTTGCCAGTTAGAAATGCCAAAAGCAGTGGTCGAACATTCTGATGTAGGTTTCATGCTAGGCCCAGATCAAACAACACCACTCCGTTAGCACAGGAACAAAAATAGATTCTTACCTTGCGAATGGTTGATCGGAGCTATTGTTTTCCTGCCTTCTTTCACCTCAAACTGTAAAGAGTTTATAATGGCGCTTTATTATTCATTATATCATCAATAATCATTATCATCATAAACATTCCCGAACCAGCAATGAAGTTCAGAGGTTGTTGGCTGATGTTACATTGGCAACATGCAAACGTATTAAACATAATAAATTAGTTACCAAATTAGTAAATATTTGTGCCTCCTTTTTCAGGCTGTCGGTGGTGGAGAGGAACTCTTAGGGGATGAAGACACTCTGACAGATGACTCTTCAATTGAAGAAAACGAATTGGCCGCCGGAGTCGGCGTCGTTAATGATGGCACCATCAGAGACGACGCAGAGGTAGGCAACGACGGTGGCAAGAACAAGGAGAGAGAAGACAGAAACATCGTCAGAGATGACGCCACCGGAGAAGACATCGCAAAGATCAGAGTTATAGACGTCGCCAACAAGCATAACGTCTCTGAGATTGCTTTAAAAAATCAGAACGTTCCAGACGTTGGCGTCGAGAACCACGGAGCTCCAGAGTCTGCCATTAAGAACAATAACGTTCCAGATGTCAAGCAAAGTGCTACTGAATTTGGCAAGAAGATGCAGAATGTTGTGGAAGTTGTCATCAAGAATCAAGACTCTTCAGATGCTACCATAAAAAAGGCGATCGTTCCAATGGTTGACATCAAGAAGCAAGACGCTCTAGAGTTAACCATGAAGATGCAGAGTGTTTTCGATGATAATAAAAAAGGGAAAATTGAGAGATGGGAGAAATTTGGTTAAAGATGAGGCCGATCCAGTGGTTGACATGAAGAGGCAGGACGCTGAAGACGACGTTGTCATGAAGGATGGCGCCCGAAAGGACGAGAGCGGAAAGGCGATGCGCCTCAGCAGAGATGGCGGCGTAGGCAAAGTCGGCGCCAGGGGCGAGGACATTCTGAAGGCCGTGAACGTGAAGGAAGAAGGCGGGGACGAGGAAGACGGCGGGATAGAAGCGGACATGGACAACGGCTCCGTCCAGACAGAGGACACGGCCCAGTCGTTCGGAGACAGCGATATTGCAGTGTCAGGGAAGTGCTCCGAAGAACTCTCGCTGGGGCCACAATCACGAGCTGACTCGGGAGAAGGTGAGCATTGTGAAAAAGTTCTAATTCACACGAATGCGTTATACTAGAACAATCTCTGGAACTGCGGTAAAGGTGTAGGCTCGCTCGTGGCTCGTGGCAAAGTCGCTAGCCTTTCACCACTGAGGTCCGGGTTCGAGTCCCGTCGAATCTCATGTGAAATTTGTTCCAACAAAATGAGTTTGGCCGCTTCACAAAGCCTAGTCCAACACCTGTGAAGTGTCCTAAACCCTACCCGTATCCTTCCCTATTCAGGCCGCTGGGTAGTGACGCAGGAGCGCGCAAGAGACATGCTGCCTGACGGACCTCTTGACAACTGACTGCGACGAGAGGTGACATACGTCGATATCGCTAATGGAGGATTACTCCCCAAGCGCTCTAATTAACGGAGGATTCCCCCCAAGCGCTCTAATTAACGGAGGATTCCCCCCAAGCGCTCTAATTAACGGAGGATTCCTCCCCAAGCGCTCTAATTAACGGAGGAGTCCTTCCCAGCGCTAAGTGCTCAACGCCCCCAAGGTGCTTGGAGGCGTGTGCGTCAAAGTAGACGCAACAACTTTTTTTAAGGACTGCTCAATGGATGCTCGGCGACTTGCATTGTGTGCAGTGCTACTGGAGGAGGCAGCGAAGAGAGCGACGTCGCGAGCGCCCGGCGACGGGGGAGGGGGCGGCGGGGGCGGCGGGGGTGGCGGGGGCGGCGGGCAGGAGGCGGGGCGGTGCAGGGGCGAGTGCACGGGCTGCGCGAGGCAGCAGGCGGGCGAGCGGCTGCACCGGTGCGCCTCCTGCCACCTGCTGCGCGACGCCAAAGACCCGGCCCAGGGCGCCCAGGTACACTCGCTCTCGAGCTGGATCAGGGCGCCAACACAACTCACTGCAGCGCCTCTGACCGGGAGGTCCTAGGGTTCCACTCCAGGCCGCTGTCTGGAGGAGACTTCTAGCGGCCGGCTGCTCTGATCGGTAGTTTTCCGTGGTTTCTCCGATCAACACCAGGCGAATGACGGAGCAGTACCTTACGAAACGGGCCACAGACCGCGATCTGTCCTACCTCTTCCTTGCCCAATCCTCTCCCCTTAAACGCACATACACACATTTACTCTAACATGCACTACACTACCACATATTCCGGAAGACCGGTCGGGAGCATAGAGCTGGTCCCGGCTGGAGCGGTGCCCCGCTGGTGGGAGATACCTGGTTAGGGAAACCCTACAAAACCCAGGTAGGATTGTGCCAGATCTCGCCATCCAGCGGTGGGAAATCACCGCCACCTCCTGCTTTCAAAACATGCACTACACTTACAAGACTAATGTCCTTAGCTGTTGACGGGCCCGAAATCACTCATCAATCGATTCTGGCTTTGAAACCGAGCGTCAGTGTATCAGATACCTCCAACCAGTTACCCTCAGATAGCGTATTAAAACCCACTAAAATTTAAAATAAACCACCAAATTATTAAATATTATAAAAATACTAAACATGTTTTTACTATGCTTAGAGTATTTGAATAAAACTACCTGAAATTATTTTTGTGTTTTGTGATTTTGTGATACACAAAAGATTTCGTTTAAATTAACATTTAAAAAAAAACTCAAATAAAACCATGAGCAAGAAACAAATAAATCCCTCCTAAAACATCTTCTAATGACAAATATCTAAGTCTAAATCTAGGGGCAAACGTAGCAACACTGAATAGCGCGCCGTTGCTAGTTAGTACAAGAGATCAAAGCGGGCAACAGCGAGGGGATGTTCGGTTCGTGTTCAGTGAACATTTCGTATCGTATCCTAATTCGTCCATCGACAGAATTGCTCTCTGAAATGGTCTGCCTCAGAGTTCAGTTGTTTGCAAATATATTCGCTGTCAATCCCACCTTTACTCCAATTTAAACGAAGTGGCGCTTCAAGGTCACAAACTGGGAGTACAGGAGGACACTGTCATTCAATCGAGAGCTTTGTTGCGGGCTTGAAGTTTTGGTATTGGCGCTCCCGCTTGGTGGAATATATTCCTCTCTCGTTCCAGCTTGTGACCTTGAAGTGTCGCTCTGTTTAAATCGGAGCATACGCCCATATTTTTCCCAGATCGAAAGCGTTCAAGCGAGGAAACGCTCTTTGTGTTTGTATTCCACGCGCGGTCAGTCCCTGGTCGCCCGCGGTAGAGACTCCCTTTGCGTCTCACGCTTTACGCTGTTTGTAGGCGGGAAGGAAAGCACCACCCCCACCACATGTCCAGCGAGCGGATGTGCGACTAGTTAGACGTGCGAAACGAGCGTGCCCAGCCGCCGAGCTGGCGATCGATTCGGAGAAGAGAGTAGCCAGTGCGTGTGATCTCCAAGTGTAACGTCACGTCGCACACTGGTTGAATCGGGCCTAAAACCTGATCATAATTGCAAATGCGAGTGGATTTGCGTAAAAATGGGTATTTGAGGTCGCTGAATTTGAATATCATAAATAAATTTCAAAATTCAAAATGGCGGCTTCAAAATGGTGGATCTACTCATTTAAAAAAAAACAGATTCTGAAAATCAGAATGAAATTTCAAAATTCAAAACGGATGTTTGGAAATGGCTGACTCATAAAAGTAATGATATATGTAAATATATGAATACAATAGTTCCGGTGGTCGCGGGAGATTTTCTAAGTCAGAATTCCGAACGCGCACTTTGAATTTTGCCATTTTGGCCAGGATTTTGGCCCGATTCGAGCAGTGTGGGTCGTCACGAAACGTCATCGCGAGCTCTGGTGGTGCGCTCAGTTCGCGATTGGCAAGCGCCCAACTGCACGCACACGTGCTCGCGGGCGAGGTGATGTGTGTTGTAGTGATTGGCTTTTGTCACTTGGAAGGACACGACGCCACCCCCGCCGCGGTCCGCCCCACAAGAGGTGCCCGGCTGGCGACCACGTGAGAAGAGCTGCCGACGACCTGCCAGCCCCGCCCCTCCCACCACTGCCACCCCCACCACCCCCTCCACCCCCACCACTCCCGCCACCCCGTCCACCCCCGCCACCCCGCCCACCCCCGCCCCCGCCGCCCGCGCCGCCCCCGCGCCGCGCGCGCATCCGCCCCCGCCCCGCGCCTGCGCCCTCCCGCCTCCGCCCCGCCGCCGCCCCGGCGCACGCGCGCGCCCTCCCGGAGCACAAGCACAAGACGCCCGCCCCGCCTCCGTCCCGCCCCGCCGGCCGCGCCCGCGCCGCGCCCGCGCCGCGCCGCCCCACCGCCAGGCGCTGGCGCCGCACTCGCAGCTCGAGACGCTGCACCACGTCAAGAAGGTGGGCAGCGCTGCCAGCACAACTGGAATACCTCTTCTCCCACCCACACCTGCAACTCTCAGTATTAGACCGTTTGTGCACACTGAAAAACAATCGATCCATCTTCTGCGCATGCGTAGTTTAAGTTTCGCATCACTTTTGAGCATTTGCGCATGAGCAGAAAATCGATAGTCAATCCGCTATGACGGGCACAAGCTCTATTAATATCACGCCCAATTAATACTTCGCCCCCTACTAGTACGTAACACCTGCGTCAGCAAACATACCCCACCTACAAATAGGAAAGTAAATTATAAAGCGGGAACAACGAGTTGTGTTAATTGCATGTTGTGTATTAAAATTTATGATAATGAAAGTAAGAATTAAGTAGCGGTGTCTACTTCACTTGCAAATGAAGTCGGGGACAACTTTGAAATAAAGGAAGGATGCATAGAGAAGAAAATTTGTCTCAAGCCAAGCACACGTCGTCATCGAGGATGACGCATGGCTGAAAGTCTGCTGGGCCAATTTAATTCGACTCTTAGAATATTTAATAGATCAATTTTGAATATTTTGGTTCTCTAATAGATCCAATCTATATTGATGAAAAATGTTTCCATTTTTTGTAACAGTATATGCATCATAACTTTTTAATTTATTTTTTAAATTAAATTTGTTGATATTTTAATGTTCCAGTGTGAAACTGAATAAAAGAAATGACATCTGCAAATTTTGCAAAATTTTGCAAAATTTTCAAAATATATATGACGGTTGGGGCAGAAATCATGGCAACTACAAAATCATGAAAACGTTTCTTCTAAATGAAATGTTATCAGATCGCACAACTTAATTTGTAGCGTGAAACAAATGTTACAGTAGGGTGTGTTCACAAAAACAGGACTCTGTGACAGTATCGAGCAGCGCTCATGCACTACGATAGCCATTCTCCTTAAAGGAAATGTCCCGATAATGTCACTAGTTGGAGGAAACTCTTAGGAATAACGTCCTCCCACATCGGACGGTCGCGAGTTGTGCAAGAGGGTTTCTACGAAGACGCACAGCAATCAGTGATCAGCAACGCACGTGACAACCTGTGAGTGCGCGGACCGACGTGGCACGTACAGTAATTTAGCACCTGCCTAACCGAGCCTTGAGAACGGATCTGTAATGATTTGGGAATGTTGTGAACTCGGATATGTTAAAATTCTTCGGAACGTGAATCCAGTACTGTCATTTCAAATACCGTAATAAATACATGAAATACAATTTTGGTGTCGTTAAATGTTCACAGTCTGACTTGACTGAACACGACCTTGTCTTTCCACGTGCATATTTTACATCATCCATCCGTTCATGTTTTATCACCAAAAAATAAATAGTTGTCATGACTTATTCTGCAACTCACGTCACCGGGAACGGTGGCTCAGTGCATCAACTGATGTCACTGCAGCGCCTCTGACCGTGAGGTCCTAGCTTCGAGTCCCGACGGCGGTACGATTTTGGACCCTAGCTTTTCAGCTAGGTCGAATTCAGCCGCTGTCTCGAGGAGAATTCTAGCGGCCGGCTGCTCTGATCGGCAGTTTTCCGAGGTTTCTCCGAACAACACCAGGCGAATGCCAGAGCAGTACCCTACCAAACGGGCCGCGCGAGATCTTTCCTTCATATTCCTGGTCCTATCCGCTCCTCTTACACACACACTTACACTAACATGCACTACACTACCACATATTCCGGGAGACCGGTCGGGAGCTTAGAGCTTGTCCCGACTGGGGCGGTGCCCCGCTGGTGGGAGAGTCCTGGTTAAGGGGAAACCCCACTAGCCGACAGTAGGTCGGCGCCAGATCTCGCCATCCAGCGGGGGAAGAACATCGCCATCTCTCGAGGAAAAAACATGCACTACGCTTACGGGATCAATGCCCTAAACAATTTACGCGCTCGGAATCACTACCAACGAACCAATCCAACTCTCGTGTCAGCATCACGTAATAATAAATAAAACACGACCCGCATGTCAGGCAGCATAACGCTGCCTCCAAGCTCTTTGGTGTGAGGGGCGGGGCGTGCGCGTGCGCAGGGCGTGTTCAGCAGCCTGGACGACCTGGAGTCGGACGTGCAGCACATGTACCACCACCTGAGCCGGCGCTGCAACGGCATCGGCGACCAGCAGCAGCAGCAGCAGCAGCAGCAGCAGCAGCCGTCGCCGCCCAAGCAGCGCCGCCTCCCCGCCGCCCCCGCCACCGCCCCCGCCCCCACCCCCGGTGCGTGCCCCTCCACCCACGCGCTGTGGAAAATGGGCTTCTGGAGCAGCCGAAATTGTCTGTTCTGAAACGGCACGAAGCTTCTTTCTTGCTCGTTGTATGACGTCAGCTGTGTCACAAGCACTGGCGAACTGAGAATGAGAGTACATTCGTAACAACATTTATCAGAAATTGCCCATTAGCATAGCCAAATATTTTGCATTTTTTAGTCAAATGCGAAACTCATTGTTTTTGTACGAAAATGCAATGAGTGATGTTTTTACCAACTGTTTTACTTTGGAAATTATTGGTAAAGGCATCTGTCTATTGTACTCGATACACGGAAATGAAATCTCATGAAATTTTAGACCATAACGTTGAAAATGCAGGCAACACAAACAAATCACATATGAATTGTGCTAATTCATATTTTCATTATAGCCTCCTTATAAGTGATACTTATTGCTGCTTTTCTTCTTACATTTTTGCTGATAACCGCATTATGGCATTTTATTGAATTTGCTGCGACACATGAAACTTTAATTTTTTCCCCTTCATTAGGGCCTCCGCTTGAGCCAAATGCGCATATTTTGACGTAACCAGTTGTTCCTCTCTATATTTATTCTATAAATTTTGCATTTCCATTCCCATTGTTTTCCAGATTTTCCCTGATTCTTTTCAGAAATCGGTAACCGAATAATGGACGCAACTCATAAGTCGGCCCTAGACGACGATGCTGCTTACGGTTTAGTCAATCGATTGATGAATACTTTAGTGAACCTTCAATCAACCCTTCAATCTTTTGTTCAAAACTCTTTCTCTATTTGGAAAGAGTGAATGTCGAAAACCGTTTTGGTCTTTCTTTCCTTTCATTGGTTCTCTTCAAGCGGAGAAAAACAAGGGAAGAGGAAACAACGTTGGTGCAAGAAGTATAAAATGAGAACCCGCTTCACTCATAAGCATTTACTCAATGTTCTACTCGATAGGATCCAGAAGACTACAAGAACTTCATTAGAATAGAAGAGAGTTTTGATTTCTTATTGTAGTTAGTACGGCTGATAATAGAGAAGAATACAAATTAGTGTTTCCCACAAGTCAGAGACTCAATCACATTGAGTAAAACCCCTGTAAAAGTCTATCAGCAGTATGATAAACTGACTCCTAATTTTCTGAAGCATTACCCTGCATTTTTTAAAATTTTCAAAATTTTTCAGTTTCCGCGTTTTGGGAGAATCATGTGTCTACTCCACGGTCGCCGGCAAAGGACTGACGCAAAGCTTGAACAAAATTGGCCTCTACGGTCCATCACCCTTGTCAACCGCTTTGAGTCATTTATAAGTCCTACTAGTCTCCGTCAACGCTTGGCTCAAGCGTCGAATGACGGTCAACCGTACTTAATATTATTAACTATTAACTTTAGCTTTACATCAAAATAATTGACCGTCTAGGGCTTCCTTGGCATACTTCAAAATTAGCGTATTAACATTACACACTCACTAGATGCGTCAATAACTCTTCCTAAATTCACCGGGAGAGGTGCTCCAGGGCATGAAGTGATGTCACTGCAGTGCCTCTGACCGGGAGATTATAGGGTTACGCTATCGACGGAAACAGGATTTTGGACACTAGCTATACAACTTAGCTCACAGTTCAGACACTGCCTGAAGGAGAATTCCAGCGGCCGGCTGCTCTGATCGGTAATTTTTCGTGTTTCCTCTGATTAATACCTGGCAAATGCCGAAACAATACCGAAACAATCGGGCCGCGGACCGCGCGCGATCTTTCCTTTCTCTTCCTTGACCTATTCTCACCTCTTTCTTACACACTTACTGGCACAATATTATCACACTTGTCGGGAGACCGGTCGGGAGCTTAGAGCTTGTCCCGGCTGGGGCGGTGCCCCGCTGGTGGAAGAGTCCTGGTTAGGGGAAACCCCACTAGCCGACGGTAGGTCGGCGCCGAATCTCGCCATCCAGTGGGGAAGATCACCCGCATCTCCTGAGATTAATCGTGCACTATACTTACGGGACTAATGCCCAAAGCCGTTGACGCGCCCGGCAACACGAGAAAATCAATCAATGAATCACTCAATCAAGTAGTGTGTCATTAACATCGCCCAACAAATCACACGATCTTAACTGATGTTGCTTTGAGGGGGGTTACCTGGTTGGAAAACACGCTATCCGACGGGTATCGGACCGGGAACGGTAGCTTAGTTTATCAACTGATTTCACTGCAGCGCCTCTGACCGGGAGGTACTAGTTCGAGTCCTGACGGCGGCAGGATATTTGACGCTGGCTTTTCAGCTAGGTCGAATTCAGTCGCTGTCTGGAGGAGAATTCTAGCTGCCGGTTGCTCTGATCGGTAGTTTTCCGTGGTTTCTCTGATCAACACCAGGCGAATGCCGGAGCAGTACGCTACCAAACGGGCCACGGACCGCGCGCGATCTGTCCTTCTTCTTCCTTGCCCTATCCTCTCCCCTTAAACACACACACTTACTCTAACATGCACTACACTACCACATATTCCGGGAGACCGGTCGGGAGCTTTGAACTTGTCACGGCTGGGCCGATGCCCCGCTGGTGGGAGAGTCCTGTTTAGGGGGAAACCCCGTTGGCCGACGGTAGGTCGGCGCCGGATCTCGCCATCCAGCGGGGGAAGATCACCTCCATCTCCCGATGAAAAACATCCACTACACTTACGGGACTAATGACCAAAGCAGTTGACGCGCCCAGAAGTAGGAAAAAATCAATCAATCAACCGACGGATATCGTATCTCGCCATCCGGCGGACGAATATCACAGCCACCTCCCAAGCAAAAACATGCCCTATACTTATGTCGTTAGCAGTTAACGCGCGTGGCATCGTGAATGAATCAATGAATCTTAATATTATTATTTAACAGGTAATTATTACATAGAAATTAGAAAAGTTTATGCTAAGTGGCTAGGCCTTAAGCCATTACAATACCTACATTCTACCGCGTTGTAACCTTTCGTATTCACCCCAAATGGTCTCTCCATCGCATCAATGCCTGTTGCTAAGTGCAGGTGTGTTGTGCAGGCGCGTCGCTGGCGGCGCTGGGCGGGCGGCGCGCCGGGCGGGACGACTGGTGGGAGCAGGTGGCCGCGCTCAAGCCGCCGCGGGGCTACCGCTTCTTCGGGCTGGGCGCCGGCTCGGCCCCGCCCCCGCGCCCCGGCCCCCGCCCCGCGCCCCGGCCCCGGCCCCGCCCCGGCCACGCCCACGCCCACGCCCTCGCCCTCGCGCGGCCTCGCCCCGCCCGCAGCCCGCCGCTCCCTGCCCGCTGGGCGCGCGCCGCTCCCTCGCGCAGCGCTCCTGACGACGCGGCTTTTTAGCTTTGTAAGGCTTTTAATAAAGGAGTTGTTTGGAGCGCGCGCCTTTCTTTGCTCAGGGCATCAACGGATGTCTCTGCAGCGCCTCTCACCGGGAGGTCCTACGTTCCCACTCCCCACGGCGGCAGGATTTTCCACACTAGCTTTTCAGCTAGGTCGAATTCAGTCGCTGTCTGGAGGAGAATTTTAGCGGCCGGCTGCTCTGATCGGTAGTTTTCCGTGGTTTCTCCGATCAACACCAGGCGAATGCCGGAGCAGTACCCTAACAAACGGGCCACGGACCGCGCGCGATCTGTCCTTCCTCTTCCTTGTCCTATCCTCTCCCCTTACCAACTTACACTAACATACACTACACTACCACATATTCCGGGAGACCGGTCGGGTGTTTAGAGCTTGTCCCGGCTGGGGCGGTGCCTCGCTGGTGGGAGAGTCCTGGTTAGGGGGAAACCCCACTAGCCGACGGTAGGTCGGCGCCGGATCTCGCCATCCAGCGGGGGAAGATCACCGCCATCTCCCGAGAAAAACATGCACTACACTAACGGGACTAATGAGCGAAGCAGTTGACGCGCCCGGAAACACGAAAAAATCAATCAATCAAAAACCAACAGACGATACTGTGCAGGTTCATTCATGTTTTGGCACGCTCAGACCAGTTAATCAGACACTGTGATGTGTCACTATTGAGGTGCCTATGAGCTTGTTAGCAAGAATATCACAAGAAATATATTTCTTTCCTTTGTGTTTAGAAGTGTAATGTGTAAGCTGTGTTTCAGTGTTTTGTATTTTCATCATGCCAAGAATGTGTGTATATCGTACAGATCATTCCTACAGCGAGCTGACTTGAAAGACTCACACGCGAAATTGATCGCCACTTGCGGAAAAGTGTTATCAACATTACTTTGGCTGTCAAGATGGTGCCATTTGCAATTCGTATAATTTGGGAGCCAAAGTGATCATCTAAGTAATTGTTATTTCTGTTTGACAAATGAAAAAGGAATCCCTGACCAGAAAAGTGTGTCATATTCGTGAATCCTGAAAAATATGTTACCTCCATTTAGAAGGACTGAAAACTTTCGTAAAAGCTATGGATATGGATGGTCTGATGGATTCTCGAACTTGAAATTGAAATTTCCCAAAGTAAGTGATTGAAAAAATTGTAAAAATAAGCTTTGGAAGCAAGCTGTGCGAAATTAGGAAAGTAAGCTTTGGAAAATTTGCTACATTGAAAGGAGGGAAGTTTTTAAGACTACAGATGCTATCACTAATTGTTGATGGACATTTTGAACTGTTAAATCTATTTGGAAAAGCAACCTGTCAGTCTTTCAGAAATTAATATTACAATTTCCTTGAAAACCATAATGCAGAAAACTATCGGACATAGTGCCTGATCTTCTGCATTCTTATAAAGCTATAGAATGTAACCTATCTTTGAAAATTAACTTCTTCGACTCTGATTTAGACTTCTCGGAAAATCGTGTGTCTGTCAGCAATGAGCACGGGGAGCGTTTTCATCAGTAAATTTTGCACAATTGAAAACAGGCACTAAGGCAAGTATGTTGACGGACTACTGTTGGACCAAGAAGAGAGATGTTCCTGGTAGAATATGCCTGAAAATCATCATTGCCATTTCCTAGATACAAAATGAGTAGTTAGAATTTAAAGCATAACAAGTATTATAAACTTTAGAGTTGGATAGCTAGTTATCAATTTTATTTAAAATTATAAAAAATTCAAATGAGTATCACACAAAACTCCTGCGTGAAGGGGAAAAACTGAAATGATATTTGAATACAGTATGGACAATACTTACATAATGTGTTGTTTTTATTCTTGAGAAAGAAAAAAGTATTTTTTTACACCAGAGTAATTAATACCAACTCGATCACCTTACCTTTAATAGCTTATAAGCCCTAGTGTATTCATTATAAGCCAGTACATTTAGTAATTTTAGTAGTTTTCTGCAATACGAAAGTCATTCAGGGAAGTTGTCATCATATCAGTATGACTCACTTGATAATTCAAGTGAATAATACATATAATTAAGTCATTTAATTATTGCTGTAAATTAATTTGGGAAGATCGAGTTACCTTGTAAAAGCATAAATTATGAAAATAAAAGGAACACAAAGATTCTGGTGTAGCTGAGCTTGAAAGTAATAATATGCCATGACTAAAACACTATAATAATACTCTGAAAGCATCAGTTTGCATGAATTGCATAAATGTGAGGAGACTGAATAAAACATAGAAATTACACTAGAATTGACGTGAAATGCTGTAAGGAAAAGCATAACATACACTAGTGCTGTGATTTACATGCATTTTCATTTTTTTCTGTTAACTAAAACATCCCGTTTGAACGAATTGTATAAGTTTTGAGGCATTTATAATCAATTTAAGCTACTTCTCTTTCGCATATTTTCGTGTAAATCATCATAATTGCATATTTTTGCATATTTGGGGCATATTTGCATATTTGTATTGCATATTCACCCCTCAACCACGAAAAGAAGCCCTACCGTTAGTTCCCTCAGGGTGTAAGTACCTCTGGCAATTCTCTCGCCACGTGCTTTTTTTAAATTTTTTTAAAAAATTTATTGTGTTCCTGTTCAACATACATACATGTTTTCCAGAGTTGTGAATAGAAACATATATGACGTTTGGTTTATTTCCTAACTGTGGGTGCCCTGAATGGGTGCGTTCAATGTTTTTGGTTTATGTTGAAAAATTTTAATTATTTTTGAAAGAAAATTGAAATCACAGAGAATGATCGATGATATGATTATTCGATGGAGGATATATCATGAGGCCAATTTCCTGCTGATTTAGGGTGGTCGGAATCTGTCTTTAGGGAAGCGTGAATTTATACGTAAGTTCGGTTCTACTGTACGTCCAAGGATGAATATAAAAGGCGCTGGGAGATGTAGAGAGTGGTGAAAAGAAATTTTCGGACAGTTTAGAAATGTGTTCTTTTACTGTGGGAATTTGACGTTTATTGTAGATTTGCTTGTTTGAAATAAACCATGGGGCTTTAATGATAATTATTAAAACTTTATTTTGTACAGTTTGCAGTATGTTTATGTTATATTTTGCAGCATTTCCCCATATCGGGCATGCGTACGTCATTGTTGGTCTAATTATAGATTTGTAAATTATTATTCCGGTATCTATTTTAAGGGAAGATTGTTTGTTAATTAGAGCGTAAAGGTGGGATATTTTTGCTTGTGTTTTTGTTCCTGTTGTGTGGATGTGTGTTTTCCAGTTTAGTTTTGTGTCAAGTTGCATTCCTAGATACTTGATTGCTGGGAATATTTTCGTTGTGCATAATTAACTCGCCACGTGCTGTGGTAGATCATGTGACCTGCTCTGAAGCAATGGGCTTCCGAGAATATGTTTACGTTGCCATAGCCACGGATCAGCGTCGCCATTCGCCTGAATCGCACGAAGTCGCTCGAGAAGCACGCTAAGATCTGTCATCGTAAGTATCAGTCGAAACGAAATATGCATCTGCCGAGCGCCTCTGCGTGCCCACACACACGGCCCAAACGTGGAGGGGTGTGAAAAGAGTCAGGCTCGTGAATTTGTGACACAGATGATCTGGGAATGCGCCTTTTGTTCGCTGAGTAGTGAAGGAGACGAGCCGGAGCTGATGCATAATGTTTTCAACGGCCGAGATTTCCACATTAAAATTTTTATTAATTTTTATGCTTAGACATTACACTACACTATTTCGCATATTTCACTTTTTTAATGATATATGTATAATATTATTACATTATATATATAAATATATATATATATATATAAATATATACTTGACCTGTGACTTGTTATGACAATGTCACAGCAAAAATTAGGAATGGTTTCATATGTCATCACTGCCCAACAAACGTAGGTTCGTCTTGACGTTTTCGGGTGCTTCTCAAAAATCAATGGAACCGACATATGGGTGGATACAATATATATATATATATATATATATATATATATATATATATATATATATATATATATATATATGCGTAGGAGCTCAGTGCAAAACTTTAATAATAATGCATAAAATACTATTTAATTTCAAGAAATAACCGGGACCGGTAGCTCAGTGCATCAACTGATGTCACTGCAGCACCTCTGACCGGGAGGTCCTAGGTTCCAGTCCTGACGGCGGCAGCATTTTCCACAGTAGCTTTTCAGCTAGGTCGAATTCAGTCGCTGTCTGAAGGATAATTCTAGCAGCCGGCTGCTCTGATCGGTAGTTTTCCGTGGTTTCTCCGATCAACACCAGGCGAATGCCCGAGCAGTACCCTACCAAACGGGCCACGGACCGCACGCGGTCTGTCCTTCCTCTTCCTTGCCCCATCCTCTCCCCTTACACACACACATAAACTAACATGTGCTACACTAACACATATTGCGGGAGACCGGTCGGGAGCTTAGAGCTTGTCCCGGCTGGGGCGGTGCCCCGCTGGTGGAGAGTCCTGGTTAGGGGAAAAAAACATGCACTACACTAACAGGACTAATGATCAAAGCAGTTAACGCGCCCGGAAACACGAAAAAATCAATCAATTATATATATATATATATATATATATATATATAATATATATATATATATATATATAATTAATATGTGTGTGTGCATATTTCCCTGTTTTTATTGCATATAAATCGCAGCCCTACCTATATCATTCGAAGGAGCTACAGCGCGATGAGGTACAGGGGCGCCCAGTAGACGTCGCTTGCGCTGAGGCCACCAGGAATGACCTTCCTGAGTTGAACGCAGCTCGCGCAGGCGCCGGCTGAGCCCACGCAAGGAGTGTTTGGCCGTCACTGCTCACTGCTCTCCCATTTGTACCTACCTGGTGGAGGCTGTGACCTCCAGGACAAGAACAGTTATCAAATTTGCATAAATTGGAAATGAATTTGGGGTGCATCAAGGAATAGTCCTAGGAAGATATTAGGAGCATTACGTTTTTCTAACCTTCAAGGTAAAGAGTAAGAATTGATTCATTTTGAAAAAGTAAATAAAACGACAATTAAAAGATTTTGTACAAGTGTATAATTATGAAATAAATATAATTCAATCATTGATCATAAGTCTCAATACTAAAAAGATGCTAATAATAATAATAATAATAATAATAAATAAAAAGTATTAATATAAATTGAAAAATAAAACAGAATAACAAACTTTTAAAAAAAAATTAATAACATAGTTAATACTCAATTAACTATCCGTAAAGCTATCTTTAAGTTAATATTACTTAGATCTTTGGAATTTGCTTTGTCGCAGTCGAAAGTTACCTTTCCGCTTTCGCCAGGGGCGATCGGAAGTAAGGGAGAGGGGAATGCTGGGGCAACTTAACTTTTGCCCCGACTACGAAGTCCCAAAATTTTGGGGCCCCCAAATCTTTTTCATTCAACAATTTTTGTTAATGTATTATCTCTAATCTAAATGTATCGCTACAAGTTATTTCTGAAGCATTTCTTCTGAAAAAAAAAAAAAAAAAAAAAAAAGAAGGAATCAGTTGATGGGGCGTCGGCTCTACTTGAGCGGCTCGGCGTACATGTAGTTGCGCTCCTCGGCGCAGGATTGCGCGCGCGGCGGGGGCGCCGGGGGCGGCGGCAGCGCGGGCAGCGGGGGCGGCAGCGGCGAGCGCTGCGGGGGCGGCAGCGTCCCGCACGCGTAGTCGTACTCGTACTGTGGCGGCGCCAGGCGCTCCCCTGCAATGACCCAAAACATCGCCGAAAACGATCGATGAAATGGTCTTAAGCCCGGTATACACGGTACAGTTCTCGAGCAGATTCTCATACAGGTTCTATGTAGAAAAAGGAAGCGGAAAAGGAAGTTTATCACAAGTCATTTGGGCACCCTTTGGACACACATTTGGATCGAAATCTGTGTCCAAATTGTGGTGAAATTATTTCTACATCTCATATATTAGTCGAATGTCCTTTCACAAGTGATCTCAGGAAAATATTAAACTTGGATAATGATATCCATTCCTCATTAAATTCTACTTCGCAGTGTGACAAAATTATTAAATATTTATGTGCTGCAAAACTTGAAAAAGAGAGAGAGAGAGAGACCACACAATCGCACTAACCTTAAGATCGAATGAATCGACCGATCACCGTTAGTTAATCATTCTGCCGCTAGAGGCGCTTGAGTCAAACTGTAGGCTCTCTGCATGAAAAATTATGAATATGTTCATATAGAAAAAGTGCAATCTGGATTGCGTGTCCAATCTGCATGAAAACTTTACCGTGTATACCGGACTTTAAAATGTTCCAGAAGAATTGTAATGTCACTCATAAGAGTGACCATAAGAGTGGATCCCTTCCTACCGAGGATTAAAGGGAAATGAAGAAGCTGACTACTCAGCAAAGAACGCTTCTAAACTTCCTTGACCAATAACTCCATGTCTGGTTCCCTTGAAAACTTTAAAAAACTTCTTCTATTATCAACATTACGACTATGGGATTTGAAATGGAAATAAAAATATTCAAAATTACGTCTAGTTAGGAATCCAATACTCCCCTTTTCCCCAATTTAAAAGAAAAGATCATGTTATTTTATCAAGACTCCGAATTGGCCATTTTAAATTGAGTCACATTTATTTCAAAAGACAAATCCAAATCTGTGTCCAAATTGTGGTGAAATTATTTCTACATATCATATTCCCATATATTAGTCGAATGTCCTTTCACAAGTGATCTCAGGAAAATATTAAACTTTGATAATGATATCCATTCCTCATTAAATTCTACTTCGAAGTATGACAAAATTATTATATATTAATGTGCTGCAAAATTGGAGAGAGAGGAGAGAGAGAGAGAGAGAGAGAGAGAGAGAGAGAGAGACACTAAGTGTTTTCTTGTAAAAATAAAAAAATTAACATGCATGTTATTTTATCAAGACTCCGAATTGGCCATTTTAAATTGAGTCACAAATTAAGTCAGAGACACATTTATATGTGTCTGTGAATGCTTTGACTTGTCAAAACACAACGTCATCAAATATGTTATATAATTAAATGTCTATATTGATAATTGCAAAACATGTTTTGATCGCTTATGACCATGAAGTTGTAGAACGATTTAAAATAAAGGAAAATATTGATCGCAACCACTTCAGATGAACAACTCAAGCTGTTGGATATGTTACTTTCGTTCACTTAAAGACTTCTTCGTTTTCTTTAAGTGAACTCAGCTTGCAAACGTTTGGTTTGGACTGTTCTTTATAAACAAATCCTGCCTTTATTTATCGTGAAATCGGCCCAAGTGACAATGGCAACGATAGGCGTCACAGAGACCTTAGATTAAATAGCACTCACAACGGTGGACATTACAACACATTAGCGAAAAAATCGAAAAGGCTACTCAGAAATTCTGTGGTGAGCATTTACTGAATCTCGTAAATATTGTTTGAAGCAATTACCATTAAAATGATATTCAAATCGATGAAATCAGGGGAAAATGGCGTAAAAATGTTAAAAATGACTTATTAGTCGGAATGCACGAAAAGGCAAAAATGAAAATGGGTCATTTCCTTTTGTTATAATATACAATTAATTTCTATATTTAACGGCATTGTTCTAAAATGAAAAGGAAAAAAATGACATTTCATTAAAATCCGACCCTAGTGATGGCAAATTTTATCAAAACAACAATACATCGATATTTTCATACATCACCAAAAGACTTTCAATGTCGATAAAATCATCGACAAAAACGTCTGTTTAGATAATGATAAAACATTATATTTTCCCATCCTGTTAAAAATTTTAATTAGAGTATTTTAATGATATACGTTACTGCTCAATTTTGATTGGTCACGTTTAAGTAGTATGTTAATAATAATGTTTATAAACATAAATCGAATGTAAAGAAGGAAATAAAAAATAAAGGACATCGTGTTTTGCTATTTTTCCAACTTTCATTCATTGAAGAAAGATGTCCTGAATCTAATGTATACATAATTTAGTATAAAATATATTAAAGCTCTCTGTCTCAAAGTGTTCTTATTTAAATTACATCAAGAATGAGGCCAACCTACAGCGACGTTTGGTGAGTGGCAAAACCGCTGCAGCTGAATGAAATGGACATTCAAACGATCAGAATTCCCGTGTGCATACGCTGTTGTGGGAACACTGAGTTCAGTTACACTGTGGTTTTCACGCAGTCACTCTCCAATCGGGAGCTTACACGTCACTATATGTAGTGACGATTGGAGCACTGTCATAGCTGGCCGAACAGCTGACGAAACGTCAAGTTCAACTGTGTGAAAAGCGCAGTATACTTCGTAACAGCGCCAGTTCCCGCACTCACCGCAGACAGTGGTGGCGCTGCCGTTCAGCGTGTGCAGGTCAGCGCGGTCCTCCCTCAGCTGCTGCCAGGACACGTCCAGCTGCTTCCGGTCACGGCTCCTGCGCACACCCGCCACTTCCGCTCCCAAACTCACCCCACCAGGATTGATTTTTTCGTGTTTCCGGGAGCGTCAACTGCTTCGGTCATTAGTCCCGTTAGTGTAGTGCATGTTTTTTCGCGGGAGATGGCGGGTGATGTTCCCCCGCTGAATGGCGAGATCCGGCGCCGACCTTCCGTCGGCTAGTGGAGTTTCCCCCTAACCAAGACTCTCCCACCAGCGGGGCAACGCCCCAGCCAGGACAAGCTCTAAGCTCCCGACCGGTCTCCCGGAATATGTGGTAGTGTAGTGCATGTTAGTGTAAGTGCGTATGAAAGGGGTGAGAATAGTTAAAGGCAGAGGAAGGAAAGATCGCGCGCGGTCCGTGGCCCGTTTGGTAGAGAACTGCTCCAGCCGCTAGAATTCTAGAAGTACCGATCAAAGCAGCCGGCCGCTAGAATTCTCCTTCAGACAATCCTCCTCCAAAAATCCTGCCGCCGTCAGGTCTCGAACCTAGGACCTCCCGGTCAGAGGCGCTGCAGTGGTTTCTTGCTTAGATTAAAAAAACTGCTATATTACAAAAAGATCTAACTCTCCGCCCCCTTCTTTCTTTCTTTCTTTCTTTAATTCTTTCCCTTTCATTTCTTAAGATGTTTTTAAATTATGAACTATGTTAATTCTAATTTTGTTTATATTTTTCTTGTATCAGAAAACTGATGATGATGGCTAAGCAATCGAAAGGTGGTCTTATTGAAATAAATAGTATTGTTGACAATGACAACGCCTTCAATCATTTCAATCATGAGTACCTTGATGATAATCTTTCAGGACACTAGATAGGACGAAGTGATTCGATTGAGTCGCCACCGCGTTCTACGGATCTAACTCCGTTTGACTTCTTTCTGGGGAAGTCTTAAGAATGATGAAAACTGTACCAGCCACACTGGCAGCTCTTTGGGAATAAATACAAAAGTTATGTGCTGCAATCACTGAGGACACATTCATAAATATTGTCGAACAGTAGTTGAATTACTCAGATGTATATCGACGCTGATATAGTGGGCATTTGGAGCACCTGTTGTAACGGTTGTATCTTTAAAAGTCTAACATGATTAGTGTTCATCATTTTCTGTTTGTGTGAATTGCTCTTCGTTATTGATTAATCGATTGATTGTTGGTGATACCAGTCGCGTCAAGTACTAGCGTCATTAGTCCCATAAGCGTAGTGCTTGTTTTTGCTCGGGAGGTGGCGGTGATCCCGCTGGATGACGAGATCCGGCGACGGATCTGACGAGATGACGAGCTGACCTACTATCGGCTAGCGGGGATTTCCCATTAACCAGGACTCTCCCACCATCGGGGCACCGCCCCAGTCGGGACAAGTTCTAATTCCAAACCGATCTCCCGGCATGTGTGGTAGTGTAGTGCATGTTAGTGTAAGTGTGTGTGTAAGGGGAGAGGATAAAACAAGAAGAGAAAGGAAAGATTGCGCGCGGTCCGTGGCCCGTTTTGTAGTGAACTGTTCCGGCATTTGCCTGGTGTTGATCGGAGAAACCACGGAATTCTCCCCAGACAGCGACGGAGCTCGACCTATGTGACAAGCTGTTGCGGGACCTCCAGGGCAGGGGCGCTGCAGTGCGTGGGAGGAGCGCTACCTGCGTCCGGCGTAGAAGGCGAGCGGCAGCAGGAAGACGCACACCGTCAGCGCCACCAGCGCCACGAGCAGCGTGCTGCTGCTCCCGCACGGGTGGTGGTGGCGCTGGCGGGGGGGCGGCTGCTGGCGCCCCGCGACGGCGGGCACCGCGGGGTGGGCGGTGACCAGCGGCGGGGGCCCAGGCACGGGCCCATGCGGGGGATCTGCACACAGCGGACGCAACACGTCAGGCGGGGGCCGGGGTGGGGGCGTTGAACAGGGGCGGGGCCCATGATCTGCACACACAGCGGACGCAACACGTCAGGCGGGGGCGGCAGGGGCCGGGGTGGGGGCGGTGAATAGGGCGGGGCCCATGATCTGCACACACAGCGGACGCAACACGTCAGGCGGGGGCCGGGGTGGGGCGGTGACCAGGGCAGGGCCCATGAACTGTACACACAGCGGACGCAACACGTCAGGCGGGGCGGCGGGGGCCAAGGTGGGGCGGTGACCAGGGCGGGCCCATGAACTGTACACACAGCGGACGCAACACGTCAGGCGGTGGCGGCGGGGCCGGGGTGGGGCGGTGACCAGGGGCGGGGCCCATGATCTGCACACACAGCGGACGCAACACGTCAGGTGGGGGCGGCGGGGGCCGGGGTGGGGGCGGTGACCAGGGGCGGGGCCCATGATCTGCACACACAGCGGACGCAACACGTCAGGCGGGGGCCGGGGGGGGGGCGGTGACCAGGGGCGGGGCCCATGATCTGCACACACAGCGGACGCAACACGTCAGGCGGGGGCCGGGGTGGGGGCGGTGACCAGGGGCGGGGCCCATGATCTGCACACACAGCGGACGCAACACGTCAGGCGGGGGCCGGGGTGGGGGCGGTGAACAGGGGCGGGGCCCATGATCTGACACACAGCGGACGCAACACGTCAGGCGGGGCCGGGGTGGGGCGGTGACCAGGGCGGGCCCATGATCTGCACACACAGCGGACGCAACACGTCAGGCGGGGCCGGGGTGGGGCGGTGACCAGGGCGGGCCCATAATCTGCACACACAGCGGACGCAACACGTCAGGCGGGGGGGCCGTGGTTGGGGCGGTGACCGGGGGGGGGCCATGATCCGCACACACAGCGGACGCAACACTGACAATTTAGGAAGCACCGAATTAAGAGATGTGTTTTGCGAAAACCTTCAAGAGGAACGATGTAATTTTAAATTAATTTAAAAGGCAGCTTTGACGAAGTTCTGACCGCCCTTTTTATTCAGTTTTATATTTAAATACGATGCCCAACTGTCTCTGAGATTGAGAACATCGGTTCTACTCATTTTTGGTTTAAAATTGATAATTGCCCTTTCACCCTACTCTCCTCCTCCCCCCTCCTCCACCCTTACCCCTTCCCCTAGAAATGTTTCTCTCAAACCTCGGCTCCGCTCATAAAGCATTTCCCTTTCGAGTTCAGAAGTTACTGCATTCATAAGATTTGATTTTATTTTAATTTTTTTTTTCAATATTTATAGGAAGAAATGTTTACTGTTTCATATAATAGGTGCAATTTTGTTAAAATAAGCATAAAACGTATGTAACTCTCATTAATTAAAATTTTATTATGTGGTTGTAATTTTAAATTTAATACGACTACTTTCATATGACAGTGTACTACAATACAAATTGATTTTAATACATTTGCAATTGTATGAGTAATGAATTTTATTGAATTTTATTTGTTTGTAGATAATATAGACCACCACGAATCCCTAGTGGAGTTGATGATGACGTTAGTGGATTCTACTACTATCATTCTATACTATGATATTGGACATTGCGTCCAACCGAGACTGTGAAGGTTAACTATTATAATGTAATATTTATGTATGTGCTTTAGATAATAGTTGTAACAGTACAATAACAAACGTTTAAATTGTAGAATGTGTTTTGTTTGCAGCATCTGAAGATGGAGGTAATCCATCTCCGAAACGTTATGTAATGTTTTGTAACTAATACACATACAAAGTGATAGTCAATAAAAACTTATTGAACCTCACATTATTGTTATATCACACAACAGAATGTTAGTGCAAGATTTTTACGGATTTGTAACTGCCAAGAAAGGGCAGAAACTATTTCTTCTGTGCTGTGTGCAAGGGCAAAAAAAAAAACTATCCTGAATGTAAAAGGAGATTTTAACTAGTAGTGCTACAGAATGGCACTATCATGTTAGTTAGTTTTCTTATCTCCTTAATCTGTGCCATAGAGGTAGTAAGTAGTCTGTGTAAATAACTGTGCTACTTTTAGGTTTTGCCCCACTGTTTTCTCAGCTGCAATTTATTGGCGAAGAAAAGAGATTTATTCACGTTTGTTCTTGCGTTTTGCGAATACCTAATGGTAAAATTGAAATATGTCTTTAAGAATGCTATAGGAGAGTAAAATAGAAGATTTATACTATAAAATGGTACTATAGACGAAAAGGTATTGTAATCGTGCGCTCGATAATGGCGAAATTTCAGCAAAAAAAAAAAAATTAATTTCAGGCCTTAATATTGAAACGCGGATAAATATTTTTCTTATACATAGCATATTACTTCTTCTAACATGTTATGTAGTCAGAATCCGTGACTTATGGGTCCTTGATACACATGAATTAATTGACAGCAAAACGCCTGTTTGTGGTCAACGCTACTGGCTAAACCGTTCAGCTGATTTTCAAAGTTTATCTAGTGATTTAAATCTATCTCGATTTAAATGAACTCGAGACTCCTGAGTGTGAAAGTGGTATTTTTATTTTGAGGGATTCTTGCCTCAACAACATTTTCATAATTTTCTCAAAGTTACTCCAAATTGTTTGATTAAACTCTGTTCTCGGATAGCTTAAGAACGCTTAAAAATTGTGTTAGTCTCATTTTCGTTGAAATCCCTGATTTTTCGAAAATTTCAAAACTTCAAAAGTCTTGTTCGGCGAGTTTCTATGAGTACAATATTGAAAACAGAGATTTCAAAAATAAAATATGTTGTTGAAAAAAGGTCATGTACAAGTTTTTTTAGTTTCCACGTAATTTGATATGAAATACAGGCAATTTTTAATCAATTATCTTCTCAAAATTTACTACATATAGGAACAAGATTATCCAGTTTTTCGATATCTGGGATCTTCAATACGATTTTTGAAAAAATCGCCATCAAAATGTTCGGATTATCAGAAAAAAATGTACCATGCTCATACAAATACATCTATATGATTACCACACACAATGCAACGTAGCGGGCGATGTGAGAAAATGGCAACGTGGTGTTGCGACATGCGGAGTGGCAATGTTGTGGACAACAGAGCACAGAACGTACTACATAACCGCTCGCATGCGGGAGTGGTTGCTCCATTGTTTAGATGAGTTGACGCAGTTTGTGCCGCTGGTGGTGTATGGGGTATTCTATGTACAATATTCAGAATTGGGTTCACTTATACTGTGTTGATGCTTTTTCGTTCATAAATTAAGTTAATACAAATCAAGTGGTTTTTTTTCTTTATTTTTTCGTTCATCCCGAATTTTGTTCGGATTTTCCGAATTTCGGATTTTCCGAACTTCCGATTTGTGGGGTTCTACTGTACTGTTCTTACTACAGAAGTATATAGTAGGGGGGCATAGTAACTAAAGCAGCTCTAATTTCTCCCCCGTATTTTCACCCAAAATTACGCAAAACTTCTCAAATTTTCGAAAAATTGTTCATGACCTTGTTTCAAAAT
This sequence comes from Teleogryllus oceanicus, assembly GCA_964035755.1. Classification (NCBI taxonomy): domain Eukaryota; kingdom Metazoa; phylum Arthropoda; class Insecta; order Orthoptera; family Gryllidae; genus Teleogryllus; species Teleogryllus oceanicus. The sequence goes on from CAXIVR010000005.1 coordinate 7,563,917, forward strand.
CCATCTTTAATGAAAAGATTTCTTCATAAAATCTCTTTCTTCATAATTGTAGTTGTAGGAAGACGCCAGAAAAAATGAATTTTTGCAATTTTCGAAAAATCAGAGTTTTCAACGGAAATAAGACCTGCGCCATTCTCTTAAACGTCCTTCACACTATCCAGCAACAAAATTTAATAAAAGACGATGGAGCCGTTTCTTGAAAATTTGGAAAATTTCCCAAGGGCCCATGTTAAGTACCCATAAAATTAAGATTTCGGTTTCAAAGTCCAGGCACCGCGACATCATCGATTGGGGAATATCAGTTTTCGAGAAAATAGGTTAAACGGTCTAGCGGCTAGTGTTGTTCACAGACGGACAGACAGACGAACAGATGTTTTACGTCATTCGATTTTTCGATATCAAAGCTCCACAAAACATTGATTCTCGCCGCACCACGGTTAGAATATTTTTTCTAAATTTAACAACTGGAGTTGCGCAACTGGAGGCGCAACAAGGGGCGGCGATCAATTCAATATAGCTCCCACTTTTTCGTTACTAGGTCCCCGTAATTAGTTTTTTCTGCCGAAAATTCGCGGTTTTTTCGCACAACATTACATACCTTTCTCTTTACTCCGTAGCGAGAAAGTAAAATACTCGTACATTTGGAGCCTGAAGCGCCGCGTCCAGAGAGTTGCATCAATTGTCCTTTTAAGAAAAACAGCGTTTCGTGCTCCCAATTAATAATGCCGTTCACTTACCTAGATATTCGCTGCAAGTGATCCAATCGGTTGCTTGTTGTGCATTATAATCGTCTGAATCGATTCGACGAACTCCCAGCTGTTGAACAAAAAATTCACTTTGTGAAATGAACGAATGTATTTCTAAGCCATTAATTGAAAAGATCATTGTCAAAGCATCATTTGCCATTACTATTATTACAATTTGCACTTATTGTTTTTTACATATGATTATATTTTTAAGACGCTTCTTATATTTTTTCAAGTAGTGCATTTTTCGTATTTTTTAACGGTATCCGAAAACCATTTCATTCCATCTTGGACTGAAAGAGTGAATGCCAACAGTATAACTACTTAGCCAGTTGCGCACCCAAGATAAGGGGTCAAGGAGCTTCATTCCCCCTAGAGAGCCAAATTTACATAATTAAAATTTGTAGCATTTACTATTTTTCTCTACTAATGCAATTCATTCAATAAATCAATTGTTTACGTTACAGGTGTTTCTCTCAATGATTTATTTGATATACCTTATATTAAACTATTGTAAGTTGTAAGACGGAAAGGCAGGCTCAATGACTTGAGCCTCGTCAGGAATAAAATATTTATTTATTTAAATATTTATAATATTATAAATCAACAAATAAAAATGCATATTATATTCAGCATAAATTAAAATTATTTTTAACAAAACGTCCATTCTGTCTGGGCATTACACCTGTAGCCCCCTTCCCCGAGAAAAAGTTTGGGTGCGCCTCTGAATTTAGTGCCTACTTATACTTACAACCGGGAGCGGTAGCTTAGTTTATCAACTGATGTCACTGCAGCGCCTCTGACCGGGAGGTCCTAGGTTCGAGTCCTGACGGCGGCAGGGTTTTCGACGCTAGCGTTTCAGCTTGGTCGAATTCAGTCGCTGTCTGGAGGAGAATTCTAGCGGCCGGCTGCTCTGATCGGTCGTTTTCCGTGGTTTCTCCGATCAACACCAGTCGAATGCCGGAGCAGTACTCTACCAAACGAGCTACGGACCGCGCGCGATCTGTCCTTTCTCTTCCTTGTTCTATCCTCTCCTCCTACACACACACTTACACTAACATGCACTACACTACCACATACACTACTGTTTGTGGAAATTGCAACACCAAGAATAAATGGATCTAGCGAAATGATATTCAATGCACTGTGCACCCATGCCACAGGCACTACTTTATTTCATTTGCAGTACCATCAAATACATGGATACATGCCAAGTCAGTAAATTGTGAAGCCACCACGCGCATCCACAATACGCCGGTACACGGCGCGGCATTGAGCTAATAAGAGTCTGTATCGCTTCTCGTGGCAGGTCCTGCCATGCTCCTTCAAGCCGCGTCCAGAGTTCGGCGGTGGAAGCTGGCGGAGGTGCCTGGCGGACCAGCCTCTGGGAAAGCATGCTCCACACATGTTCAATTGGCGACATGTCAGGTGAACGAGCCGGCCACGGAAGGAGCTGTACCTGGTGTTCATTGAACACACGTTGCACGATGCGGGCGATATGGGGTCGCGCATTGTCTTGCTGGAATATCGCTCCAGGCGAGCGTTGTACGAAGGGCACGACCTCCGCCCTCACGACTTCCTCGATGTACCGGTGGGCGTTGAGATTTCCCTCAATGCGAGTAGGCGGGTCCGTGAGTGGTAGCCAATGGCACCCCATACCATTACACCGGGTGTTGGGCCGGTATGACGCTGGCGAATGCATCCCTCCAGATTGCGTTCACCGCGATGTCGGATGGCGGACAAATTGAAGCGGGACTCGTCGGAAAAGATGACTTGCTGCCACTCAGCCCGCCAATGTCGATGTTCGACGCCCCACAGATGTCGGAGGCGTCTGCTGTCGAGAGTCAGTGGAAGGCGCAACAAGGGGCGGCGAGCAATCAATCCCCTTTGCACAAGACGGCGCCGAACACTGCTGGCTTGGCATAGCGATGCCGTGGTCGACGCAGAGGGGCTGCGAGCCCCTCCGCCAAGTGGGGATGTCGCTGTGCGATGGTGTGGCCATACGGTAGGGTGTCGATCTTCCCTCGCCGTAGTGTGATAGCGAGGCCCTGTCCCACGCTGGCGGTGGGTACGACCTTCCGCAGACCACTGACGCCATGTTCGCATGATGGTACTGGCGGCTCGTCCCAGACGTGTGGCAATCTGGCGGTAGGACAACCCAGCTTCTCGCATCCCAACGACCCTGCCCCGGTCGAAGTCCGTCAAGTGTTCGTACTGCACTCGCTGTTGGCGACGAGGCATGGGGTGACTTACAGACAAGTTGTGCGAGCCAAGGGTCGACCTGTCACTGTTTGTAGCCTCTCCAAGGCGCCTCTATTTATACCCGAACATGGTGCGATAAGCCGTCCCTACGTCGCAACCACGTGACTGGCGGCGTTGTAAATGTAATCACCTGGCGATCTCAATGTCACAAACTTATCCACGAAATGCAATGCGTTCAATGCCGCTCCTTCGTGGTGTTGCAATTTCCACAAACAGTAGTGTATTCCGGGAGACCGGTCGGGAGCTTAGAGCTTGTTCCGGCTGGGGCGGTGCCCCGCTGGTGAGAGTCCTGGTTAGGGGGAAACCCCACTAGCCGACGGTAGGTCGGCGCCGGAGCTCGCCATCCAGCGGGGGAAGACCACCGCCATCTCCCGAAACAAAACATGCACTACACCAACGGGACTAATGACCAAAGCAGTTGACGCGCCCGGAAACACGAAAAAACCAAACTAAACTTACAGTGTAAACACTAGTACTATATTTTCCCTTCCTGAAAAAGTAAGGGTCTTGGAGATGCATTACTTTCGAATTACATTTTTATATCATATGCACGAAAAATAATAAGGAATTCTCTATACAATTAGTAAATACAAGTTGGGCTACATTAGCACATAGTTATTCAAATTATTTGTACCGGTTACGTAATATTATTGTAGTACTTGACTTAAATTACCTACAATGAGCGTTGGATCTACATCTGATAGGTTTCAAGGCTTACAAGAAGCAATTTTTGTAAAATAATAACTTATTTTGATGCTATATCTAGGAGACTTCAAGCAACACTGAAGAAAAGCATCTCTCTCCATTTGATCAAAAACCAATCCGACAACACCGACGATGCACAACTTTGCACATACGACTTGCTGGGTCAATATTTGATCAAAAACACTCTTCTACACGTTTTCATTTCAGAATACGCCAGCTTAAGTCGCTTAAGTCGTTTTGAATTTTCCTCTATCGCTCATTTACAAATGTCATGCAAAAAATGCATTATAAACACACCACTTTGTTGAATTATATACTATTACCTCATCAATTGATGCCAAAACGTTTTTTTTTTCTTCAGTTAGCTAAATATACTCGTTAATTCCATGAAAAATCGTTAATTATCTCTATGTTAATAGCACGCGTGCAATTAAAATTTCATCGTGCAATTAAAAACTCACACCCACCAATCAGAATTCAGAAAAGGAGCGAAATAGTGTAATTAAGAAACGATAACACAGACGTAGCAAAGATATTTGCAGTCGGCCATGAAACACGAACAAAAAAGTACATCACATTTTACGTACCTATAATAACATATAAACAGCAAATGAATAAAACTAAATTAGGAAAGTAAACGTTAAGCTAGCTGACTAATGGAACAGCATAAAATATTTAACGTGAATATATTAAATGTTTTACACGTAGAACATTTGGTCTTAGGAATAAGAAAGTAAAAAATGTAAACGCCAGTTGTGTTTACCAGTTCCAAAAAGGAAGCTATACCAAAACTGTGTCAGAAGTGACTAGCTTTCCGCCCCAATACATGTTGTATTCTCCCTCATACCTGTTTTTACTTTTCGTGGGAAGTAATGTTTTCATGACTTTGTCAGCTTGTAATATTTTATCCGTATATGTTCAGTACCTTTCGTTGGCTAATATTTCGTGGAAACAAAAACAATGCAAGGCCCATTAAAATATATCTTCTTCAGAAGCAATACTTCGTCATGAAATGCATGCCGCGGGTGGAAAAGATGTGCTGAATTTTTTAAAAATTTGAATTATTCGTAAATAAAAACGAAAAAATATTGAAGTAACATGTGTAAAGAGGTATAGTTGCACTCATGGTAGTTCCGAAAACTCCCACCTATCGTCGCTAATTTTCTTGAACATACCAGTCATGCAAGTATACCTCTTTATACACTCGTGCCTCCGACGGGGAGCTCCTAGGTCAGAGTCCTTACGGCGCGCCGTAAGATGGATTTTAACGCCGCGGCGGCAGGATTTTAAAACTTTTCAGCTAGATCGAATTCAGTTGCTGTCTGGAACAAGAGAATTCCAGTGGACGGCTGCTCTGATCGGTAGTTTTCCGTGGTTTCTCCGATCAACACCAGGCGAATGCCGGAGCAGTACCCTAACAAGCGGACCACGGACCGCGCGCGATCTGTCCTTCCTCTTCCTTGTCCTATCCTCTCCCCTTACACACACACTTACACTAACATGAATTACACTATCACATATTCCGGGAGACCGGTCGGTAGCTTAGATTGATTGATTTTTTCGTGTTTCCTGGCGAGTCAACTGCTTTGGTTATTAGTCCCGTGAGTGTAGTGTATGTTATTTCTCGGGAGATGGCGATGATTTTTCCCCCTCTGGATGGCGAGATCCGGCGCCGGCCTACCGTCGGCTAGAGGGGCTTCCCCTTAACAAGGACTCTCCCACCAGCGGGGGGGGGAATCCCACTAACCGACGTTAGGTCGGCGCATCCAGCGGGGGAAGATCACCGCCATCTCCCGAGAAAAAACATGCACTACACTAACGGGAATAATGACCAAAGTAGTTGACGTGCCCGGAAACACGAAAAATCGATCAATCAATCGATTATACACTCGTTTCGATCATTACCATTCATTGTCGATTAGACAACGTTGGATTCTTACCTGCACTTGGTGAGCCTGGTACTGAGTGCTGAGGTCCGCGCACAGGAAGTGTGGGTCGTCAGGGCACCGACGCACGAGCCCCCCGAAGGGCTCCCCTCCCGCCGCGGCGAGGGGCGACACCTCCCCCAGCCAGTACCACCTTGGATGTATTTTATGGTCGGTGTTCACCACAAACTGCAGGTAGCTGTGGCACTCCGAATACTGCAGATTGTAAGTCCACCTCAGTTGACGCGTATCGCCATGCTTCCGGCATGATACGTTCTCAGGCAGGCGGGGGGCTGCAGCTATACAAAAGCAGTCCCAGTAATGCGTCAGACTTTTCAAAAGAAATCTTTTTTTTTTTATTTTACGTCAAAAAACAGTTAAAACTGTGTATGGCGTGCTATGGGGAGAAGTGAATTCAGTGCACGTTTTCATAATTCTCTGATCCCTACACTAAGTCACATACTACTAAAATTTAGATTTAAAATAAAATAAACACCGCTCCCATGTAATAAAATCTATTTCAAGGATAAATAAACAATAAGTTTTGGGCTATTATCCACGATGTCCTTCGTCAAGGAATAATACTTCCTGCCGCGACAACATGGAAACGATAATTTGAATAACTATATTTCCCACTGAATTCTAGAAGTCGTGCACAGATAATGAAGTTACAATGAGGTCCAGAAGCAAAACAAGGGGCCATCTCAGCATTTGCTCATGGATCAGGGAAACTGGACGAAAAACCTAATCGAGATGGGGGTCATTGACCCAGAAGCTGCAATACAATACTTGTTACATATTGTTTAGAATTATGCAGTCTAAATGGTAAATAATTCATTAAATATCACGTTAAAATTAACGTTACTTTCGTTGTGATGCTCAGTATAGACTCTAATTGTATAGAAACAGTTATTCTGTTATCATCATTATACATTTGACGCAAGCAAAAATGCTTGAATGTGTCTTCACAAGGACAGTAAGCGCGTATGTTAGGGTACTGCTCCGGCATTCGCCTGGTGTTGATCGGAGAAACCATGGAAAACTACCGATCAGATCAGCCAGCCGTTAGAATTCTCCTCCAGACAGCGACTGAATTCGACCTAGCTCAATAGCTAGTGTCGAAAATCCTGCCGCCATTTTATGTAATGTAAAATGAGATGTATGGATGAAAGAACCGGGGACAGTTTATGCTAATCCATAGAAATATTACTCTTTAAATATAATAATAATAATAATAATAATAATAATAACAACAACAACGTGTGCTACTACTACGAAAAAATATTATTCTAGTACCACTTCATTATTAGAAACGTTTCTGAATTAAATTAAAATAATACTTTATTCGACAATTCTGTGCAAGTTAATAGACCTTAATTCCGTTACAGATTGCAAAAGATATTAGGTTTATTTATGGGGGTCAATAATAAAAATATTACTGTCAATTTTATTCCGAATTCCTCTACTGTTCGCCGTTACTCGTTTTCCAATATGTCAGAAACAAATGTGCCGTTGATAAAAGAAATGAAGCTTCCAAAAACATCTGAAAATGTAATATTTTCTTGTTTTCTCGCGGAAAAAAGATGTTCGTTTACATAAAAACTTTTCAAACCTGAAGAAAGTCTTTGGGGTTTCAAAAACAATGTGTGAAGCATGTTCCCCTTATCCTTATTCTTTTGAGATGCTCTCCTTCTAATCTTAATGTAAGCTTTCATTTCCTCTAAATTTGCTACTGAAGCCCGGCCCTGGAAACGCGCAAATGCTCCCGGCCCACGAGCCTCCCGGACCGGCCGGCACCACCACGAACTACCTCAACGCGCGGATTGCGTCATCTGCCGGCGCCACCACGAACTACCTGAACGCGCGGATTGCGTCATCTGCCGGCGCCACCACGAACTACCTGAACGCGCGGATTGCGTCATCGGCCGGCGCCACCACGAGCTGCCTGTGAGCGCGGGTTGCGTCATCTGCCGGCGCCACCACGAACTACCTGAACGCGCGGATTGCGTCATCTGCCGGCGCCACCACGAGCTGCCTGTGAGCGCGGGTTGCGGCATCTGCCGGCGGTTCCTGCAGTAAATTATTCCAGAATGTTCGCGGGGTTCCGAAAGTTCTCGACGGTAATCGCCGAGTATAAATACGCGGCTGCCGGCGATCACGAGTGAGTCTTAAGCGTGGGTGAGTAGTTGAGGGGATAATGTGACAAAGGCCAGTGCTTAGGACTGTGCGAGTGTGTAAGAGAAGAGTAGTGTAAATAAATAATCAAGAGAAGTGTAGTGTAAATAAATAATCAAGAGAAGTGTAGTGTAAATAAATAAAGAGAAGTGTAGTGTAAATAAATAATCAAGTGTTTTCAGTGATTGTGTTAAGAAACAAAATAAACGTTTTTGTTAAAATAATACCGGAGTTTTAATTCACCACCTAGACACGTAACACTATCAACGCCTTGCGTAGGCTAGGGCACGCAAATTGGGAATCGTCCCCTCTCAGCATGTCATCCTCATAAAGCGAGAGATAAGTGCTGGCAATCGCCTCTGAAGGTCAGGCGAGAAACATCCTATTCGTACCGCGGAGCTGAAAATCGTCGGGAAAACTGTTTCCTCGCGTAACTAAAAGGTACAATCCATCTTTGGCCACGATTTCACTATAATGATTCACTGTACTGGGTCGTTTGGAACTATATTTGATTAATTGAACACTTTTTTTCGTTACATATGGAAAGAAATATTTCTATAAAAACATTCAAAAGTTCTCCTTATGAAATTCTGCGCCCGCTGAAATTTGCCCGCTCCCAAAAATTGCGTGCCCCAGGCTGCAGCCTACTCAGCCTGTTCGGTAATCTGGCACCGCCAGAATCCGACAATGAGAGTTTTCTCTTAAAAATCACCGTTTTTCGGCGCACGATTACAATACATTCTCTTTACTACTTACGTAGTAAGTAAGTAGTGAGGAAGTAAAAACTACGAGATAAAGTAACAGCTTAATAATAATGTATTGAATAAAAGCGTAATAATATCTTTCGAGGAAAGACTGTCGTGTTAAATGATCCTCTCCCAATTTAAAGTACAACATATTGCACTCACCTGGACAAAAGCGAACGGAAGTTCCTTTACCAAGCATCGTGGTGTTCGTATTATAATTATAGAACGCCACATACACCACCACATTAGATCTAGAGCTCCCATAGATTTCGCAATAGTCTTTGTTGGAACATGAATTCAGTAATTTCTCATCTGTGTGCAGGCTAAACTCTCGTTCATTCTGGTAAAATAAATAAGCGTAAGAAAAAAGGTGAACTTTCTAAAAAAGGCAATACCTTAATTTTTAATCGGATTAGTGAAAGAGAAGAGAAAGATAGAGTAAAAAGATTAAAAGGCTTTAAGATTAATTGATAGCTTAGGAGCAAGGAGACAAGAGGTACTTTAATACGATGCTGATAATAATTCAAATTAAATATAAAGCAAAGCCAACTTCGAAAAAATAGTAACGAATAATACAGTACTTACAAATTAATTTTTCGATTCGCCAATAACATTAAGTGGCAATTTTTTTGTCATTAACACAGCGAAACAGTATATTCGAAACACTATTATTTAGTCCAGTCGGTAGGTACTGAAAAATATCAAACATTTTTATTGGGTATATTGTATGTGCCCAGGCGCTAGTTGTGAGATTGTTGGAAATGTGGGATACTTGTGAAAAAACAAAAGAGATGCGAGTTTTCAAAATCCGTAATAAACTAATGTTACTACAGGAATGGCCCAGACTTTCTCGTACTAGTAACTCCTTACATATCGAATCTAAGCTTATCTATTTGTTTTTGCCCCATCATTCATATCATTTATTCTCAGCTGTTATCTATCGGCGACTAACACATTTTTTTCAGCTTCTATAATTTTTTTTAATATCTAAAAGAAGAATTGTAATATGCATAGTGGAGAGAGAAGTCAGTCACGAGTTTGAGCTGGACAAGTTAAGCTTCCGAGGTATACGACGTTTATTTCGGAAGGTTCCTAACTGTTGAGTAACAGATACGGAGGATAATTCAAAAGCGCATATTAAATTATACCTTGTAATGGGTAAATTTAGAAGCGGTTTTGATCACATCACGGCTTATTTAAGCTTATTCGAAGCACAGTCCAATGAACTGACCGGGAGCGGTAGCTCAGTGCATCAACTGATGTCACTGCAGCGCCTCTGACCGGGAGGTCCTAGGTTCCCACTCCCCACGACGGCAGGATTTTCGACACTAGCTTTTCAGCTAAGTCGAATTCAGTCGCTGTCTGGAGGAGAATTCTAGCGGCCGGCTGCTCTGATCGGTAGTTTACCGTGGTTTCTCCGATCAACACCAGGCAAATGCCGGAGCAGTACCCTAACAAACGGGCCACGGACCGCGCGCGATCTTTCCTTCCTCTTCCTTGTCCTATCATCTCCCCTTACACACTCTTACACTAACATGCACTATACTGTCACATATTCCGGGAGAGCGGTCGGGAGCTTAGAGCTTGTCCCGGCTGGAGCGGTGCCCCGCTGGTGGGAGAGTCATGGTTAGGGGAAACCCCACTAGCCGACGGTAGGTTGGCGTCGGATCTCGCCATCCAGCAGGGGAAGATCACCGCCATCTCCCGCGAAAAAAACATGCTCTACACTAACGGGATTAATGACCAAAGCAGTTGACGCGCTCGGAAACACGAAAAAAAATCAATCAATCAATCCAATGAACTGGGCGTACCGAAAGTTTGTGTAATTAAACTTGGGGTTGGGGTTGTTGCCGAACCAAGTCAGCTCATGACGGAAGATTGAAAGGCGTGGAAATGCGAGCAAATATGCCGACGGGAAAGCAAAATTATTAGAAATGTATAAGGTCAACGCAGAAAAATTTAGGGAATTATTTAGAAAACATTAAACAGCCCGGTACCTCTTGGAACATCTACACGAGAGAGCTGCACATTTATTGTCAACAGTGAGGGGCGGGATTGCAAATATCGACCTTTTAAGTTCTTCTTGATCTAATTGTTACCGATCGAATGAAGCAACGAGTTCCTACAGAGATCAGAGAACATTATATAGAAGAGTGGGGCACCTTTGCAGTTGCGTTAGTTCCCGAAAAAATAGATAACTATGAAAACAATCTAACTCCTACAATATTTAGAAAATGTACGTGACAATAACTGATCCTGGTAACAAATTAAAAGGAAGACATCAAAAAAATTTCAAACTTTCCCAAGTTTCGAAAATTTAGAGTCAACCAGACCTCTGGTCAAATGAAATTCGGACCTCTAGCATCATTATAAGTGTACATCACTCTATTCTTACAAGAAATTTAAAGAAAATATTTGGAGCCATTTTTGAAAATAATTTAAAAATATCCCAGCGGCTTTGTCCAGTACCCCCAAAATTTAAGTTTTGTTTTTCAAAATGATAGAGCTTCGACTCGGCCCAGATCGACCGGGGAATATTCATTTCGAAAAAAAAAAATTATTTATTTATTTATTTATTTATTTTACGTAAAAAACAGTTAAAACTGCGTATGACGTGCTATAGAGAAAAGTGATTTGTGTGCGCATTTTCAAAATTCTGTGATCCCTACACTAAGTCATACGCTACTTGAATTTTGAAAAAAAGACCAAAAAAATGCTTCCATGAAATAAAATATATTTTCAAGGATCAATAAGCAATAAATTTTGGGTTCTTAGCCATGTTGTCCCTATCTATTCAGTCTGGGACATTTATTAGATTTTGCATCATCCTCTACTCAGCTGCAATCTATTGGCACCTAAAACAAAGTTTTCACGTTTTCTCAATTTTCCGGATCTCTAGAATTGAAATATGACTATTAATTTTATAGAAGGGTAAAATTTTGGTCCCATAAGCACAATGCATTGGAAAATTTGGAATCGTTTTTAAACAAATGTTTAGTGTTTCTGAAAATGCGCATGTGAAACTCATTTTTACTCAAAAGTTTGGGTCTCAAAAGAGAAGCTTCATCAATAATTATTTGATGCAATTCTATTCACAAATGAAATAATGTTTAAGAAATGCCCGTAATGAAAATTTGACACGAGAGATATTTTGAGAAAACAAAAGAATAACAATCAAAGAGACATTTGTGTCACATAATACATCAGAATATAAAATTTAAAGAAAACGTTTTGAAGTTGTTTTCATGAAAATGGCGTTTAAGCGTTTCTGCAAATGTGAAATTCCGAGCTCATTTTCACGAAATCGTTTTCGATTTCGAGAAACTTTATAAATGTATTTTGGAGCACTCATTCTCAAAAATACCATGGTGTATACAGATCGTCGGTAACGTAAATACTAACGACGCACACAGGGGTATTGTGTATAGAAAGCTGGCCAAAATTATGCCTTTGCTAGAATTTATTTAAATTTAGTTAATATGTATATTTAAGCAAGTTTACATATTTTGATGAGAGGTACTACTTAAAGAAAGCTTACAACACAAATTATTAGATTTTTTCTTCTCTAAATTTTTGTCCTTTATATCATCTTCAAAATGTAGTTTCCTGCGTCACTAGAAATTCTAATGCGTCTTTTGAGAACGGCTTCTTTGTTATCCCTGTTCTGTATTAACAAATAACAAAGATATCTGTTTGAATTTCGAGTAATATTGTATTGCCGTCGGGACAGACCGGCTTCTACAAACACTGATAGAGTTTTCCTTGTTGTTAACGAATAATTGCAATTCTTTCGCGTTGCTGAAAGCTTATTGCCTTGCGCACTTCTGATGCTCTTTTCGGAGATTTCGACGCCTTTTTCATAACAGCAGATGCATCTGTTTTACCAGCAGCTCTTAATCTCATTTGAGCAGTATAGGTAAATGTGGGCTGAGGTATTTGCTCCAGTAGCTCTTGTGTTTGGCATCGTTTGCTGCGGTCACTTGAATCTCTGAATTTCTTTCTCGGTCGACCCGCCTTTTGTTTAGTCCATATTGGTAATTTCACAGCACCGATAAGCCACATTTCATTATTTTTTACAAATCTTTCTTCCATAATAAATGCAGCTGCCCATTTTTGTTTGAATTCAGACATGAAAAAACCTCATTTACGTTTACATTTGTTCACTTTTTCCGATGCGCAATTTGTGATTTTCAACAAATGAGTCTCCATATATTATAACGATACCGAATATTGTGCCCCGGATAATCGCAAACAAAATGTTGCGTAATCACGAGCTGGCGCCTTCTGCGTCTTTTCTGAACCGTCGGGTGGCTAATTCGTTCCGCACAGTGCTCGCCGCGACACCTCGGCGCCGAGCAAACGAAGGGGACTGTGTTTGTTTTCGCTAACGCCGACGCGGGTCTATCCCTGGGGATCTAGCTGGGAAGGGGGGCTGCGCAGTTTGGAAACTCCGGGAGAGACCACCTACGTTTATTTACCAAAAGTGTGCGAGTGAGAGCGCATCACGGAAAATTCCGCTCGACACACCGGCGAAACGCAAGAGATTATTGGACCAAATTTAAGTAAGACGTAGGAACCTTTCGCCAATAGGAGCACGTTTTAGTAAAATTTCTGGAAACTTCTAGAACATTTGAAAAACTGGGGGGGGGAGGCTTGTAAGCGCTGGCGTGCGCCGAGCAGGCAGATCAGAACGGTGGGAGAGATCCCAGTAGGCGCATCAGAACGGTGGGAGAGATCCCAGTAGGCGCATCAGAACGGTAGGAGAGGTGAGCGCTGACGTGCGCTCAGCTCCAGAGCAGTAGAGCCAGAAAGGGCAGTGTCTTTGCTTTAAACTGAATCTTGAGCTGTCGTCGCTTTCATCGTCATCATCACTGCACCACCGCCGTCGCCGCTGCCGCCGTCGCCGTGGTCACATTGCGCCACCGCAACCGCCGCCGCCGACGCGGGAGTCAAGGGCTTTCCCCGGCACCCACGGGACACGCCGCCTGGTGTGAGGTTCGGCGACCTGTGGAGGTCGCCCACTCCAGCGGACCTGCCTGCAAACGGTGACTGTGTTTTGATTGTCGAGCTGCGGCAAAATCTTCAGTACGCCCTTCAGGCGCAACGCTTGTTTATGAAAGAAACTCTTACCCAGGAAGTGCTCGCCGCGCATTGGCGACTTCCTTACAATATTAAGTTCCCTGTAATGTGTTAGTTCTATAGCATAAAAATAGAAGAAGTAATTACTCAGACCTTGATTTTTGTATGCTAAAAATTTAAATCTTCCATTAAAATTCATTTGTGTTCTAAATAATTTTTTTAATTCATCACGTAGCTAAATCCGTCCACCATCCATTCTTCTAAAATCTACATGCTTCCTGAACTAGCCGGCCATACGAGCCCAGGTAAGCACAGGGAGACCGGGTTCGGTGCAATCTCGGGTCATCTTAACGGGTCATCTTAACTTAACATCATCTTAAATCATCCTCGGGTCATCTTAACACTTTGGAATCAACAAAAAAATCTTACTGTGACATACCAATATGTGAGACATAATATAGTACAATATTTATTATAAACAACGTAAATTATAGAGATAAATATAAGTGAATATGCCAGCATAGCAACGGTGAGAGAGCCGTCGTCACGATCAACAATCTTCATGCAGTGACGATCGCGGAGACGGCTAGTTCATTTTGTAAGAAATTTAGGGATTGGCTAGGCACGGAAGTACATCGAGCTTGTCTGTAAAAAAACAATCGAAAAGATGAAGCGAGTTTTGAAGGGTTGAAAGAATATGATAGTCATTCATTCTGACTGATGCCGTGGTGTTGAACAGATCGTGGACAAATAATGTTAGGAGTTTTTTGGGGACTTGTAAGCATTTACTGGGGAGTAGATACTGGTAGAACTTGAATTTGAATGCTATGTGTGGACGGTAAGACTTAAAATATTTCAACTGAACAAGTTAGAAGGACATTGAGGGCTTAGGCGAATTTATTAGTAACTGGACTGGAATGCTAACAGCAGATAGTTTGTTGATCGTTGAGTGCGCGGGAGCATACGCGTGGGATGAACTTGGAATTCGTAAATTGGCGAACGAATTAGACTTTATTAACTTCGGAAGAAGTGATGAACGGTGATTGAAGTGTGCTTCTGCAAGAAAAGAACAGAGAAGATGCTATCTGGACCTGATGACAGCGACATCGGAGAAGAATAAAGACGGTACAACGAGGCACCGTCGTCCAAGAGCGCGCGAAGACGAATATTACATTATAAGGTACACAGGTCATGACCAATTTTTTTTTATATTGTATAGAATTAATAAGTACCAAAATCGTTTAATAAATTTCCATGTTTTGTGAAATGAATACATGATTCTCATTGAGCCAATTCTAATAACGACGTAGCAAGATAGAAATATATTGGCTTTTCAGATTCCTCGACCACTCTGTATAGATGGCAGATCGGATAATCATCTATTAGCAGACAATAGTGATTATTTTTATGAATCCATCGACCCAGTTAGCCGGAATTTATTTATAATTAGAGTTGAAGGTTGACTTGTATGATAGTATTAGCGTAATCTTTTCCTGGCACCCATCTATACAAATTCGGAACGGATTACGTTGGAATAACATCAACTAAATCATTAAAATAAATTCAGTTTATTTCATTACTGATATTCCTAAATTTCACGAATTTTGTTGGGCATCACCGATCTTTAAATAAAGTGCCATAAACTAAAATTGTGGAAATATGTGGGAAGTTTTTATTTTTCAACGGTTAGAATATGAACTTAAGAACAACTTAAAACGTATTAAATTATGTAAATATTAATCTTAACTGGGTCATTTTTAATTTAAAAAACAGGACCAAACCTTGAACTAAAATATCTATCTTTAATTAATACACTTCACAACTTTGAATGCACTCACGAAGCGAATAAAGAATCCCTTTGTACGAAACTGCTGGTAGCAAATGCTTGGAGCGCATACAACGACTCACTTTAGACTGATGCTACAACGAAGATACTAGTCTGAGACTAACAGATATCTGTCATCTGACGTAATATATATTCAACTTATAAAAAATGGCGTTAGTTTTCTTGTATGTTAAATTTTTTATTTCGACTTTTGGCCAGCTTTGCGTACAAAATACCCCTATCTGTGACGGGAGAGGAATGTCAAAATATTACATTTTTGACATTTTTGAAAAAACAATCAAATTCAGGAAAGTGACGTTTATCTCGTGTGACACCGTGCATTTAACACTATCTCCAACTAAAGCTTGTTTTTGCTATTGTCTTTTTTCACTCAAAATTTAACGACCACTATTAAAATTTTCAAAATCATGTACACGACGTTATTGAAAGAGCTAACTAGGGAGATAATGTTTTATTTGACATAAAGGTCTCAATCTTCAATATAATTGTAGGAAGAACAGAAATGTATTCTAACTTTTGCAATTTTCGAAAATGCAGAGTTAACAATGAAAATCGAAAAAATGCTTTAAGTGTATTTCACCCTGTTTTTACAATAAATTTAAAGAAAAAAATTGGATCCATTTTTAAGAATATCTTGGAAGTGTTCCAGAGACTTAATGTAAATGAGACTGTATGTAACCCCCAAAATTTAAACAATGTTTTTCAAATCTCAGAGCTTTGAGTTGGAGTAGCTAGATTAATTTTGAAAAAAATCCTACGAATAGTTTTGTTGTCAGTGTTGTTCACGGAGGGACAGAAGTACGGCCTTTTTTTAAAAAAAACGACTTTTTCGGTTCAGGAGCCCCCAAAATCTGTATTTCCATTGAAATCTCGTAATCGCGTCGGCGTAGGTGGCTCAAAGCATCATCTGATGTCACTGCAGTGTCTCTGACTGGAGGTCCTAGAGTTCGAGGCCCGACAGAGGCAAGATTTGTGACACTGGCTAGATGGCTAGGCCGATTCAGCGATATTATTTTGCTTTTGTGATTCTTAGTATAGTTACTAATTCTAAAGAAAGAGTTACGCAACATTTTTTAGGCAAACGCTAGTAAAAGCATTACTTTTAGAGCATGTAAAGCGTGCTAAAAAGTTTAATTTCTAGTACTAGTAATAAAAGTGAGATGATGCTGAAATGTTCAGATACGAGAACAGTGAAATAAAATAAACAAAATACTTTCCTCTGATCGCATCAGCTACTACTGACCTTAGAGTAACAAATATATTTGTATACTTGAATTAAAATAAAATGAATGCAAGTCTGTCTAAAAGGTAGTGTTTGACGCCCGTGGTAGAAGTTATTTTATTTTGCTTGTGAGACTGCGCCACTCGGCCTGTCGGCCTCCTAACGCAAAATTTCCTACTCTTAAATTAAAATGTCATCATTACCACTCGCATCATAAATATCCGGCACTTCAACGTATGTAACGATTTTCTTAGTTTAATGTCTGGCAGAAAAATACAAGTACAAGATGTTCTATGCCCAATTCGAGAAAAAATGTACAGGACAAATTGAAGTCATTTTTGAGAATATTTTGGTTATGTCGATAAGGCATCCGACAAAGTACGTTCTCACAAAAAATTTCGTTTTAAGTTCGCAGTGCCTCGAGCTCAGCCAGATCTCTTGACGAATGTCAATTTTGACTCTGATGTGGTCCATGCTCAGGCTAACAGACGGACAGGCGGACAGACGGACGGGCGGACAGACGGACGGGCGGACAGACGGACGGGCGGACAGACGGACGGGCGGACAGACGGACGGGCGGACAGACGGACGGGCGGACAGACGGACGGGCGGACAGACGGACGGGCGGACAGACGGACGGGCGGACAGACGGACGGGCGGACAGACGGACGGGCGGACAGACGGACGGGCGGACAGACGAACTGACGAACGGGCGGACAGACGGACGAGCGGACAGACAGACGGGCGGACTGACGGACGGGCGGACTGACGGACGGGCGGACAAACTGTTGGTCGGACGGACGGACAGACGGGCGGACAGACGGATGGGTAGACAGACGGATAGGTGGACAGAAGAGCGGATAGATGGGTAGTCTGACAGACGGCCGTTTTAACGTAAACCAACGATTCAATATCAAGGACCCACAAAACATTCATTCTGCATACACAACGGGAAGTAATTTACCGTATATAACAGCAAGATTTATCCTTTTTTGGCGTCAAGAACGCACAATGCCAGATTTTCTGACCCCAAATCGCCAATTTTTCTCTGCAGCTTTGCAATATTTCTTTTTATTGCTTATGTACAGTACGTAGACGATGAAGTAATAATTAAGTTTTGAAATAAAAGTGTTTAAAGATTTTGTTGAGAATAGAAATGCATTCTTAATAACTAATGGGTTGAGAAGGAAGCGTTTCCGAAAAGTTTGTAGAATTTCTGTTTATAATTACTATTGTAAATATTATAAACTAGGCAATGTGCCTTGCGCGATCGACTTTTTATTCAGTTTTCGTTGTAGAAGAGCAGGCGCTGCTATTTTGTACACATAGTTCAGTTAATAACACCCTCCTTTGAAAGTTCAATAAATAATTCGTTTAAGTTACTTAATAGAGAAGCTAGAACAATGAATGGAGTCCCATGACGCCCCAGCATTCGCTTTCCAACGCTGCCTGCTCGTTCGCCGAGGGCACACCCCATGCCATGACTATTTCGGTATCGTCGTCCCCCATAATGGCCGTGCCGGAACTTCCTTTCTGGGACGTAGCGGTCTCGGCGGCCAAGTCGATGGGAACTGGGTGTCTTTGTTTTCAGCTGTAACCGCAATGATTCATAGAACATGCCATAGGCTTACATCCAGGGATTACAATCCAGCACTGTTTTCAATACTGCTGTATTTTTGCTGGATTTACTTCAATCCAGCGGGATCTCGCATAGGTTAATTTTTGTATTTAATTAAAAAAACTATTTTCTATGATAATAATCAAATATTTATTAAAAATTGGAAAGTCAACAGCACCCTACTGTATGTCGGGTCTTGTTTTGAAGTCGATCCGCAAAGTAAATACAATGCAATCGACTAATTATTTTACAGTTCATAGAATTCATTCGTCTACTTATTTATTAATAAAAAGACCAAAAACAACTACAAATATTTGGAAGTACTTTGTTGTAGTTTTTGTAATCTAGTTGGTGAATTACAGACTCATTATATTTTTAAAGGTTCCTTAACACAATACATTAGCTTGAAAGAAGGATTAGAAACAGTTATTCGAGGACAACTAAACAAACATTGTATTTACTTTGCGGATCGACTTCAAAACAAAACCACCAATAATTGTTGACGAGTGACTGACGAATGTTTACGTGTGCGTGCAATGTACGATACAAAGCAAACAGCCGGCGGCGCAAGCCGAATTCGTTTACTAGCTCCGTTAAGTCACGAAGGTTAAGCGAATTCGAGACTTGTGGGATTTTGGTTGGATGACCGGGTAGGAACCCCGGGATCTAATGGCGTCGAGCCTCTGGCCGAAGGGATAAAAGGCACTGACTGACTGCGACGAGACGAGACTCGACAAATATAGTAATTATTCAGTGTAATAATTACACAGTAACGGAGGATTACTCCAGAAAAAAACGCTCAACGCCCAATCAGGGTTAAGAGACGCGTTGTATCAACAATGACGCAACAAATTTTAAAAAATAAAAAATAAACGTCGCACCACGCGTCGCTGAGGGAAACGAAGGTGGCACAATATAATGAATAGACATCGGATGTTTAGGCACTAAAAAATCATCTTAAAGGCACTGAAAAAGTCAAGAATAGGGAGAAAAAGGCACTGTCATAACAGTCATACACAATAAAATGGAAAAAATTGTATTTTTTGTCTATATTATTTTGTAAACTTATATGCACAAAACCAGTTCGTATATTTTAATGTAAAACTAGTATTACACATTTACAACTCTTCTACATTTTATTCTCAATAGTTTCCATTAACCAGTAATATTTACATATTACCAGTAACTTTTCAAGGTTCACAATTTCAAATTTGCGACTACTGGGAGACAAAATCAGTTTGAATGCGGAGAAAGATATCTGAACGATGTGACTGGCATATATTTTAGCAATCCAACACTAGCAGCACTGAAACCTTCTGGGAATTTATATTTATTTCCACTTAAAATTTCGGTTCCCTCGGTGTATCGTCCATGTTCTCAGATCATGGCGATATTTATTAGGGAAATGGAGAAAAATCAGTTGGTATACTTTCAGGAATTCACTCATAATTTTAAATTTCAAGACGTGAATTAAAGATTTCGTAATGAATGGTCACGTTGGACCATCGCCGATTTTCAGATATCTTAGCATTGTATATGAATATAATAAATAAAGGGCAAAAAAGTCCTAAAAAAGGTATTTATGCAAAAACTAGGCATTTATGCTAAAATAAGCAAAAATAAGCATTACAAAACTTCATCATATGTCATCATTTGTCATGATTCGTGGACATATATTATCAGCCATTGAATAAGTTCTCTAGAAAAAAATAGGCATTTCCCTAAACATCCGATGTCTAATAATAAATTTTCGCGGTTTGTTGCTTGCGGATCCGCAAGCTGTTGCGGGGTCACGCAGGGCCTAAAATTACGCCCGACCCCAGTGAATTGCGGAATCCCGTTTTGGCCGGTATTACACTGTAAAAGATCTTTGTCAAAGATCTTTTATAAAAGAAATGTGACAGTGTAAGAGCCAATATTTTATAAAAGATTTCTTTTATAAAAATTCTTGGATAAAATGTACTCTGAAGCGTCCAAGTTTGATCATACATTTGGTGACATGGCGTCCGATACAGGGGTATTTCTTCAACCAAAGTTTTAATTGCAAAGTGCGGGCAATTAGAATGTTTATATAATTCTGTCCATCCGGACTACAAAAGTAAAAGTAAACGAATTGACGCTTATTGGCACATTTCCCCGAGAAGTGGAAAATTAGGGGTTGGGAAAATGCCCACTTCAGAAAGATAATTTTTTTACACTTCCAAATCAGGGGACTCAATTTCGAAAGAAGGATGAACGACAAAGAAAATTAATGTTTATGTTTCGTCATCCATCCTCAAATAATTCTTCATTTCGAAGTTCTTTAATTAATGCTTCACAATGTGTAAGCCATAACCTCACCATGGATGAATATCATAGCGTTATTCTAAGGCCTCACTCTCAAAAGTTTCCTCTTTACTTTTTCCTTCTTCAGCATCAAACGCAGAATAGTTATTGTAAAACATAAAGTAGCACAAATATGTCAATATGATATATGTCAAATATCTTTTACAGTGTAATGCCGGCCTTTGCTGGATTGCAGCTCCTACTTCCATCTCAGAGCGCTGTTGCGTTAGCGCCGCACACTAGTCCAATCATTCTAGTTGATAAGTAAAAAAATTGATTGAAGCACAGGGAACAACAAAACCACACAGGACTAAAAATACAATCCACAATATACATGATTAACATTGTTACGCTCTGTAGGTTAGAATTCAGCCGTAAAATAGATAAAATTAATAGACTCTTTTTCTTAAAAATGTACCTTACGTATTGTCAAAAGTGTCATCTATTCGGAAATACAAAAAGAATCCACAAAAAAATGTAAAAACGTTTTTTAATTTCACAAATATTGTTGACAAGAATCAATCAATTCGAGTGTTTCCAGTAACGGTAAATTTACGAGACCGCGAGGAAGAAAAAAAATATTGAAATAACTTTCTGAAGCTGAAATAGTATACTCCAATGTCTTCAGAACGAGATTTGATAACTCAGAATTCCGAACGCGTACTTTGAATTTTGCCATTATGGCCAGGTTTTTGGCTCGATTGAACCAGTGTGCGCTGGTCAGCTCCACGCCGGCCTGGAATTTTCAATAATTCCGGACGCGTCAACTGCTAAGGTCATTAGTTCCAAAAATGTAGTGCAGTTTTTTCTCGAGAGATGTCAGTGATCTCCCCCCCCCCGGATGGTGCGTTCTGGCGCCGACCTACCGTCGGCTAGCGGGGTTTCCCCAACCAGGTATCTCCCACCGTCGGGGCACCTCCTCAGCCGGGACAAGCTCTATTCTTTCGGCCAGGCTCCTGCCATGTGTGGTAGTGTAGTGCATGTTAGTGTAAGTGTGTGTAAGGGGTGAGGATAGGACAAGGAAGAGGAAGGACACATCGCGCACGGTCCGTGCCCGTTTGGTAGGGTACTGCTCCGGCATTCGCCTGGTATTGATCGGAGAAACCATGGAAAACTACCGATGAGAGCGCCCATCTGCTAGAATTCTCCTCCAGACAGCGACTGAATTCGACCTAGCTATCTAGTTAGTGTCGAAAATCCTACAATCGTTGGAACTCAAACTTAGGAACCGGTCAGAGGCACAGCAGTGACATCAGTTGAAGCCCTGAGCCACCTCTCCCGGGCCGACCTTGAAGGACAAGGCAGGGATTATCGATTTTTTATAGGAGAATCTGGCAACCGACACTAAACGACCTAACTTATAAAAGCTGTAACTCCAACCTTCTGTACACGTCATGAAAAGTTCAACATGGTTATTCACGTCATGAAAAGTTCCCTAACTGACTGTACATTGTGAGTGAAAGTTTACTACCCCCGCCGCTAGTAATAAACAACTTTCCCGTCATCTGGACCCCACAGTCACAAACCAAATAAAGGGTGTTTTTAGAGGGATAGAACTTCGAATTGAAATTTAACACACACACACAAAATTAAGTTTGATGGCAATTTTCATTTAATTTGAAAGATAACCTTCTAATGTTTAATTTTTGAAAATTACTTGCAAAACTTGTCCACCACGACTTGCTAGGATGAACCCGATTTGGTTAGTCCAATTTCGAACCACTCGTTCAAGTAGTTGGGAACATGTTTCGTTAATACCACATGTTGTGTTGGCTTCCTATGCGTCAATTGTTGCTGGTTGATCACCATAAATTAATGATTTAACATACCACAAAAGAAAACAATCCCGTGGTGCTAGGTCACGTGATCTAGGAGTTTGGACTGGACTATTTCGAAAAATAATTTTGTTGTCAATTTTTTCTTTCAATAACTTCATTGTTGCTGTAGCAAAAAGAGATGTAACACCATCTTGTTAAAACCTGAATAGTTGAAGGTTGATATCTTGCGAATTGGGAAACAAATAACAACAATTTTCCCTAATTTGTTTTACGAGCAGGAATTTGATTTTATTCGATTTTAGTTCTTTTTCTAGAGTTTTTGCATTAATTTTGTTCTAAATGGTCAATACATATTTTGTGCAGCATACATAAGGAGTTTATCAGAGTCGAAACGCAAGGCAAATCCACGTAAAAGCAGTTATTTCCAAGTCTAAAGCCACGATTAGTGTATCATCTAATATTTCGTTCTTATAGTATATTTATAACATTCTTTGTACCAAATAGTTCTATTAGATAGTGTCTTATAATAAAATTAACTGACAATTTGTGACTGATAATAAAATTAACATTTCGAGACTGTTCATTGAAAGTACTGTTATTTCCTAATTTGACGTAAATCAAATAAAATCAAATTATTGGCCGTGAAAGCAAATCAGGGACATTGTCGTTGATTTGCCTTCATTTTAGAACAAATGAATCAACGAATCATCAAAAGAACCTAGTCACAAAATCATTTTGATCCGTGTAATTAATGATCATTGCTCTGTAACGATCGCTATTTACAGTTACATTCTCTCCGACCTAATTTTAAAAGAAATAAAGATGCTAGTGCAGTGGCAGAGAACAAAGCAGAATGCAATGTGGAGTGAATACCAGCGAAACATAAATGAAGTGGAAGTCGGAGAGAGAGAGAGAAAGAGAGAGAGGAGAGGGGGAGAGAGAGGGAGAGAGTAAGAGAGAGAGGGGAGAGGGGGAGAGAGAGGGAGAGAGGGGAGAGGAGGAGAGAGGGAAGAGAGAGGGGGAGGGTGAGAGAGAGGGAGAGAGAGTAAAAATGAAACGTGACTTAGGCCTCACCACCATCGTGACATTGCGATAGAACCAGTACGTTTGGTTGCGGCACCAGCAGCCGCACACCCGCGCACGAAGGAGGGCGCTGTTGGTCGTCGCCCACAACAGCTGGGGCTCCGCCGCGCCCTCCACACTGTACGAGCAGTAGTTGCACTGGTTGTGCCTCTCGTACGTCGTCATGGAGAGGTGGGCCGTGCACTGGTCAGACCACACGCTCCCCACGAGCATCGCCAGCACCGCACACGACAACATGGCGGCCGGGCGCATCACGCGGCCATTCCAGTGCCTCGCGGCGCGGACGAGCTAATGCTTCGGAACGCGCAGATCGAGCAGCATCCGAAGACTGACAGAAACCCGCGCCGCGTCGAAATTCCTTGGGATGGTGACTGGGCGGCGCGGTGGCGCGACTGGCGGCGCTGCGGCGAGGCTGGCCCCGCTGCGGTTTCCGCTTCCGGCCCCTTCTTCCTTCCTGCCTTAGCCGACCATCGCCGTCGCCATCGCCAAAGGAGATTCTTGGCCGTTACGCCAGGCTCACGAGGAAGTGCACACCAGGAAAAATGCGACTAAATTCAGGCGACTCACTTCTGATTCCATCATTCGTAAAATCAATTATTTCTTTTTCTCTCGTTTCCAATCCCATGCCGCTGCCATTCGCATACCGGGAAGACACCAATGGGGAAGGCGGTCAAAGGCTCTCCCCAGAATAAATTGGGACATAATTCAAGGAAAATTGTGTATATATGAGCTAGAGCATTGCATCTCCGCCATATTACTCGCTCGAACATCCCGTACCCGCGTACACGATATTCGAGTCCGGCATACTCGAGTGACCCTTACTGTTACTTTTGTTGATAAGGTGAGTACATATTACTCACATTATCAGGTCCGGCATATCAAACACAACAGAAATTGCGGATACAAACAAGTCGCAAAGTCTGCGAACACAAATGAATTCACGGTCGCCACCTGATATAATCAGGAACAAACAAATTACCTTACTTTTAAAGCAATTTGACAACAAATATGCCGGCTGACCACGTTTAATTGAGCCTAAGGTTCAGCGGAGCTAACACAGAAATCTCCTGAGGCAATGACTTCGTAAAATGAAGTGCGTAAATTCCAATAGAGAGTACGCTATACAGATTCGAGCTATTGGATAAACATTCAATTGCCAGGGAAAAGAAAGGTTAATGATTACTAAGAGGAAACAAACAAAGTACATTAACCAACACTTTATTACAATAAATAACAATCTTATAATATTCCTCAAGCAGGAAAATACATCTATAATTGAGGAATTAAACTGAAATACAGACTTCAAAAAAAAGGAAGGTTAAAAAAACAGACTTCAAAAGCTCGTTTGAGCTAGAAACAACAATGAAAAAACCTAATGTAATAAATACCCAATGAAACATACAAAAAACAGGGAACAAAACATACATGGTAACTTTCAGGGTGTCGCACTTAACACTTTGATGGAATTGGATTGGATTTTCGTTGCGCTTATACTCAATACCTCACACATGTGTTTGTGCTGATTTTACCACACAAAGCTGCTGAACCAACGGCCGGCCAAATGCCGACAGCAGCTTGTTGCCCGAGCTGCGTACAACAAGCAAGCTCACGGGGCCAAGGGCGGAGCGTACAAGTGAGCCACGGATAAAACCGTACGGGCTCTAGCTCCGCCGACAACAGGTGCTCCAGAGGTCCCAAGCGGCCAGCGTCTTACTAAGGACGTGAAGCTATTAGTGATGCTGCAACATATCAAGACAAATAAATTAGATGATGTGCACACACTATATCACCAACAAATGATTGCGCCGCATTGTGCCTAGACACGCAATCACACGCAATACCGCCGCCTTTCACAATAGGCTCGACACGGCACACGTACACAATTTCTGACTGCCAAATATGGCAAGTACAGATACACAACAATTAATATGAACTGAGTCGCCGCCTTTAACAATAGACTCGACGCGAAACAGTTCTGACAAATACAAAGGAAAAATCAGCACATGCGCAACACCAAACACTACACTTACAGAATATGCATAATTCTAAACATTGTACACCAATCCAATTCCATCACGAATACGGCATAAATGCCGCTACAAAAATTCTTTACAACAACATAAGGTAGAATTCGCGACTAATGACACCGTTACCATGTTACCTGTCGGCCGAAGCCGATAAAACCGACGCGCGGTCGGGCGGACTCTACGCGCCGCGGCAAAATGGGCCAAGACCTGTCAAAAGTTATAAAGCCGGTAGAAACAGCGCTCGCAGGCGCTTAAATAGTTTCTCCCTGAGGGGAGAGGGAACAACATGCACCGAGATGTGACGAGTCACAAATCGATCGTGGTACAAAGAGCAAACAGCTTGTTAGGCACTCATAATAAACATTCTTAGAAATCGATAGGTACTAGCCCTATCTAGCAGGCGACAGGCGAACTATATACCTGCATACAAATAAATTTTTATTTTGTTAATAATTTTTTAATTCTAAGGCTATGAGGCCAAACAAGGTGTCTAAAATATCACAAATTTTATGTAAATTTCATATTTTATTAGCCTGCATGGCTAGAACATCTGTGTTGTTTACAATAAATAAAAACCTGTTTTATAATATGAAATTTTGCATCATAATTTTTTAATTTACCTTTAGACCCAAATAACTCCTCTTAAATGTAAACAATATCAAAAGTACATCACCCTGAGTCTGTCTATGGCCATAGACTATAAAAATGTACACTTTGAGATGGGTTTTTTCCCATTTTATCATAAAAATATGATATGTACCAGTATAACAGTTAACTTAAATTACAAAACTAACTACAATACAATAAGAGATTCTTCTCGGATGCACAGATGACTTCTCAGATGTCGATGAGAGGATGCATTTCGGAAAAGTTAGTTTTGAAATTTAACTATACTGGGAAGTGTAGTGTACGACACTGGGTGCAACTGAAGTGGAGTGCACGTATCACAATAAAGATTTGAAAGATGGATATGGCACTCTACACAGGTTGTCAAGATCGTTGGCCATGGGCAGTGGGCAGATCTTTGGCAAAGTTCTAGTAACAATGCCCTTTTGAGTACGTAGTTTCACAATACGCACTCTGTGGTCCCGCCCTGGCAAGATCTCGAGCACCTTTCCCAGCGGCCATGTGAGAGGCGGCAGGGCGTCCGTCCGAATGATCCAAGTTGTCCGACCTGCAGGTCAGGACTGGACGTACGCCACTTGGCGCGCGTCTGCAGCTCATTGAGGTACTCGGCAGACCATCTCCGCCAAAGAAAGCTCTCATAAATTGGATGGCCTGGAACACATTTATACTTTTAGACATTGTTGGTGACGTAGGCGGCAAGGCTATTGTATTAAGTTGCCTGCCAAGTAAAAAATGGGCAGGTGACAAGGCTTCTATAGAGTCCGGGTCGTCGGAAATTGAGCACAAGGGTTTTGAATTTAGTATGGACTCTATTTCAGTCAACAATGTAGCAAACTTGTCGACAGTTAACAGTTTATGTTTGGTGGTTTTATAAAGCAAATCCTTAACGGACTTCACCATTCTCTCCCATACTCCGCCGTGGTGTGGAGAATACGGAGGGATATATTTCCACTCTATACGCTTATTGAGAAGGAAATCCACCCATCCCTGAGGCACGCTCTTGCTTTCTTTCCCCATCCACTCAGCTAATTTTCGCTGCGCGCCTTTGAATGTTTCAGCGTTATCGCTGTAAAGGACGCTGGGTTTTCCGCGCCGGGCAATGAACCTGCGCAGGGCTAATAAAAAGGCGTCAGTAGATGCGGATACTACGAGTTCTAAGTGGATGGCGCGAGTCGCCATACATGTTAATATTAAGATGTGAGTTTTTTCGGGTTCCTTGGCCTGAGGCGTTAGTTTGGACAAGAACGGACCCGCATAATCTAGCCCTGTGTGAAGAAAGGGAAGTGAGGCTTCTACCCGGCAAGTTGGCAATGGAGCCATAAGTTGCTCAGGTGACTTAGGCTTCGCTCGGAAGCATACAAGGCAATTTCGTACTATCGATTTGGTAGCTCTAAGGCCCTTAATTGGCCAAAATCTCGTACGAACGAGCGACAAGAGAGCGGTAGGCCCGATGTGGTGATTAGCATCGTGAGTCGAT
Organism: Teleogryllus oceanicus; assembly: GCA_964035755.1. Classification (NCBI taxonomy): domain Eukaryota; kingdom Metazoa; phylum Arthropoda; class Insecta; order Orthoptera; family Gryllidae; genus Teleogryllus; species Teleogryllus oceanicus. Next base: position 7,591,558 of record CAXIVR010000005.1, read on the forward strand.
TTGATGATAAGTTTGGAGACATGATGCCCGAAAGGTAAAATTATAGGGTGTTTCTGGTCAAAGATGAGACTTGATCTTTCAAGTCTACCACCCACACGCAAGAGTCCTTCGTCTAAAAAAGGGTTTAAGGCTACTAGTGCACTTTTAGGATTCAATTCCTTTTCTGTAGACAAATGTTTAATTTCATCATGAAAACAATTAGCCTGTAAAGATTTGATAACTTTTACTTCAGCTATATTCAGCTCCGAAGCAGTAAGAGAGAATTCCGAATAATCAATTTTACCATTAATGATTATGAGCTTCTTGAGCCTAAGTTTATCTTTGGTACTTTTCCTGCAATTGTTGACAAATCTATTAACCCATCCCACGACTCTCAATAATTTATTGAAGTTTGAATATTTCAAAGTAGTGGAGTGGGAGGGCGGTGGCTTAAATGAGACGGCGTAAACCTCCGCCTGCCGTGAACGCAATATCGATCGGCTGGGCGGGCCATGACGTCACGGGCCGCAAGAGAAGGGAGGGCCGTGCCACCACAGTGCGGAGGTCTTCAATTTGGCTGGTGGCAAACCGCGTGACGCTATGTCTGCAGGGTTCTGTTTGGTGGGAACATGAAGCCATTTTGCATTTTTAGTCAGATTTTGAATCTTTATGATTCTATTAGCAACGTAGGGGATCCACTTCGAAGGAGGCTGTGAAATCCATGTTAATACTACTAATGCATCTGACCAAAAATATACGAAATTGAATTCTACTCGGCTGACATTAATGATCTTGCTAGCTAGTGTGGCACCTAGCACAGCAGCACAAAGTTCAAGTTTCGGCACGGTTAACTTTACCTTTATGGGGGCTACTCTAGTTTTCGAAGCGATAAGGTGGGATTTCCCATCACAAATTAAATAAACGACGGCAGCATAAGCCGTGGTGCTAGCGTCGCAGAATACATGAAGGGTTTTGGAAGAATCCTTAAAGACACACAACGAGGTAGAGACAGGTTATTCAGTTCAATTAAATGTTTATGAAACTTTTGCCAGTCCGACATAACGTCAGAGGGCACGTCATCATCCCAACCAATTTTTTGTTGCCAAATTCTTTGCATGATTAACTTAGCTTGAATAATGCAAGGGCTAAGAAAACCCAGGGGATCGAAAAGCTTGCAGATTTCTGATAGAATAGCACGCTTAGTGGTCGGGGTAGTAGTTTGTTCAACAGAAAAATCAGTATATCACCTTTAAAATCCCACATAAGGCCTAAGGTTTTAGATATATTTTTGTCACATAATTCGACAAGTTCCTCTGAGGAACCACACCTAGAGTTTGCAAAAGTGCGATGGAGTTAGATCGCCACTTGCCTAGTGGGAAGCAACCTTTTAGGAGAAACACTAATTGTTTGAGAGTATCGATCGCCTCGCCCTCGTGGTAGGCACTGTAGACTAAATCATCTACATAAAAACACTGTCTAATGACTTGAGCTGCCAACGGAAAGTCCTTTTCATGCTCGATACCTAATTGTAACAAAGCTCTAGTTGATAAAAATGAAGATGACGTGAGACCGTAGGTCACTGTTTTTAATTGATATGAGAGCGGGGCGAATTTTCAGTGAAACGCCACACAATTCTCTGTAGATCGTATTGATCCGGATGGATGGATATTTGACGATAAAATTTCTCTATGTCAGCACATACCGCGAACTTTCCGAAACGGAAATTTATTAAAGTGGAAAATAAATCCGGCTGAACTACCGGTCCTGCTGGCATAAGTGCATTAAGGCAGACACCGGAGAGTGGCAGTAAGAACCGTCAAAAACAATCCGAATCTTGCCATCTTTAAACACAGGATGATGCAATAAATAATTTACATGCCCACCATCAGCTTTCTGATCATGCGCAGGCTGCATGTGACCTAAGTCAAGGTACTCCTGCATGAATTCTACATACTGCTTATTTAATGCAGGATCCTTTTTACGGCGACTTTCTATACAGTACAATCGCTTTAGTGCCGTGGCACGAGATGGGGGCATATCAAAGTCCCTATCAACAAGGGGTATCTTACGATAAAACGACCTTCGGTGTTTCTAGAAAAGAATTTTGAAAAATATCCTCACAAAAGTCATCTTTGGAAATGGGGCGATCGTCGAAGTGGAGTTCATCATACTCCCAGAACCTTTCGAAATTAGAATCGACTAGGTTACAGCAACTCGTTCTAGCGAGATTCGCGTTTTTCATGGTGCCTGTTAGAATATATCCGAATGCTGTCTCCTTTAATGCAATGTTGAAGCCTTTGGTTTTGGACAACTTCAATCTCCTATTCCTAAGGCAATGCCAAAAGATATCGGCACCCAATAGGATATCTATGGGGGCGGAAACATTGAATCGAGGGTCCGCCAACTTAATTCCCTTAGGAATTTTAATTTTGGAGAGTCGAAATCGACGGACGGGATGTTGGCCGTAATGTTTTCAACTACAACAGCATTCAATTTCAAATTATACCCAGTATTTATAGTCGAGTAAATTGAAAGCTCGACCGAATTCATAGAATTCGTGACGGCGCCTCCTACACCGGTGATAGATACAGTGGTGTTAACGGGGGTCAATTTTAGTCTTTTCACAGCCGAACTAGTGATCAAAGAATGCGTGCTTCCGTTATCAAGAAGAGCGCGCAGTTGAATTAATTTATTGTCGGCCGTCCTAGCTGATACGCGCACGGTCGATAATAATGCCTTTGATACACAATTTTGGTTGATATGGGCATTTACAGACTGACATTCAGCAGAGCCGGCTGAGTTATTGCCCGCTTCGTCACATTGTTGAAAGTTTGCGTTTGCTTTGACCTCTCTATGCAATAAGGTGTGATGCCTCTTTTTACATTTTGACATGGCTTCGATTGGCACGAGGTGGATCCGTGCCCGGGTTTTAAACATTGAAAGCAAATACGCTTACTTTTTACAAACATGTATCTATCATAAGAATTCTTTTCCTTGAAAAGTTTACAGTGCTTCAAAGCGTGGTCTTGATCACACAAGGTGCACTGTTCAGAGGGCGTATTAACAAATGTTTTAGTTTTAATTCTGGGGGGCACTGATTTTAACTGCTGCTTTTCGCGAACGCGCTTATCTGCAGCAACATTAGCTAAGCAAGTCGCCCTAGCTTCAAGAAACGCATACAGTTGATCTAAAGTGGGGTATGAGCTGCGGCGGAATAAGTCTCCCAATCCTTATGCGTATGTTCATCTAATTTTGATATTAACAAGTATGAAAGGATCGAGTCCCAGTATTGTACTGGCTTCGCCGAGCACGCGTAAAGCACGTACATTACGCTTGAAATGATCAACTAAAGTGAATAGTCCTTGAGAGGAGTTCCGGGTTTCACAAAAGAAGTTGAAAAGGGATGACAATAATCTATGTTTTCTAAGTTTTGGATTTTCGTATCTTGATCTTAATATACGAATGCCCTCGGCATAGCTTTCGGCCGTATACGGCAATCCGTCCAACAATTTGGCAGCGGATCCAGACAAATGGGCCTTTAAAAATGCCATTTTTCAATATCCGGAAGGTCTGAATGGTGAATCATGGATTCAAACAGGGAAAAGAAATGCTCCCATTCGGAGTCGTTCCCTGAAAAAACCGGAATTTTCAATTGAGGCAGTCGGGGTCGGGGAGTATTACGCATGAAAGTACGCCTGCGAGCAACGGGTGCTTCCTCGTCCTCGGAAGGAGGTTGAGGTGTGCGAGTAGAATCACTCCCGCTAGATCTCCGGTAAGAAGCATGACGCACTTCGAAAGGGTTCGATGACCTCATGGGGTACTAGCCAGCGGCATGACATTGCTGGCGGCGGGAGCCGTTAGAGGCTCAGCCGGGAGTTGCGACTGAAGGCCAGAAGGGCCGGGGAGGTCGCATAATGGCGTACCTAACGGTTGGGTTTTGAAAGTATTTAATTTCCGAGTTGCTCTCGTAACGAGGGCAAAATAACGTCTTCGAAATCCTGTCTAGCTGTACCGGGCCTCGCCCTGCTCAAAGCAGGCATCCAATTTTGTTGAACTGTTACATATTTGCTGTAATCACTCTTTATAGAGTCTAATCGAATTGGAATTTCCTCTACATTACCGTTGCTGGATAGAAAATTCTCGAAAGTAGTCAGCTTTCCTTTGTAGTGGCTCCGCGCGCGTCGTAATTTGTCAATCCTCTCCAAGCGCGCCTGTTGATTGTTGTCATGCTGACTGCCTGAATCATCTCCCTCGGTAGTGGTGGGTGGAGCATTAGCGTTTTGCAACATACTGAAAAACTTTCGAAATGGGATTAGAACATATGTAGCAGGTCGAGAGCTGAAAAGAATGTTTAAACAGTGAAAAATAGTCAAATCTGAAAAGAAACAATTATTTACAACGTACAATAACTATGCTGGAGAAGCTGGAAAACAATATTAACAATTTTGAAGCTTTGATTGTCTGAAAGAAATCGTTCACTGGCAATTGTTTGAAGTTCTAGGTTTAAACAGCAAAGGTCTCACCACGATGTTTAAACAATAGGCGTCCTGTCGCGGTCGCCAAATCATGTGTTACTTTTGTTGATAAGGTAAGTACATATTACTCACATTATCAGGTCCGGCATATCAAACACAACAGAAATTGCGGATACAAACAAGTCGCAAAGTCTGCGAACACAAATGAATTCACGGTCGCCACCTGATATAATCAGGAACAAACAAATTACCTTACTTTTAAAGCAATTTGACAACAAATATGCCGGCTGACCACGTTTAATTGAGCCTAAGGTTCAGCGGAGCTAACACAGAAATCTCCTGAGGCAATGACTTCGTAAAATGAAGTGCGTAAATTCCAATAGAGAGTACGCTATACAGATTCGAGCTATTGGATAAACATTCAATTGCCAGGGAAAAGAAAGGTTAATGATTACTAAGAGGAAACAAACAAAGTACATTAACCAACACTTTTATTACAATAAATAACAATCTTATAATATTCCTCAAGCAGGAAAATACATCTATAATTGAGGAATAACACAGAATTACAAACGGCGTCGAACAAAAATGTCCACTTTAGGAGCGTCGACGTCTTACGTACTTTATCAAAATGACAAAGGCCTTCACACAAGAACCTTTCAATTACAAAATTTTAAACAATTCAAGTGATACACTGAAAAATGGAAATATACCTTCAGAACACAAACAGGAAGGCATTAAACTGAAATACAGACTTCAAAAGCTCGTTTGAGCTAGAAACAACAATGAAAAAACCTAATGTAATAAATACCCAATGAAACATACAAAGAACAGGGAACAAAACATACATGGTAACTTTCAGGGTGTCGCACTTAACACTTTGATGGAATTGGATTGGATTTTCGTTGCGCTTATACTCAATACCTCACACATGTGTGTTGTGCTGATTTTTACCACACAAAGCTGCTGAACCAACGGCCGGCCAAATGCCGACAGCAGCTTGTTGCCCGAGCTGCGTACAACAAGCAAGCTCACGGGGCCAAGGGCGGAGCGTACAAGTGAGCCACGGATAAAACCGTACGGGCTCTAGCTCCGCCGACAACAGGTGCTCCAGAGGTCCCAAGCGGCCAGCGTCTTACTAAGGACGTGAAGCTATTAGTGATGCTGCAACATATCAAGACAAATAAATTAGATGATGTGCACACTATATCACCAACAAATGATTGCGCCGCATTGTGCCTAGACACGCAATCACACGCAATACCGCCGCCTTTCACAATAGGCTCGACACGGCACACGTACACAATTTCTGACTGCCAAATATGGCAAGTACAGATACACAACAATTAATATGAACTGAGTCGCCGCCTTTAACAATAGACTCGACGCGAAACAGTTCTGACAAATACAAAGGAAAAATCAGCACATGCGCAACACCAAACACTACACTTACAGAATATGCATAATTCTAAACATTGTACACCAATCCAATTCCATCACGAATACGGCATAAATGCCGCTACAAAATTCTTTACAACAACATAAGGTAGAATTCGCGACTAATGACACCCGTTACCATGTTACCTGTCGGCCGAAGCCGATAAAACCGACGCGCGGTCGGGCGGACTCTACGCGCCGCGGCAAAATGGGCCAAGACCTGTCAAAAGTTATAAAGCCGGTAGAAACAGCGCTCGCAGGCGCTTAAATAGTTTCTCCTGAGAGAGGGAACAACATGCACCGAGATGTGACGAGTCACAAATCGATCGTGGTACAAAGAGCAAACAGCTTGTTAGGCACTCATAATAAACATTCTTAGAAATCGATAGGTACTAGCCCTATCTAGCAGGCGACAGGCGAACTATATACCTGGATACAAATAAATTTTTATTTTGTTAATAATTTTTTAATTCTAAGGCTATGAGGCCAAACAAGGTGTCTAAAATATCACAAATTTTATGTAAATTTCATATTTTATTAGCCTGCATGGCTAGAACATCTGTGTTGTTTACAATAAATAAAAACCTGTTTTATAATATGAAATTTTTGCATCATAATTTTTTAATTTACCTTTAGACCCAAATAACTCCTCTTAAATGTAAACAATATCAAAAAGTACATCACCCTGAGTCTGTCTATGGCCATAGACTATAAAAATGTACACTTTGAGATGGGTTTTTTCCCATTTTATCATAAAAATATGATATGTACCAGTATAACAGTTAACTTAAATTACAAAACTAACTACAATACAATAAGAGATTCTTCTCGGATGCACAGATGACTTCTCAGATGTCGATGAGAGGATGCATTTCGGAAAAGTTAGTTTTGAAATTTAACACTTACTGGCGTGTCGTAACGCTTTGATACATCGACGATAACACTTCCATCGGACGTGTTTCATTTTGGGCGATAGAGGTTATTGTGCAAAGTGCACCTAGAGGACATATTACAATAATATTCAAATGTTATATTTTTTTCGAAACCAGTACTAAAGTTAAAAACCGGACTCCTGTATCTTCGAACGTTTTAAAAGAACACTGCGGTCACAAGTAGATGTTGGTAGAAAGATACAACAGAGGGGCGCGGTGTATAATTGAATTTTCCAAGAATGAGGTAGAAAAAGTTAGGTCTAGGAAACGGAACGTTAAATGCAAATGGCTATTTTATTTATTTCGATATTATTAAAATTTATCTTCACGTAGGGGCAATACGAAGCAGTTCTTTGATTTTTAAGAATTTTTGAATATTTTAATATGTGGGTAATATTTTAATCCTGGTGTTCGCAAGACCTTGGAAAATTATCAATAAACATGACAATGCCATAGTAGTACAAAGTAGACAATGCCATAAATAGTACTTAATCTACGAAAATAAAATACGGTGTAATATTACTTTTAGTTCTAGAAATCTTATTTCAAAAATGTTCATAATATAATACAAAACTAATAACTATTATACAAAACAGCAATAAACGATAATAATACAATACAAAACAAAAACATAAGTATGTGTTAAATTCACTCTGTAAATGTAACTTCATTTTCTGTGCACGTCTTCTAGAATTCAGTGGGAAATACAATTATTCAAATGATCGTTTCCATGTTGTCGCGGCAGGAAGTAATAAGAGCCAAAATGTATTGCTTATTTATCTTTGAAAATAGATTTTATTACATGGGAGTTTTTTTTGTTTTTTTTTCTCCCTTTCAAAATTCAAAATTTATTGCTTGTTTATCCTTGAAAATAGATTTTATTACATGGGAGTTTTTGTTGTTTTTTTTCTCCCTTTCAAAATTCAAAATTTAAGTAGTATATGACTTAGTGTAGGAATCACAGAATTTTGAAAATGTGCACACAATTCACTTTTCCCCATAGCACGTCATACGCAGTTTTAACTGTTTTTTGACGTAAAATAAAAAAAAATTTAAAAAATGTTTTACCATTCTTCAAAACAACAGTAGAAGGGAATTACAAATGTTTGGCGTGCAAGATGCGACGCGTACGTGGGATGGAATTGCGCGGATGCACCGGAAACGAGATACACAGGTCACTACTCGAAAGACGAGCGTCGCTTCACAAAGCATGGGCCAAGAACTTTTATTTTATTTTATTTTATTTTATATAGGATTGTCTTACAAAGTTTAGTTTACAAGAAACTCTTCACTTGTATAGTTGACTTATATCTAATTCTTATGTACTAACTCTAAACTACAATTGACGAGGGGACTCACCGAGCACCTCTAAAAATTACTGAGGTTTGAAAAAATGTTGAGAAAAGAATGAACTGGATATCAGTTTTTTATTCTAGTTGGGTTTTCATTATATTTTCCTAAATTTATATGTCTATCATGATTGATGAGTGTTAGATTGGAATAAAAGTTATTGGCAAGAAAGGCTATGTGATGTGCGATGGGTTTTAGGTTAAGTTCGTGGTGTAATTGCTTATTGGAAATGAACCAGGGGGCGTGGGTGATAGTTCTTAGATATTTGATCTGGGCCAAGAACTAAAGGAGCGATGTACAAAGTTTCCGCTTATCACTAACATGACCATGACCAATTCACATTTCGTGTCGCGCCCACTGCCTGCGCAAATACTAAAAATGTATAAAACTTCAAAGACTCTTGGTCTAAAAAATGACAGGAAGTAGATGCATGCAAATAACATTTTACAATATTTGATACTTAAGGATACACACTTTGGCGTTGTGAATCAATAAAATATCACACAATCGCTCGGGTGTCAATGAGTTTCTCTTGTGTCTCTTGTCTTGTTTCATAAAAATAATAACTAATCGAGTAAATAGCTAATAGAATGATGACTAATAATATAATGACTAAAAAATAATGACTAATAAAATAATGACTAATAAAATAATGACTAATAAAATAATGACCAATAAAATAATGACTAATAAAATAATGACCAATAAAATATGACTAATAAAATAATAACTAATAAAACCGGTTTCCAAAGTTCACTTCTCGCATCTTTTTTCTTTAGCTTGTATTCACTGCTGTGGAGTTTGTTTTCTATCATATTTTCCTCTTTACTCTCTCATCACTGTACGCCAAGTAGCACTTCGAGCAGGTTTTGAATGCAGCACACTCGACCGAGTATCACATGCTGGAATGAATTCATGCAACGGATACTCGAACGACACTGCTCGTCGCACCTCAGTGACATCCAGCGGCCGAAAGAACTCTTTGGTGCAGCTAGCTCACTCGAGTAAAATGCTCAAATGCAGGACACTAATTTAAGCACAAAAGCTACGTGTGTTTAGTAACATATTACAAACGTTTTTGGCAAGTTTGTGCTAAAATATTTTCCGATTTTGAGTTATGACAAAAGCATAAATCTTTTGTTCTTGCGTTCCTTCCCAGGAACACAAATGCATCGTCGTGACGTCTCTCGTGATCTAGGTTCAGCAATACCGTATGCCCACGTAGATGCCAACGATCGTTGGCTTCTCCGATAAATGCAGCTGCCGCTGTTTTCCACTTTCCAAACATCGATGTGCGTTCGCCTCTTTCTTGAGGTAATTTCAAATAAGAACACATTCGGTGGATTTCACCAACACTCGTCAAATCTGTCTTGACGAACGTCAAAATATTGACGCATCCTTACGTTTCACCAACACTTTTCCGTCAAAAATTACGCTCCGTTAACTTTGACGATTCGTCAAGGAACGTGAGTTGATTTTTTCTCCTCGTACAGAGGTTGGCTACAATGTCAGGTTACAATGCGATTCTGCATTGGCTATTGAGCCTGCTGACAACTGAAGACGCATGAACTATTTCATTGTGCCAACCAAGTAGGTTGGCACAATGAAAATCACATATTTGCACTTTTGCGAAGAAATATATTTTTCGATTTCTGAATCGTTCTAATTTTTTTTTCTTCGAAGACAAAATTGGCACGTGTGTGCAGTCTTATCATCTCTGTATTTCCAGGAAAGTTTGCTATTCTACAACAAGTCTCGCCTCATTGGTTAGGCTTTGGCATCCCGTGGAAATACCACATACTATTCGCGCAACTTTTCTTGAACGATGACCTCGCTTCCCCCTCCCTTGAGCAATAAACTGTTGAAGGCAAAAGCTCGCAGCGAGCACTGATGGCATTGTTCCAAACATTAAAACCTCGTTGAAGCGAAACATAAGCTAGCCAAAGCTAGTTGCTTTCATAGTCGAGAACTTCTGTTCAGCTTTATTACCATTACCTAAAGAAATGGTAGGTCCAGGTCCTTCAAGGGAGACACCTAAAACTTCTATCTTGTGTCCCTGCTGTTGCTTACCCGGAACATGCCACGCCGCACACGTAGCGGGTGTGACTTTAATTTTTCAGAGATTGGCATTCCTGTAAATACTCTAGTGGCCGACTTTGTAACTAATATCTCCACGCCGCCCACATTTCTTGAATCCATCGTTCAATAAAAGTTGCGCGAGTAGTACTGTGGGCGTAAAATGATTTCCGAAAGAAACAATAGTTTTATTTACATAATCGCAGTCTGTGGATAACAAAATATCATTGCAATGGCCGGAGGAAATGTCTAGCAAAATAAAATCTTGAAAGCTATCAACTAAGGGGTTAGAGCTTATTTCTGTTTGAGGATATTCCAGACGCGATTTTATTTCTTCTAAATATTTCAAGAACACCGGATTCGACATTCTCTCGTTACGAATTGAGGATCTTCCAGTTAATGAAAAGTATATATTTTTTTAGTAATAACGTATTCTGGACCCATGGTTTGTAAATAAACAAAAGTTAAGCATCAAAATGATCTCCCGTGTTATCACACGCTGCGCTTCAACAGCAAAAACATAAAATAACTAGGTTAATGAAAAACAATGCATGCGCTTGATTCACCCTAACCTCACAATAGCATTGTGGGAATTCTGATTGGATGTTGTTGACGTTCTTATAAGAAGAAATAAAAGAAGTCTTCTTCGTCAACATATCAGTGGATGTTGACAAAGATGACTTCTTTTATTTCTTCTCACAATAGCACTTTAACGATTTATTTATTTATTTATTTATTTATTTATTTTACGTCAAAAAACAGTTAAAAACTGCGTATGACGTGCTATGGGGAAAAGTGAATTGTGTGCACATTTTCAAAATTCTGTGATCCCTACACTAAGTCATATACTAAAATTTTTATAAAAAAAAATTATAAAAAAAATTTTAAAAAAACTCCCATGTAATAAAATATATTTTTCAAGGATAAATAAGCAATAAATTTTGGCTCTTATTACTTCCTGCCGCGACAACATGGAAACGATAATTTGAATAATTCTATTTCCCACTGAATTCTAGAAGACGTGCACAGGAAATGAAGTTACATTTATGTCCAGAAGCAAAATAAGGGGCCATCTGAGCATTTGCTCAATGGATCAGGGAAACTGGACGAAAAACCTGATCGATTCGTCAAGTCGCTGATGGCGGGGTACCGGTCTGTCAAAATTTGACGAATAGTTTGACGATCGTCAAGGGAAACGACCTTGGTGAAACGTAAATAAGGCGTTTGACGGCTAATGGTTTGACGTCCGAAAGGCCATTAAAGTTCACACAAAGAAAACTTATTGTTCTTCAGTTCTTGTACACAAATGAATTGGCTGCTCCACTTCCACTGATATCTTGTTCCATATTCTGAACCATTGATTAATTTTATCAAATAACCTCCCCCAAGGTTTCTCCAATCTTCTAATCTCTTGAAAGCGCTATTAATTGGGTATTTAACCTACAATATAACTTAAAATATCTCGACCTACATTCAGGCATCTATTTCTTATAAACCGAGCCACCCTCTCTCAACCGTGCCTCCATTGTGTATTTCTTATGAGTTTGTACACTCGTACCAAGTTTTATATTGTAACAATCATTTTCACTTTATCCCCTTACTAGGTACTTAACTGTTTTTCACATTCCATTTTTACTTTCTCACTACCGCTTAGGCAATAGAGAGGAATTTAGTATGTAGTGCTGCGCGAAATAATGCGCGACTTTCGGCAGAAAAACTCTCATTACCGAGCCATGATCACCAAAAAGTGGAGTTGCTAAATTTAAAAAGAATCATCTGATACTTGTTGAAGCCAGAATCCATGTTTTATGGGTCCTTGATACCGAAAAATCGATGACGACAAAATGTCCGTCATTCCGTTCATCTATCTGTCCGTGCGTCTACCTGTGAAAATCCCAAGCGCCTAAACCATACGTAGGATATTTTCCAAAATGGATATTCTCCGGTCAATCTGGCCAAAATCGAAGCTGAGATTTCATTGGGGATACTTGACATATAGCCCCACCAACATTTTAATTTTTTGTTTTCAAAAATGGCTCCAAAGTTGTTCATAAATTTTTTTGAAATAATTGAGTAAAATACACATACAAAGGTGGTATAGGTCCCCATTTTCAACGTTAACTCTAAATTTTCGAAAATTAAAAATGTTTGGATTTTTCCGACGTCTTCTTACAACTACAAAATTGAAGATAGAATTTTTCCTTCAAGTAAAATTTATTCTCCATGTACAGAAATTTCGTTAAGGTCATGCACATGTTTAGAAACTTTTAGTTGTTTCGCGCAATACTGCGTGCGATATGTGCTATTATAAAAAATAACAAAAATATGATTTTCAAGAAAACGGTTCCAATATTTTTCTTTAACTTTTGATAGGGATATTATTACATGTACTCTATAGGATGACATGAGCGCCATATTGCTCAATTGTTTCGTTTTTTCCAAAAGTTATAAAAATATATTTTTTACCTGTTTCTTACCTTGTTAATATTTATATTGGTGGTGATTAGTTTAGGTTATTGCATTTATGAGTGCATGTGATTCAAATGATGTCTTAAAATATTTTTCGAAAACTGAAAAGTTTCCGGGGAAAATGAGCTCAAAGTTTGCATTTTCAGAAATGTTTAAACGACATTTTGTAAAAACGTCTTTAATTTTTGTCTTTAAACTTTTCAAAGGACAGTGCTATTTGCACTGACGTAAAATGTATTTTGTGTATTCTTTTGTTTTCAAACTTACAAATGTAATTTTTAATATTTCTCCCCGTTAATTCTCACTCCAGTGTTATGTAAACATTTCTGCATTTACGAGTTGAAGTGCTTCATATGACTGCAGATGGAAGTGTTTGAAAACTCAAACGTTTTCTGTGAAAAAGAGCTTCAAATGTCGCATTTTCAGAGACACTTAAACGCTTTCTTAAAAACGACTCCAAACATTTCATTGAAAATTGCCATGAAGGACAAGGTATTACTCTTCTTTAATATTCTTTAAGTAATATTTCGGTTCTACCATTAGTAAAAACCAAAACATTGAAAATTTCCCAAAAATGTAGTTTGGGCGTGATAGATGGCAGCTAGCAAGGGGATGGGACCACACCAAAAGCTAGACCAGAAAAGACTTTAGAAACGAGAACGAGAAAGTCTGTGCCATTCTACAGTACCAGTACTAGTTACTTTCTGGTATTACGTACGTGTATATGTAAGACATAGGAAAGTTATGTAATGCTGCGGAAAATAGATTTAGAGATTTCAAAGAAAATACATGTTTTGGGGCCTCTGATGCTGAATTTTAATAATTTTATAGAATAAAATAACAAAAAATTTAACATCATTCACATAAACATTAGATCCATTAAAAACATTAGGATGAATTTTGTGGATTGATTAGAACAATTCAAGCAGTATGGATTTGATTATGTTAAGTGAGATTGGGGTTAACAATATTGATGAGCTTTCAGAATATAGCTTTCCTAGGTACAATAGATACGTAAAATAAATAGAAGGAAAAACTGGAGGAGCATAATGGTATTTGTGAATGAAATTTACAATTTCGAACCTCTTGGTCTGGTAAGTAATATGTTTGAGTTTTTAACAGAAAATATGGAGATAGATACAAAAGTAAAAATAAGCAGTTTAGCAATATATAGACCACCTGAGAAAAGTAAAGTTCTTTATGTACAAGAACTTGATAGAGTGCTGAATTCGGATAGGAATTTGAATAAAAACTTAATTGGTGACTGCAATTTAGATATTAATAATGAAAACAAAATTACTATCGATTACCTGGATACCTTACTTAATCACAGGTTAGTACTGCAATAATTTGCGATCATTTCAGTAATTTAGTGTTCCAAAGAATAAAGACTTTCCAATAAAATGTTAAGATTTATATTCAAAAAGACAGAAGACGGCAGTGACGCGCGCAAACATTTTTTTCTAAATTAACCGAATGCGCGGAAGAAAGTCAAATTTAACATAAACATTCAATAAAGCATAATATTTAGAATTGTTAGAAAGAACAATCAGCAAAATCGGGCAAGGGGTTCACAAAATTTCGAAGATAATCGTGATCTTACATTTCAAGTTAAAAAGCGTGAACATGGAGACCATTGTTGTTAAGGTAAAGTTGAGGAAGAATATAGTTTCCAATAAATATTACGAAAACGCTTGAAGGGATCGGGCTGGAACTTTATAGAACAACGAGGTGAAATTTATGAACGTTTTCAAGACTAATCACGAATTTGGGAAACATCTAGAAAGTTAATTAAAATTAAATTTAGAAAAGTATAATCAAAATACATAGTAAAACAAGAGGTGCATCGTAGTGGCGTCACGAGCCATATCGAATTAAAAAGGGAAATAAAACAATGAAAGGAGAAATAGATAGCACAGTAATTATCAGAGAAATTATAGACAGTATTGAGAACCGGTGACAAGGCCTAAGAATGTTTAAAACCAGAAAATTAAGAAACATTCTGTAATCTTGTTTGTGGTCACGGGCGAGCGATCGGCGCTTGTTCAAGAAAAAAATCTATATAATACATTGGACAACAATGCCAGTGTAGAGAGACGAGGAAAAAGTGCAGTGTTGTATGGTTTGTGAAGATGCTAGCTCCGTGTTAGCGTAATGTAATATTTTTAAAACTTATTGTTCGGAAGTGGACTTTGAAAACATTTTAGATATTTTGATGCGGACGAAAAGGTTGTAACAAACGGGTGAATGGATTCGTAAGTAAGGGCGAATAATTTATGGGTAAAAGCGAGACGAACATTAATTTTACGCGGTGGCACTTTTGAACGATGGTCGCGGACATTTTGTCGCAGTGTTTACAACACAAAGTTTAGCGTGCTCCGGACAGTAAGAGCTAATACGAACAGATTAATTTATTTTGGTTCGCGTAACGAAACAGTCTCTCTTCGCCGCGGGAACTTTAAATGTAGTGGAAACTTTGAGTTTCATCGCAAAACGTTTTGTAGTGGTTTTCTTAACCATGTGAGTTGGTGGTATATGTGGTCCTGGGAACTGGTGGAAGCAGAGGCGGTACTATTGCCGACGGCGACGCGTGATGTGGCCGCATGTTGCAGTGTTCATCCGGTGTCAGGGAAGTGATGCATGGATATTTTTTATCTGGCAACTTCAAAGGCATCTGTCGAAGACCAAGTCCTGTTGATTTATTATAGAATAAGAGGGTCAACAATCTGAAACGACAGAATGCGCATTCGGTGTGGATGACTGTATTTTCACATGTAATGTTGTACTATGTAATTTTCAGTGTAAATGGTCATTATTTTGTTCGTTTTCTTTGTGTTTTAATATTAAGGGTATTGTTTGTTTGCTATGTTTTGTTTTGAGTGCCGTCAGAGGGCACTATCATTGTACATATGTTTGTCATTTGGGACATCAGAGGAAAGAAACAGTCCATAAAGTAGTAAATAGGTGAGATAGATGCATTCAGGTTCATCAATAACCATGAGAATGTGTTGTGTTTAAGGTAGTTAGATGCTGATCCCGCGCGTTGCACGATACCACGTTTCGGTCCTGTACGGGGGGCCATCACGATTCACGCCCGCATAAATTTGTTAGAATTTTAAAAAGTCAGCTAGTAAACGGGCATGTGTATAAAATGAGGAGTAGTCAGTTTATTATATCAGACCCAAGTGGGGCACGAATAAAAAGTTTATTATATTGGCAGCCCAGCGTGGGAGCCATGAATAAGAGAGAGATTATTATAGAACATTGTATTAAAGACAATACTAGGGTGGAAATGAGAAAAGAAAAACAGGTTAATTTATATATAGATCACATAGCAAAAAGTGTAAATATAAAAAATATAATTCCATATATTCTTGAAAGTAAAATAATGGATCATTACTTAATAGGTATCCTTGTAATATTCTTCATAAAAAAAAAGTTTGTAGATAAAATTACTAAAAATATGAATATATGACTAAAAGCAAACAGCAAAACATATTTTCTAGGTCTACGATTTCAAAAATATATTTTCTAGGTCTACAAAAGATTTTAAAAATCAACTAACACAAAAAATGCGATAATAAAACCTTGGATAGATTCTGATATTTAATAACTTAGTAAAACACAGAGATAACCTCTTTAGGAAATGAAAAAACCTCAGAAAATAAAAGAACTAAAGCAGCACTTAGAAATGATTATAACATAAATGTAATTTAAAAAAAGTCATTAGATGATATTGTTATTAGGAATTTGGGTAATAAAAATTTAATAGAAAAAGTATTGGATAACTTCGCAAATACGTTTCAACAGCAAACCAGTAAAATAGAACATAAATGTAATTTAACAGTGCTAATAGATAACGTAGAATCAATACAGTGCAACTCATTCTTACTTCCAGAAATAATACTTTTTTTATTTTTTATTTATTTATTTGCGTCAAAAAAACAGTTAAAAACTGCGTATGACGTGCTATGGGGAAAGTGGTGTGTGCACATTTTCAAAATTGCGATCTCTACACCAAGTCATATACTATTAAATTTTGAATTTTAAAAGGGGAGAAAAAACAACAAAAACTCCCATGTAATAAAACCTATTTCAGGATAAACAAGCAATAAATTTTGAATTTTGAAAGGAGAAAAAAAACTCCCATGTAATAAAATCCATTTCAAGGATAAATAAGCAATAAATTTTGAATTTTAAAAGGGAGAAAAAACAACAAAAAACTCCCATTAATAAAATCTATTTTCAAGAAAATAAGCAATAAATTTTGGCTCTTATTACTTCCTGCCGACAACAGGAAACGATAATTTGAATAAATGTATTTCCACTGAATTCTAAAAGACGTGCACAGAAATGAGATTACATTTATGTCCAGAAGCAAAACAAGGGAGCCATCTCAGCATTTGCTCAATGGATCAGGAAACTGGACGAAAAACCTGATCGAGATGGGGTCATTGACCAGAGCTGTAGTACAATAGTTATTTACAGGTTGTTTATACTCATTTATACAGTCCAAATGGTAAATAATGCATTATGTATCATTGTTAAAATTAGTTCCTTTTCTTGTGATGCTCAGTATAGTCTCTAATTGTATACTAGTGGAAACACATATTAATTAATGGAATGGACAGCAACAAATATCCAGGTATGAATAAAATAACAATGAGAGACATAAAGCAGAACATACTCAATAGCACTTAATTATGAAAATAATAAATCACAACATTAACGAGTGCAGTTTCCCTGAAAATTTAATAGGAATCACAACATTAACGAGTGCAGTTTCCCTGAAAATTTAAAGGAATCAATAATAAGGCTATTCACAAAGGGGACAGTCTCAAAGCGTATGAAAATTACAGGCCAATTTCATTTCTAAACTAGATTAGTAAATTATTTGAAAAATATATATCTCAAGAATTATCAACTTTGAAAGAAATATCAATATTAGACAAATATCAATTAACATCAAAAAAACAAAGGTACCATAGAGTTGTTAGAAAATGTAGAAGAGCAATTGAATGAAATTACAAGGAAAACCATGTCATGACCTTAAGTATCGATTTGTAAAAAGCATATGATATAATAAACCACACAAAATGTTAGAAGAACTAGAAAGTCAGATGAGAAAAAGTACTACAACTTTTAAAGCTACTTGAAGGGGAGATGCTATAGAGTAAAATTGATACCATATAGTGAAAGAAAAATAGGAACCCCACAGAAGCTTTCTAGGACCAATATTGTACTAAATGTATAAACGACATAAATTCCCTAAACCGGATCTTATTATATATATATATATATATATATATATATATATATATATATATATATATATGGTGACAAAATGATAATACCTGCAAATAAACACCAAAGATGGCAGAAAGACATACAGAAGGAATTTGTTTCCAAAATTGTGCCATGAAAAGGGATTAATTATTAATGAAAAATGATAAACTTTTACATGTCACAACCCCTCGGATTAGCAAAACCCAAGTGAAGTATTATATCATAATTAAAATTGTATACACAATAAGTGAAGTCGTAGGTTTCCCGCGGCCCAGAGTCATGTAACTGATCTTGGCTGTCAGGTGACGCCGCGTCAAAGGCTGTGTTGCCGACGTTTCGACCATCTGGTCGTGGTCTTCCTCAGGGCTGTTGTGCCAGCAACCAAATGTCGCTACAACAGCCTGAGGAAGAACCGACAGATAGTCGAAACGTCGCAACACAACCTTCCACCACGTCACCTGAACACCAATATCATTTGTATACACAATGTTTTAAAATTGCCATTGCCAAATCAAAATCAATTCTGTAAGTAAACTTAAGTACCTAAATATGATTTTTTATCAGAATCTGAGTTCGAGGGAGCGTATTTTGGAATTAAGTAAAAAAGTCAGAAAATGCATTTGGAAATTTATGAGAATAAGGGATCTTGTGATCTACCCAATTTTAAAATTAATATATTTTGCATTGATTGAGTCTCTCAAAGTATGAAATTTGTGTTTGGGAGCTGCATCAAAACCAGAATGAAAGGCATAAATGAAAAATTAAACAAACAGAAAGACCTTGGAAGAAAGTGCAGCTTTGCATGGAATTATGACAGTAAAAAAAATACACAAATTTTTTTTTAAAAAAAAAAAAGGGAAAAAAGAAATACAACTTCACATTACCTGAGACATTCAATAAATTTGGAGACAGAATGCTAAGTACAGCCATTCCAAGATTACCAAACCCTCTGCTAGATGAATTGATACAAATCACATCTAAAAGGCTACTCAAAAAGAAACTAAAGGAATTGTATATCAAGAATTAACAAAAAACGGTAGAAAAAAAGTAAAATAAACCCGCAGCAATTTGAAGACCTGAACCCCGCAGCATGAACATGGAAGGGCAGGGAGCTGGAGCAGGCTACGCTTGGATAAGATGCAGAGGTATCACTTTCGTCTGCTACTACTTCACCCCAAACCAACGGATCAAAGACTTCGAAAGCACCGTCACCATCTTGAAGGTGCCTTGCTGACCATGCAAGGCGAAGTCCTAGTCGCCGGAGATTTCAACGGCAAGGCCCTGGAGTGGGGAATGTATGTGGGAATGAATGTGGGCCCGTGTATTGGTGGAATGAGGAGATAGCAGACCTGAGGAGGGATGCCTTCGTCTCAAACGCCAAGTCCAGCGCGCCAAGAAGAACGCCAAGACAAACGAGAAGACCGGGGCATACAAGCAGGCGAAGAAAAAACTAAGAAAAGCTTCTTCTTCTTCTTCTTCTTCTTCTTCTTCTTCTTCTTCTTCTTCTTCTTCTTCTGCGAGTGGGACTACACCATGCGGCATCTCGCACCCAAGCTTCCACCTTCTTCTATCTTGCCAATCATCATCTTCGATGTGACGATCTCTCATTGTCTGTCGCACACCATCAAACTTTTTCTCATTACTTTTTCAGATCTCCTACAACTCAGGTTTTTTTTTTTTTTTTTTAGATCTCCTACAACTCAGCATCATACAGTGATATACTTTCCACAATTGCTTTATAAATTCTAATTTTCACTTTATTAGACATATTTCTATTCCATATTATTGAATGCAATTGCCAAATAGCAGATTTTTCTTACCGAATGCGATGTTTAATTTCCTCTTCAGTGCCCCCTTGGTCTGTTAAAATTTGTTCCTAAATGCTTACGTCAGACAACACTTAACACGAGCCATCCTCCATTACTTAATATTTCCTGTCTCTCCTACCACCATGTACTCTGTCTTCTTGAAATTGATTTTCAAGCCCCATTTTCCATATTTCTCATTTAATTTCCTTAACATATAAAGTGCATCGTATTCAT
>CAXIVR010000005.1:7611803-7635876 GCA_964035755.1 Teleogryllus oceanicus
CAATGAAATGCCCAACAAACCCTATAATTAAATCTAAATTTCCCAAAGATGTTTTCTTCCCACCCTAATGAAAATCTGTATGTAAATCTGCTGGCATGAGGAAATTAACACCTCCCATGCACAAGACCATTATTATGGTAATAAAAGTAGTTTTGTAAATAATTTTAGTTGTAAATAAAAGTAATTGTAAGAACCATTGTTATTTCTTTTGTATTTTAAATTATTAAATTATATTCCAATTCGTTTTCTTTATTTTGTAATGCTCTTGTTTCATTAGAAAGTGTATATAACATTAAACGTGTAACAAATAAAAAAAAAGTTTAGTACAGTGCTAATATGCACAAATCATTTGTAAGCTGATAATCTGTAAGCTGCTCTTCTTTGTTATTCTCAAATCCTATGGGGTATTCAATGCCAAATCGAATACTTTTGAAAAAAATTTAAACTCACTATTTTTAACATTCTTGGTATTTTTTATATATTCTACTGACAAAATGATGAGACCCGTTTTCTTAAATCGTCAAATTTCATTCTCTCGGATGTTATGATTTTTTTAAATTTGTCGGGTAAAATGTCATTTGGAGCACATTCTGTCAGTTTTCTTAAAATAAAAAAATATTCAGAATCTTATACACAATTTAACTGAAAAGATAATGAAATTCTGGTTTGTTTAACACTAATGTTTTTAGTGGAGGCACACACGACATAAAATCCTAAATATGAAAAACATATGAAAAACAAATGTACGTTAATTTTTCATGTAGTAGACCACAAGATTTTTCACTGTCCATTTTTTCTGACAATCTATTTGAAATGCTCTACTAATATAAAATAATTTAGGATGGAGAAATCATTGGTTGTGATGAAAATAATTTTTGTGCTCTCGAGCGCATCCGGCCCACTGTGGAAGGGTCGCATTTCTGGCCGGGCGCCCGCCCCCAGAGACACACTGGCTGAGTGTTGTAACAGATTCTACAGGGACTGGGAAGAAAGTGAAGCAGGGTGAGCTGTTGGCAGTTGTATTTCAAAAGAGTGATTTCTTTGTGGCATTGCAGAGGTCTCGCTCAGTCGGCGTTGCGTGTTACTTGAAGGTTGCGTGTCCCAATTTTGAAAGTGGTCTCGAAGTGTGGTGGATGGGAGAGACGTGTCAACGTGAACACTGGTGCTAGTGTTTTATAAAAGTAAAATGCGAGTCGCAAAGTGTCGCGCTCCGATGTTTTTTTTTTAATCCTTTTAATTTAGAACTAGAGGTGCTACAGAATGGCAGAGACTATCTCGTTAGACTATTAGTTTCCTGTTTTCTTTGGTCAGAGCTAGCTATTCTGACTCGCCACATTCTCCTCCCAGCTGCCATCTATCCTCACCTACATCACAGTTTTTTTAAATGTCAATTTTTCTGTTTTCTAGTAGAAGAACCGATATATTACTTCAAGAATATTAAAGAAGAGTAAAACGTCCTAAACTGAAAATTTCATTGACAAATTTAGAGACGTTTTTAAGAAAATGATGTTAAGCTTTACTGTGAGTCTGAAATTTCAAGTAAAATTTCACAGAGAATTTTTGAGTTTTCAAAAAATTTCATTTGAAGTAATTTGAAGCACGATAACTCACCAAAGCAATAGATTTTTAGCAAATTGCTAAAAAGTATATATATATACAATAAGTTTTGAAAAACTATTACACTCTCGTCTTTTATCCTACATTAACTTGATACAAGTGTTCCAAATTACCAATTTGGTTTTCGTTCTCATTATTCGACTTCTCACCAATTCCTACGTGTTTCTGAATTAATAGCTCAAAACGTTCATCAAAAGGAACATACAATTGGAATTTTCCTGGATATTGCCCAAGCATTTGACAAAGTTTGGCATTCAGGATTATTGTATAAATTACATTCAATAGGAATTCCCGTATATTTATTCAAAATAATAAAAAGCTATTTATATAATCGTAAGTTTTGTGACAAAATTAACACATCTTATTCAACTTCTCGTCGCATCTTCTCAGGGATTCCTCAAGGATCGACTCTCTCTCCTTTACTTTTTAATATATATGTCAGATATTCCACACCTTCCTTTTACCACCACAGCGCTGTATGCAGATGACACTGCACTTTTTCATATCACAAAAATTTACAAAATGACCGAAACACTCTTCAAAATTCTTTAAATTTATATATTAAATGGACTCAACAATGGAGAATAATAAAAAATCCATCTAAAACACAAACAAAAATTTTCACACTTTACAGACCTATTTATCCCCATGTCTCAAAATAAATAATATAAATATACCCTGGATAGAAAATCATATTGCAATTAAATATTTAGGACTCTATTTCGATCGTCGATTAACTTGGAAAACACATATTCAAAATATTGCAAATAAAACTTACCAAAAAACTATCAAAATTATACCCATTAACTAATAAATTTTGAAAATTACAAATAGATTGTGGTATATCAATATTCAAGGCAATAATAAGACAATCACTTACATATGCATGCCCAATTTGGTGTAATGCATCTGAAAAAAAAAAAATGATAACTCCAATTCAAAATAAATTTTTACGGATAATTCGAAAGGCTGAATGGTTCATCTCCAATAGCCAAATACACAAAGAATTACAAATAGAACCAATTAAAACATTCATCACTAACCAATCTTCCAAATTCTTCAACTCTTTAAAAGATTATCCTGTTCATCAACATTTCGATCTGGGAAAAATTATCACATTAAACGAATTCGTTCCCGCTTCCCCTATGATATTTTTCATCCCCCCATAAATAATTGTCTACTTTATTACTCAATAAACCTTTCTCTAAAACTCTAAATTTATTATAAAATTAATCAATAATTAATCAAATCAGATTTTATTCGTAATTACTATTAAAATAAAATCATAATTATCTTTAATTATGATATTAATTTCTGCATCCAAAAATGTTATGTATAAATTTATTCATCATCCTAAAAAAATTGTAAAATTGAACGGGAAATAAATATATTTAAAAAAAAGAATATTATACAACAGTAAAACCTCGCCTTTACGGGCATTTTCGTTGAAAAATTTGGAGCCGTTTTAAGAAAATATTGTGTGTTCCTCTAAATGCTAAATTTGGTCTTCTATTTCACAGAAAATTGATGATTTTTCAAAAACCTTCATTGGAAGTCATTTCAATCTTTCACTCATGAATGCAAGAATGCATATAAATCGCTGGAAATGTGCATATTAACAGTGAAAGGGATTTTTAAGAAGTTGACGTATCTTTCGATAAAAAAGAAAACAGCAAAATGACTTTTACGTAATATTAAACCGTGCATTTAGCACTATGCGACAAAAAGTGATGAAAAAATTGAGTTTTTTAAAAAAATATCGTTTGAGCGGTTTTAAAAATATGGAATTTTGAGCTATTTTCACAGAAAACTTTTGAATTTTCGAGAAACTTTATAAGACATCAAATGAAAAACTTGTTTTAACAAATTCAATGTTGTATTGCATTGTGTGTGCGCGTGCATGTGTGTGTAAATAAGAGGTGAGGAAGAACAAAGAGACGAAGGATAGTTTGCACCGGTCCGTGGCCTGTTCTTTACGGTTCTACTTCGGCATTCGCCTGGCGTTGAGCGGAGAAAGAAAACTACTGATCAGAGCAACTGGCCGCTAGAATTATCTTCGTGACAGAGGCCGAGTTGGATTTAGATATCTAGCTAGCTTGAAAATCCTTCCATTGTTGGAATCTGAAGCCTAAAACCTCCCGGTGAGAGTCACTGCAGAGGAATCAGTTGATGCTCTGAGCCACCGCAGCCGGTCTTGCAGGTCCAAGTATTATTATAATGTTGTGTAGCCGTTTCAAGTCATGCGAGAAATTACGCACTGTTTTAACGCCACTAGATTACGCACTGAAGCTTGGCTGGTGAATAAGGAACCAAAGCAACAGGACGGTGAGTAGTATGGCAATGCTCTTCTCGTCGGACGCAAGAACCATTAGATAGGGATGGGAAATGTCTGGCAGTGCGTCTTCTATTTTCAATTTTATTATTATTATTTTATTTTTATTTTTTATTATTTTATTTTCAACCCTAACAGTTTGTGCACTCACAACAAGCATCCGTTCGGCAGTGGACTCCTTGTACGATGATCCGTGAACCATACACATGGTGATGATGTGCTTTGCCTCACACATGAGAATATCAACACCAAATTTTCAGACGTACCTGTATAAACATGAGAATGACGTCACCCAACGGATTGGAAATGTTGGGTGATAGTCCGAGACACTTCGATTGAGGTTATGACTAAAATACTCTTCACCAAAAAAAGTTATTTTTTCAGAAAAATTGTTTTTTTATCGTCCTTGTTAATATACATTTATTCCCACTAATTTGTTACCGAAACAAACTATTGGAAGTGATAGCATGTTCACTGACAACATCATTGAAACTGGAAAGTTTTATGCTATTTTTTTAACAAAGTAGATGTCCTCTTGGATAAATGCTTTTCTTTTCGGCAAGTGCTCGTGATTCCCTATATTGCCCTCAGCAGGGCACCGCCCCAGCAGGAACTATACGGCCTGCTCCGTCCTTCGCCAGGTAGGGCCTCGAGAAACCACTGCAAACTACCGAGTAGATCATCAGGTCGCTAGAACTCTCCTTCAGACAGTGGTTGAATTAGACCTATCGAAGTAATGTAGAAAATACGCCACCTAAGGGACACGAAAACGAGGCCCTCCCGATCACAGTTGACAGAGCGGTACCGATGCTTGTCTCTGGGCCGTCTCAGCCGGTGAACTCTTGGTTGATCGACGGATTGATTAGTGATTTCTGGCGCGTCAACTGCTAAGATCATTAGTTCCGTATGTGTAGTGCACATTTTCATCGCAGGAGGTGGCGGTGATGTTCCCTCGCAGGATGGCGAGATCCGACGCCGACCTATGTCGGCTTGCGAGGATTTCCCGCAACCAGTTATCTCCCACCAGATGGGCACTTCCAGCCTGGACTTGCACTAAACTCCTGATTTATGTACCGAGAAGTTTGATAGTACACTATTACATGCATGTTAGTGCCAGTGTGTGTAAGTAAGGGTGAAGATAGAACAAGGAAGAGGAAGGAATTAGAGAGTAAAAGAGACGGGGGAAAGAAATTAAGCGACATATAAATAAAATCACGCGTTGCACTTGCTTTCATTCTTGGCTAATTGATGGTTTCCTTACGGCGAGTACTACCTGTCACTACATGTACTGAACCCAGTCGTTTTACATCACAGTGCATTCGCAGACTGACCTTAATTTACAGAATAGGATTTTGAGCTAGTAAAACCTGACATATTGCACAAAGTTCCTGATCTAATTGCTTCCGATATTTTTAGAGTCTCAATGACATCAATATTGCTTGGTTACGTAATTACCAACTTACTGCGGCGGGTATTTTCAAGTTTACAAATTTAATTTTTGTTTTGCAGGTAAACATATAGTTTCAACAATACAGAAGCTCGTTTCTTCCATTTCCTGACACAGAAAGTACCATCTTCATCTGACTTTCTAGTTTAAATATGTGTTTCATTACAAACCAAATTATGATTTAATTGAGTAGTCAATCTGACGAATCTAGTCGTAACGATTCATGTAAATGTGGAAAATAAACAAAATTATTATCATCATACTTACAAGTGCTCAGATAATATTGTGATTACAATAACAAGCTTTTGGAAAATTAATAAAGCAATGTAGGCTTTCACACTTGGATTCATTATTCGAATAACCTGCCAGGCTGGATGCCCTGGTCAAAAGGAAATCCTATTTCCCGATTGATTGATTGATTGGGTTTAAATGGCGCTTCAACTACTAAGATCATTGGCGCCCATGACAAAGTATTTCTAAACTAAATAAATTAAAGTTCTCGTAAAAGCGTTGCCGATGCAACTCAACTTACCAACTAATTTAAAAGCACATATATATCCTAAAAAGGAAAGCTTCAATTACGCATAAAAGATCCAAGTAGATATAAACAAAGTTCAAAAAACGTAAATCTGGGACCAGAAAGATAAAACATTATTGCCTTTATAGGTCAGATAAATGCTGTGGCATTCCGTATCTTCTCAAAAAACAAAAAAGGTTTTGGGAGCAAGCGGGACGGTCATCTCCGAGCACATCTCGTATAGAGTTGCCCAGACCATGTTCCTGCCGACTGCCAACAAATTTCAACAATGTAGGAGGACGTGTTCCCGCTGAGAAAGAACTGCCCTGCATGAATTTACAGGCAGGAGGAGATTTAATTTCAAAATGAAGAAACTGTGAGAGGAGGGCAGTGTCCGATACGAAGATTTAGGTTGTGGCTAACTTCCTACGCCTGGAAGGTCGGGATGAGGAACGCTAGAACACAGTCCTTTATTGCACTTAGTTTATAGGTGGTATTGTGCCACTCTGTTTGCCACGCCTCTAAAGATGGATCGTTAAAAACATTAACATCGACGATGGTACAAAAGGAACAAGCCACATGAGTAGTACATATAATTTATTACTAATAACATGAATACTGACACAATAAATAAAACATGCATGTGCTGAGGACATTACAGTTAACATAAAATTATTTACGGACTACTTGCTGAAGGAATCATAGGAGGCAATTTATAACGCTATTGGCACAAATGAAAAATATAATTTATTTTTCTCAAAGCTTTCATTTCACTTTAACGCGTGCTTTCAATTAAAAAGAGAAAATTAAACATTTCACGAAAAAGTAATATTTGGACTACAAAAGGAATTAGAACATCGTAAAAATAAACGTACTCTACTTTATTTCTAAACGTCAGTGACGTATCTCAAGATTTTCATCTACTTTAAAAATACAAAAACATTGTTACGAAAAGTCATAAGGCAGGCTAAAATCATGAAAACGATCAGGATACTTGAACTCAAATAATAAAACAAAAGCAATGGAATATAATAAAAATACTACCAAACTAACTAGAAAACCCGTAGAGAATGTTGTTTAAAATATAACGATATAAACAGGAACGATCCGCAACAGTGGCTAATCTCTTTAACCAATACTTTTCGAGAATTGCTGCCGATCTCACTAAGGGTCTTCAGCCAAAAAAATTCGAAAAAACAGACAGTTCAC
Organism: Teleogryllus oceanicus; assembly: GCA_964035755.1. NCBI lineage: Eukaryota > Metazoa > Arthropoda > Insecta > Orthoptera > Gryllidae > Teleogryllus > Teleogryllus oceanicus. The sequence continues at coordinate 7,618,926 of CAXIVR010000005.1, forward strand.
CAAAATTTTAGACACACGTTCGTTTCGAAACTTCTTCCTATGAAATTCTCAAAATAATCGGTAAACTAAAAAATAAAAAAAATAAAAACAAAAAATCTTCCGCCGCCAATTTCGCCGCCCGGTCAGCCAGTTCGTTCCCATGATTCCACTACGGGCTTCAGGATCGACTCAGTACTAGATCATTGTGGCGAGACGCAAGACGATGAATGATGTTTTGAATTAATTCCGTCAGGTAGTCTGAGGAAGAACAGGAGATAGCTTGTAGTGAGCTGAGAGAATCAGAACAGAAAACTGCTCGGCGCAAAGTCGCTGACTCGATGAATTTTAGGGCTTCAAGAATTGCATACATTTCAACAGTGAAGGTATTCCACTGATAATGTAGCCGATATTATTTTATCACTTGATAGCAATAAAAATCACACGTCACTTGTCGTTGCACGATGAACTATCTGTGGTAAGAACATATGATTTGATAGGCTACCCTCGTTTCCTGAAAATTCATCTGTAAACAAAAGGACTAGTAGTTTATTTGGGAAGATTAGATAGTCCGAGGTCAATATCTGACGGGGAGTTTCTATGGGGAATGGGGTACTTAGGGTTTGCTAGGTGGGAATGTCAACATTAAGGTTCCTGCAAAAATTAGCAAACGAATACCTGCAGGCTGAGGCAGCAATGTTCGAAGAATATATGATGTTTCATATATAGGATGGATAATTATTTGGCGACAAGGATGATTAGAGAGTCCTGATACTTTAGCACCGTAAGATGCTAATAAAATATCCTGCCTTCTTTAAGGAGGCTCAATAGCTACGGCTAGAAGGCATCTAATTCATTGGTAAGGCATTGCAACTATTGATAGATTTGAGTCAGCGGTGTATACTATTGATGGGTCGCAGAGGGGAGGGAGCTGCCGATCCATAAGACTCACTACCGCACCTTGGATTACTGATGGACGAGTGCATCTGTATAACCAATAAGGTACTGCGGTTGGCACCCCAAGATGGCCATTGCACATTAGAAGCAAGATTATGGAAAGATACATCAGGTCAGGTCCACGGATACATTAGCACGCCACGTGAGGGACTTGTCAAATGTGAGCCTCCAGGAATCTGGCAGATTCCGGATGCAGCTGATTTCCCCGCAGGTAAAGGCCTGAATTACAATGGTTTATCTTTAAGGAAATGCAAACCGATACATTTAGTAGCAGAAAATTAAAGTCTGTTGACGTGCTCCATCCGGCGGAGCTCTGCTTTACACCACTTGGAGTTGCCTCTGATTATTACACTGACGCTTCTGGACGAACAGAAGAGGGCCAAATCATCCACAAACAACGATGCCTTTGCAGGATCACGTGCACAGCCTACGATGCTCTACGATGCAGTCGCTGATGGCGATGGCAAACAGGTAACATCTAGAAACGTCCTGGGGAATACACTTTCAAGAGGTATGCGAGGAAAACCTGTCACCCACGGAGCCAAGGAAAGATCTGTCTGAAAGGAAGTTTGGATACAGAGGAAGTTTCTCAAATCCTCTACGAGTGCAGGGTTCGCAGAATGCCGTGCTCGGGCGGCTATAGGCCTTTCTTGCATCCAACAATATGGCCACAAGATGTTGTCTGATGACGAACGACGTAGAGACAGCTGCTGCTAGCGAAACGAGGTGGTCCCAGGTTGACCGATTTCTTCTAAACCAGCTTTGGATTGGCGTCAACAGATTTTTATACTCCAAGGTCCAGACCAGACACTGATTAACCATGCGTTTCAGCACTTTGCATACACAGCTTGTGAGGGTAAATAGGTCGATACAACTTGATGGCAAAGTGATCGATCTTCCTTGTTTGGGAACTGGAATGATGATGGCTTCGCCGTGCTGTAGATGGTGTGCTCTTCCCCAGATACGGTTACAGAGCCGAGAGAAACGTGCTTGTTTCAGAAAGATGTTCAGGTTCATTACTTGAAAGCCTCTATCTGCATCCCCCCGTCAGGACGTGGTCCGACCTAACTCGATTTAAATTATTTGCTGGTCTGCATCTGTGGCAGACATTCTCACTGGCTAAGTGTGTAGACACTTCCAGTTATTAGCACTTTGATAACTACAGAGGTGACTTCAACAACATCCAAATCCTCAATAAGACAATGGTAAATTTTAGCCACCATGACTTCTGAAAACATCTAGAAAATGGTATTTGATGATTTTAATGCACCTAAGAGAACATTGAGAATTCTACATAATTCGATTTACCTTTACCAAAGAACTTTCTATTTTCATACGGCGTACGAGAGAACGTATTTACTTTTTGAGAACCACGTGTTTCATACACAGTTTCAGAGCTTCCTGTCGGGCAGTTTAGGGTTCTTTCTATAATGATTGCTTATCAAACAGGAAATGTGAATCAGGAGGTGGAAGTAAGTTGAGGGATAGGATATGGCTTTGATCAATCATCAAACACGATAAGAAGAGTCATTTCTACGGTTCAGGCTCATGGCTACTCAAAGGACAGTCAACTGACCGGAGGGAGAAAGTTGAAGATTTAAAATTGTTACCTTGAAAGTCGTATTTTCGCCGTCGAACAGAATAAATATTAGCAACTAAATAAATAGCATTTTCGCATACATCTCAAATATTCTGTGTGAATAGCGAATCAATTGTGTTTACAGAAAATTCTATTCAAAGTTCCATACTTCCACTGTGCACATAAGTCTACCCAGATGTTGTAGGCTAAGTACAGTTCTGGGAACAAATGCGGACAGATTTCAGTAATTGAGTTCCTGTGAGTAATCACTCTCAGTAGGTTAGAAAGGAATAAAGAAAATAATTTGAATGTCACTTCATTAACATGGCGGCTCGCGACTTTAAACGTGACCTGTCGCCGGTGGATCACAAAACTAAGCCTAAACAGGCCTAGTTTCAAAAAATGAGTCTACATATCTCTTACGTCTCCATTAATGAAATTATAAAATATCTCCATTCTCAATAAAAACAATATGTTGACGAAGATGACCTCTTTATTTCTTCTCATAAGAACGTCAACAACACCACATCAGAATTCTACAATCCTTTAATGAAGGCAGTCGCACAGCAGGAATCATGGATCTGTAATTCTAAGTAAGAAATAATTTAAAACAGCGAAAAACTCCCCACAATAAAATGAGAAAAAAAATAATTAAAATCAAAATTTTTGTAACTCGAACAATGTATCTTATAGAACTTCTGAAATTTCTACGCTCTAAATTTACATATAAACTAAGAATACGTTAATGAAATTTAATTCCATTTGAAGGCACCCAATTCCTAAGTTTTCATTAAGTTTGCTACTCCCGCCAATTTTTTCTCATTCATCTTGAAATTTTTGCATCTGCCCGTGGAGCATGCCACGTGTGCGAAAGTGACCTGAGGGTCATTCGCATGCTCTTTGGTCTGATGGCCCTGACCTCCTCTACAGTTTTCGGAATGTTGATAAACAACTTTGAATTATTCGCCCCCCAATGCTCCGCTACTTGCAGCCAATTTTTTGTTTTAGGCTACGGTTTGACATTGCATCTCCTAGAAAACAGCGCGGAGTAAACCATTAGGCCCGAAGTTTAACTTTTTTAAAAATATTATTGTTTTAAATTTTATTCTCTTATATAGCGAAGTAAGCACTTAACAATATTGAATTTGAACTACAACTTAGCAAGTTTAGTACTAAGTGTTACAGGAGAGCGATTCTCCCATTGAGACCCCACAATCAAGGTTTTGTATGAGAATGTGGGAAAATAGGAGCAAATGAAAAGGAAGAAAAAGTAAAAGTTAAGTTTGTGATATTATGCATTTCTCTTTGTGGCGGTTTAAATTTATCTTTTGGGAATCTAGATTTGATTCATCGATATTGATTATAGATTTTCCTAGGTTAAATGTGGAAGCTGCAGGGGAGGATCATAAGGAAAGAAAAAATATTTGATTGGTGACTGATATAATGATCAATCGTGTGGAGAACAAACTCTGTGGAGTTGTTTGTTTGACACGTACAAAGGCGCTTTGACGGCAGTGCGAAGGATTTTATATCGGAATGTTTGGAAATTTTTACGAATCGAAAGTGCAGCGCTTCCCCAAATTGGGCATGCATATGTAATTATGGGACGAATTACAGTTTTGTGCAGTAATATGGAGAGATCTGTTTGAAGAGCCAACTTTTCGTTTATTAAAGGACAATTGTAAGTGTAGCCAGTGCTTTATTACATTTATTTAAAATGTGCACTTTCCAAGTTAGTGGAAAGGTGTCAAGGAGCACTCCCAAGATATTTTATAGGTTTATTTGGAGGATTGCAAGGAACGTTTTAATTAATAATATTTATGAGAGTGGCATTATTGTTGCGCCGAAGAGTGAATATTTTAGCTTCGCATTTGACTGGGTGTAGATTAAGGATAGGATAGATCTCCATGAAGATGCCCAATTCTGAAAAATGTTTAGTGCGTTTTGCAAGTGATGTATGGCAGAGGAAAGCTGTAAGTCCGCCACATAGATGGTTGTGTCGTCAGCATAAAGCGCTGTTGTGCGTTTGTCTCGAACGGGTATATCTGAGGAAAATGTGTTGTACAGTAAGTGGAGAGCGGGAACCCTTGAGGGACTCCCAGCGAGGATTATTGAGGGAGAGGAAATATAATTGTTTAATTTGACTGAAAAAGAGCGATCTGAGATGAAACTGTGTATTGGTGTTAAATAGTCGAGTTTTACGTACTACACCTCAGAAGTAAGCCTGGTGATGCGACACGATCAAACGCTCTTGAGACCAAAAAGTTGTTGCTAGATATTACTTACTAAGAAAGGTCAGGCCTAAAGTACACGCGCCGATTATCTATAATTCTCAATTAATGCAATATAATCAAGGAGACTATCTCTCATTATGATTCATGTCACAAATAAATAATCTTATTTAAATAGTGAAGTTTTTTTGTTTGGGCGCAAACTGCAACAACTGACACAGGTCCCCATTGATCAGTATTTAGTACTAATAAAAAGTAACAAATGTTATTCTTTTCTACCAGCAGTAAGTTGTGTATCAAAATCACGTATAGTTCATCCCTGACACCGAAAAATCAGCTTGACGGCGAAACGTCTGTCTCTCCGTCCGTCTGTGAACAATGCCGACGGAAACCATAATCGGATGTTCCAAAACGGACATTCGGCAATCAATGTCTGACGTCGCAGCTCGTTGAATTTCAAATGGACATTTTGATTTTGGGTGGAACTCTACAAGTACTCTGTAAAAAGAAAAAGACTTTTCAAAATTTTCTTAAAAATGAAAATTTGTTCATCAATGTTTACTTCCTCGTATACGTACGTGGATACGGAATTAATATACATAGTATAGAGAAATTGATGTAATGCTGCGCGAAAAAACGGGGCATTTTCGGCAGAAAAAAGTGATTGCCGCGCCCTGATAACAAAAAAGTGAATAAATCCAGTTGCTAAATTATAGGAAAAAATCCTATAACACGTGGTTTAGCCAGAATCCCTGCTTTGAGGGTCCTTGATGCCGAAAAACCAATTAAAAGCGAAACGTCCGTCCATCAGTGTGGTGTAAGTGAACAAACCTAAACCATGCGTAGAATTGTTTCCAAATTGTAGAAACCCCTGTCGTTTTAGCGTGAGTCAAAGATCTGCGATTCTGAAAACATTCATTAATTTTGCGGGACTTTATATGAAGCCCTAGGAACCAGTTGGAAACTATAAACATTACATAATGTTACTTACATATATATAACATTACATAATGTTTACTTACTATAGTATATGCATTCATAAGGAGATATATTGAATGGTCTTCATTTCGGGGTGTTTAATTTATACATTAAATTTTCCTTGCTTCTCGTAATGTGCTGTAAATATTGGAACAGTTGAGATTTATTCAAGTTTGCTCATTTTGTATAAATGGCTACTTACTATTCCTGACTATCGAAATAATTGCAGATATGTACCGCGGGCGCCTCGTTTGAATTTGTTTGGACTTCTTGAAATGATGGCTAACGTGATGGCAGAAATTGCAATATTATAATATTACGAAATTTTTCCAATAATGCGAGAAATCACGTGCTCTTGAAACAACTTCAGGATCTAAAACATTTATTTTTCTAGTGAATTCATTAGTACATGGCACAAGAAATTCTAGAGCAAAAAAGTTTTAATTTTTACATAAATTTAATTGCAGATCTCGATCAAAAAAATCCGATACCTATAATTTGTGTTTTAGTAAGTGAAGTTCTACCGGAAAATGCACGACAATAGTTTTGAAATAATTTTCAACATTATATTTTATATAATGTTAATTTTTTTTAAATTTCTTATTCAAATGAAATGAAAATTTTGATTTTACGTCGGTTCACGTTAATTAAATATCAAAGAAAATCAAGTCTTAGCAGGAAGACTGTAAGGAGGTGATGGGAGTATGTATGAAAAGCGTGGGCAGGTAATCGGCACACCTGAACTTCAGCGACATCTCACAGTGATTAGGAGAAACTTCGAAGGCATTATCCGCCAACGGCCACCAAACTCATGTGCCAAGTCAATGCCATCTAACATTTAAACAACTAAAAATGACTTTATGTAGTATGCGCCTCGTTATTTGTCCGCAAAAGGCGAGATATGTGCCTCCGTTGATCGCGTGATGTCACTGAATTTCAGGTGTGGATTAGCTGCCGACGCTTGTACTTACCTCTTCCATGCCTCCACCGCCCAACTTTCTGAGTGTTCTTACAATCTTCATAAATCTCAGTTACTTCTAACCCATTAGTGCCCAGTGTTCTATCTGGTAACGATAATTTTGACAGCGGCGTGGCGGCATTGTTTCAATATCTGTGTAATAATTTTACGAATTTTATTTCTTCAATAGACATCCTAAACGAGCCGTGTAAGCAAGTTTTCGTGATTTCAGATACCATATTTAGTTGTGATCGCCAAGGCATTGTACACTTCTTGCTAGGGTGTACACATGCCTTGCGTCGGATCGAATCATCTCAAACCGTGCTTAGCTGCTATGCCTGTGGTTAAGTCGGCGGGAGAGGCCGTTGTGAAGCAAACGGTGGTTGGTGCGCACCGAAGTTGGCAAGGCATATGCAGGGTATACGGGGAGGCCAATAAGAGCCTCAACTTTGACAAGCTTCTTTAAAATCAAAAGATAAATATGTAAAAGAATATAGGAATTTGTAGTGGCGAGAAGCGAGAGAGGTAAGAAGTTTCACAGAAAACGTGCTTCTCGCATTATTTTCCGAAATATGTGGAAGTGCGTCAAACATCTTTAAATTAGATATTAATTTAAAGCTAATTAAATATACGGACGGTGTGATACGTCACTATTTTTGGATAGCTACAATTTCTTCATTTATGAACCAATGTTTTTCAACTAAATCTGACAGAAAGAGCAGTCTTGAGGTTTTGTTTAACATGTTTATTCTTATATTTTAATTCACAAATGCCGCCTGTGATGAGTGTCGAAGAGCGGGCTAGAATAGCAGCTCGTTATGAGATTTGGGATTTGTGTGCAAAGTAAAAGGTGGTGGAGGGGTGAACAAGGGATCCATACAGCACTGAATGCCAAAACAGTTGAAAACTGCCATTCCAAATCACTAACATTCGGGAGTACTGCCTATGCAAAGTTGGTCAGGTTGACCAACTTCGAAGAAAGAAGAGAATGTTAGCAAAGTGTTTGTGAAATGTTCTTGTGGAGCCCTAAAAAATCACTGAACGGCCTGTATTTTCACCGTTGAACAACGCACAGAGTCCCTTCATACAGAACGGAGCACTTACACACTTTGCAAATGGTCGCAAATGGCTGCATCAGCATTTACCTGCTCGTCTGATTGGCTGTTGTGTGCACATGAAGGGCCTCCTCTTCAAATCAGTAATTCACTAATTCCTCAACTCCACCAAATCAGAACATCAAATACCTAGGACTAAATCTTTATACGAAGCTTCAATGGAAAGATCATATAATGCAAAAACGAATCAAGCAAAATAAAGATATTCTAATACCACTCATTAATTAGAAAAGTAAAATCTGTCTAAACAACGCAATAGTCTTACACAAACATTATATCCGACGTATTATGACCTATGAGTGTCCAATCTGTTAAATGCCTCAAGAACCAATTTAAACAAAATCCAAAACGTTCAAAATAGATGCCTTAGAACAATTACTCAAGCTCTAAGGTTCGTTTCAAATCTACAGTTGCACAAAGAATCAAATATTCCATTCATAATCCCGTTCTTTGCCAAGATCTCTAGCAAATTCTATTTATGCATCAACCAAAACGACCACCTATGCTATTTCAACCTCAACCATTCCCCGATTTCCGTACAAGAATCAAAACATGTCACCATTTCAAGCTTTCTTGAACACGCAGACCGAGTTGGAGAATTGTAAGGCACTTCATGAGCTCCCTTACCCTGAGTAGTTAGTTTTAGAATTAGTGTAAACTTTAAAGTTGATTTAAGCCGCCAAAACTACATACTATGTAAAAGTATATAGAACTGATCTATGTAATTGCAATGCCAATAAAAATGAAATGAAATGAATGAATGGCCTGCTCGCAGCTTTGATTAAACGTCTTGGATTTTTTCCCTGGAGGGTGGAGCTAGGGAGGAAGTTTACAACAGAAAACCAAAGCACAAGGATGAATTTGAAGCAACAATATCTTGTGTGTTAATCAATGTTACACGGACCATACTGTGAGCAGCAGCATCGCAAGTATCAGTTTGTTTAAAAATACATTCAGAATGCTAGAGCTAAAGTGGAGATTTGTAAAGGTGTTAAACTAAACCTCAAAAGCACTGTTTCTAACAAAACTAGTTTGGTCTATAACTAAAGAAATTTTATCTATCCAAAATAGGAGTGACTTGTGACACTGTAGACACTCTGTAGATTGTTAACTTACAATTAATGTAAATAGTTCCAAATAAAATATTACTTGATATGTGCATGTTTTGAATGTATTGAAAGCTCATTCAATATATTTTGAAGTAGAACCTTTACTGTTTTTGTTGCTGATAGTATAGCTGCTGATAGTCTTAGCTAGTTGTGGCTTCACTGAACAATTTAATCTTGACCGTGTCCAATTCAACTCTTCTTATGTCTTCTCACCATTGTTAAAAATCTTTACTCTTTTCCCACGTTTCTTAGCACATCTTTTCGTACTCTGCTATGCAGTTGACATTTACCATGCTCTTCCACACTAATTTTATCTCTAACACTTCCCAGGGCATTCAAGGTTGAAAGGAGTAGCACAAGTAACGAAGAAAAAGCCTCGTGCCAAAATTTGCAATTGGATATCAAATTAGCGTTTACTTTCGCACTAGGAAAGAAAAAGAGATGGAAAACACTTTTAAAAAAATGGAGATGTGACTTCTGCATCGGGAAAAGAGCTAAGGGGAATTTTGCAGGTCTTCCGGTGGGAGGTCCCGACCGTTCACTTTCGCTTGAGCCTCTGAGTGAGAGGGAAATCCCGCAGCAATTGGGAAGTTTTCATCGTTTAATTTTCCGCTCGAGTTGCTTGAGGTAAACGGTAAAAAGCCGGTGTTCCTTGTTGCGCAGGTGGGAGGGCCGTGGCCCGTGCAAAACGACGCGCCCGAGCCTACAACACATAGCCCAGCACATTCGATTTCGCATTGTTTGTAGTGAATACAAGCATAATATTACCAATTTTAACCCACTATTTTTTCGTCATTTCGCGAAACTCTACCATCAGCAAAGAATAAGGAATATTCGAATTTTGAATTTTCGAAAGTTCACTTGTTTGAATGAAAATCCAACTTGTACCATATTTATAAGCGCACTTTGGTTTTATCGAGGAAAACAGTTTTAAAATCGCTTTTCCTTGAAATTGCAGGATTCGAATTCGAAATTCAGATCAGTACGAGAATGCTGAAGCGTGACACTACAATGAAAGATGGAAGTGAGCGACTATAATTACTCATAAAATGGTAATGTAGGACGTAATGTTTAATATTACTCAAAAGTACTGTTTCGAAAATTAAAACGTAATAAGATTTAAAGACCTAAGTTCAGAGATATCAAATAATGTACATTATATAACAAAACTACGTTTAATAACATGACGTGACAAATGATACGACCTGGCAAAGATGAAGTTTGTGCGACAGGGTTAAAAATCATACATTTTTTAAATTTCAAAAGTTCAACGGAAAATAACTTTCTGCTTTCAATTTAGTATAATGTACTCTTTTAGAAACATTTAAAGCAAAAAGTATTAACCTAAGCTAATCTAACCTGGGGGTTGCAGGTAAAAATCCTATACTTGCCACCTGAACTAACTCTCAAAAAGCTATGCACAGACTAAATTAGAACATTCACATTTGCCCTTACCTGTGATACTCCACATTTCAATTCGAAATTTTGCAAAAAATACTAATATTTTCAAACACAATTTTACGAAACAGTTTAAAGAAATTGATTTTGAGGAATATTACTGTCATTATAAGACTCAGTATTGAAGTTTCAAGACCGGTTCGAAAAATCTAACTTTTGCAATTTTCAAAATGCCAGATGTTTTAATGAAAATCGTACCTATGTCATATTATTATTCGTTTGTTTAACCTTACTCTCTTAATGAGCAATGATCTGAATTTGATTCCGTTGAGTGGTATTGAAAAAATGGGCCCTTTGAAATATTTTCTTACCAGAATGTTGAGTATACCTGGTCCACACCGTATACTGAATGGGTAGTGAATAGGTAGGAGAGGGGCCATACTATTACAATTCGAGTTCATAGCAAAATGCAGCAGAGCTTTTCCGTTCGGCGTGCATTTTCTACATCCACAAGCTTGGATATATAGCGTTAAAATCTCCATTTGCTAATGTGTCACTGGAGCTTAGTTGAATTTAGCGGAATATTTGGGGAGTTCTAAGTTCGAAGATTGTGTCGTCTTAAATGCAAACATTAGTGTAAAATATGTATATGCAAACACCATTTCCAGCAGTCGCATGACGCATGGTTTATTTAGAAATGATGTTAATGATTGTTCTGTGAATAGCGAATTTGCTGCTGTAGTCGATTACAGCATGCATATCCATCTCTTGGTAACTATAAAATTGTTGAACCATTATGAACACACATGGACGAGCTATTGCTCATCATATCTGACGTCAGACAATGACCTCTAAGCACCAGTTTGCGTCAGAATATTAGTGGGAATTTAAAATGTAGTCAGATACGAAAATCAACACCTTGTTACAAGTCACTGAAACAGATATAGGAAGCTTTTTTTATTGCTTCTCTCATTTCAGTTACACATTGATCCTATTATTTACTGTTGATCGCCGTTGAACATAGTCACTGAACCACTTACAAAATATTTCTCAAAACTTCTGTTCTCCATGCCACATGGCGCCCAGCGCGTGGTGTGGCTTTTCAAACGAAGTGCCCGTCTTGTGGTCACGAGGATCGTGGCGTAAACTAGGGCTGCGCAGAACCAGCAAAACTCGGTGCGCCGTACTAGCTCACCCGTGTCTATCCATTACGTGTTCGAAGTACCTGGAGAGGAGGCTCAGGGCATCAACTGATCACTGCAGTGCCTCTGACCGGAAGTTTTAGGTTCGAATCCCAACGGTGACAAGATTTCGACACTAGGTAGATAGCTACGCCGATTTCAGTCGCTGTGTGGAGGAGAATTCTAGCGATCGGCTGCTCTGATCGGTAGTTTTCTGTGGTTTCTCTGATCAACGCCAGGTGAGTGCCGGAGCAGTACCCTACCAAACGGGCCACGAACCGCGCGCGATCTTTCCTACCTCTTCCTTGTCCTATCCTCGCCCTTACACTTCCACTACCACATATGCCGGGAGCTTAGAGCTTGTCCTGGCAGGGCGGTGCGCCACGGTAGGTGGGCGCAGAACCAGCGTGGGGAGGTCACGAGGAATATGCGGCGAGCGTGTGTGTGTGTGTGTTGCGCAGGTGGGGGCGTGCCCGGGGCCGTGGCAGTGCGAGACGGCGCGCGCGGCGCTGCGCGCGGAGGCCGTGGGCGGCGAGGAGCGCGAGCTGCGCGTGGTGGAGGGCTGCGCGTGCCGCCCCCGCTCTGCGCCCTGCGCGCGCCGCCCGCTCGCGCTGCGCCTCTTCGCAGACACGCCCTTCGAGGCCACCGTCGACGTGGGCACCTGCGCCGGACGCTGCGCACACGGTACGCTTCAAACAGAGACTCCCTTCAAGGCAAGCGGGACACTGTCCTCCAATCGGGAGCTCCAATTACACACATTTCAGTTGAAACGAAGCTCGCGATTGGAAGACAGTGCCCCCCTCTCTTGCCAGCTCGTGTCCTTGAAAGGACTGCCTGTTTTAATCGGAATGTATTATTATTATTATTATTATTATTATTATTATTATTATTATTATTATTATTATTACTTAAAAATCATGATGATTGAACTTTTTCTGTTTAATTTATAAATAAAAAAATATTTATAATGGTTTGGCATTATTACTCTCGCTCATGCTGCATGAAATCTTTTAGAAATTTCCAAAATGCCATGGGCGGTCTAACCATCGCACACTGGGACAGGAGGAGGTCAAAATGGGACAAAAATATTTCCAGATGAAAAATGTTCCACTATTTATCCTAACATTCATTTTAATAATGATAATGTTCAATACTTACCTTGCAGTATTCTTTGGTCCACAAAATGATTTGTAGACCAACAATTTTCTCCCATGGCCCCAAGATAAGTTGGAAGAGTTACCGATATAGTATCACACGTTACAATTAAAAACAATTCATTAATTAATTGATAGAAAAATAAGTATTACACGCAATTCTATTAATTTCACTGAATTAACAGATTGTCATCATCTGCTAAATCAATGATCGACTTCAATAAATCTTGAGCTTCCGGCCTAAGTTCTACTTGTTTTTTGCCATAAGGTTTGCTCAGACTCGTAATAAGTGGATCAGATGTCTCTTGGCTGTCCGGGACAAGCCGCGTCGGTTTGATCGTAGCTGACGTTTCGGCCAACATATTGTGGCCTTCCTCAGAGCGTACTGCTGAGCAGGCTGGCCGAAACGTCAGCGACGATCTAACCGACGCGGCTTGTCCCGGACAGCCAAGAGACATACTCCGGCCGCGGAAGCCTACGTAATCAAGTGGATCAGATGTAACTAGAAGATGGAACAGATCACTCGTGTTCGAATGATTTTTTTTTCCTGTGTGATGGCCTCTGTAATCTCGTATGTTCTTATGGCGCGCCTGCTGAAAAAATTTTGTTGAAAGGATGGGTTTTGATTGGATTTTATAACTTGTGAACCGTGAAGTAAAAGTTTATGAACACTTCCAGGAAGGTAAAATCAAGGATAATTCTTTACAAACAATCTTGCGTAGAGATTGAATGCTTCAGTATTGACATGCTTTTCACAAGAAATTACAAACAAAACAATATAAAATCATTTTATAATTTATTGATTTACTCATGTGATAAGCGAAGCAGTTTTGGATCTCAACCAAAAATGGGAAAAAAGAAGAAAAAAAGACGTGCCGCTTTACCATTATTGGTATTTTAACTTCCACCAGAATTTGCTCTATGTACTCTAAGTCCCATTTTTTGTTGCAGAATTTTCTCAATATGTTCTTTCCGAGATTTTAATATTTATTTGTCATTTCTTGTTGCTTGCCATTTTTTTGCTCAATCTATTTACAACTTGTAAAATGCACCCCACGCAACGAATTCACGCGCGCAACGAGGATAATCCAAAGAAACTGCGTTTTATTCACTTGCTTTTTCAATAGCATCTCAATGTCAATGTTGACAAGTTGACTTATTGTGTTACATACTTTGCCGTCTATCATTGTCATTGTTAGTTATAACGAATTTGTCATTACGATAGTCATTATTAGTTATATGAATTCCATTCACGGAATGATATACGGAACAAAAGCATCAATTTGCTTCTGAATTATTGTCCCTTCATCCTCCAAAACTACAAGTGTTTCCTTTGCGAAAAGAAGACGAATTGGTCTGCAACGGTTAGGTAACAATGTCCGAGAGCTCTTCCACATAATATTTATTTCATCGTCCGACATCGTCTAATTTTGGGAGAAAAGGGAACAAATGAGCTTCAAATCAGTCAGAATCATCGACACATTCACAGTTTTCGAAAGTCTGTTTGTATTGTAATGACCCGTACTTCCATCACATCCCCATTTTCCAATGAGCACTAAATGAGGTTCTGTGTCTGTAAGGAGGCGAAGTTTGTTCTTTGCCACATTCTCTAATATTCGTTCGGTTCTATGATCAAGTAGATAGATTTATTATTCTGCAGATAGGTATATACAACCTGGTGGCAGAACTCTACAATTAACATATTACTAATATTAACTTTAAATTACTTAACAACGTAACATTAAATTCTTTAAAGACATAATAATAATAATAATAATAATAATAATAATAATAATAATAATAATAATAATATGCTAACAATAATAGCATTAACTACATTTTATGGTTGACCTGCACAGTTATTTTAAACTATTAAATACAAGATTACATGACTTTTTAATTACACTTCACTTTCACTTTACTTCACTTCACTTCACTTCACAACATTTGAAATTCACTTCTCTTTCTACTTCTATATTGCACTACACTGCACAACACGTCACAACACTTCAATACAATACCACTTTGAATATAATTATATATTTAGAACAGGAACGCATTTAATAGTAATTAACACAATAATAATAGCAATAAAAAGAGGAAAGGGTTCCAAGGCTGTCGCAGGTAACTTCTTCCAGTCCGTTATTGTTTTATTTGTAAATGAAAATTTTCCAATATCTGTTCTCTGTGGTCTAAACTGAATTTTGTGTTTGTGATCCCCCCTACTAAAGTACGAAGGTCTACCCAATCGGAGTAGGTTCTGAAACTTTAATATTCCCATTACTAACTTAATTATTTGCCATTACATGAAGTCCCTGTTCTCGAAAGAGTCTTGAGAATTGTTCTAACTGGAAATGCTGCTGCGTGCTTTGCAGGCGGAGGCGGGCGGGAGTGCCGGCATGGTGCAGCGGCGCTCCGTGGCCGTGCAGGGCCCCAACGGCGCGCGCTGCCTGCAAGTGGTGGAGCGCTGCGCGTGCGCCGAGGCCTGCTACCGCGTGCGCCGCCTGCGCGTCGTCAGCGACTACGAGGGCGAGGGAGGCGCGCTGCTCGCAACCCCCGTGCTCAAGGTACAACACACACACACACACACCAGGCAGAGCACACAACACACACAGTCAAATCAGGCGCAAGAAGGCAAAGAGCGGAAGTCAAAGATTTCTTCCGGGCTGAAGGACCGTGGTCCATTGGAAAACATATTACACCGGGTCACCGGGGAACCTTCAAGGAGGATTCTTCGTCCGAGACCACATCGCCACTGAGGATGTCTGCCGTAGTTGCGGACGAAACGTCTGGAAATATGTTTTCCAATGGACCACGGCCCTTCAGCCCGGAAGAAATCTTGACTACAACTCCGGCCGTGAAAGCCTACATTGTTTTATTAAAGAGCGGAAGGTTTTAGCGAAATTTTGAAATGTGGTACCTGGATGTTTTGGGGTCGCTGAACACGAATAGCAAGTTAGCCATCAGAAATGTTGCCTTCAGCCAGTGCTTGCCAAAACATACGCGTCGGTAAAGGTGCAGTTCATCGTCCTCCAAAGTATACATTTTCTCTTTCATGTCATTAATTCCCTACTTTTCTTTCTCCATTTAAAGTGCAAATTGATTAAAAAAGGCGACATATTTTCTCATGCACAATTTTATTGGAGCTCAATTACATATAAGAGTTACTGAGCTGTTTAAGTGGAATGCTATTTTTGCAACAATATTCAATCACATTTTGCACACTAACGGCCGGACCAATTATCATATAAAAACATTTAACGCATAAAATGTAGGCAATTTTAACCTCTTTCATTTTATATTAGGTAAATATTTACGAAAAATTGATAATTTCATGTATCTTGAGGTAAAGTGAGATAATTGCCATTTTACTTTCTCGTGTACATATCGTATATACGGGAGTATTATACCTAGATAGAAAGTTATGTAATGCTGAGGAAAATCGATTTCGAGTCCGTCCATCTGTCTATCCGTCCGTCCATCCGTTTGTCGTATGTGAATAAACCTAGCGCCTAAATCACACGTACGATATTTTCCAAATTAAAGAAACCCATGTACATATGGCACTAGTCGAAGCTCTGAAATTTTGAAAAACATTTTTTGAAATTTGGGGGTACTTTACATAAAGCCCCCAGGACATTTTAAAAATTTTCTCAAATGGGCCAAATTTTTCTTTCAATTTCTTGTAAGAATCGAGTAAAATACGTATATAAAAGTGGCATAGGCATGGTTTCCACGTTTAACTCCGATGTTTCGAAAATTGCAAAAGTTTGAATTTTTCCGGTGTCTTTCTAAAACTATAAAATTGAAGATAGAGATTTCTCCTACAAATGAAAACTGTTGCCCGTAAATATCTCTTTCATTAAGATCACGTATATTTTTTGAACATTTTAGTAGTTTTCGTGCAATAGTGCATGCAATAGTAGCCATGAAAAAAAAAAGGATTATCTCAAAACCGCTCCAAATTTTTTCTTTAACGTTTTGGTAGAGATAGTACCAAATGCACCCTATCCGATGACATAAATGCTATATTGCTCTTTTCTTTTGCTTTTTCAAACATTTCAAAAATGTAATTTTTCTCACTTTTTCTCTCACGTCGGAAATATTTACACTAGACGCGATTTCTTCATTATATTAGATTTATAAATATGTAAAATAAAGTTTCTCGAAAACTCAACAGATTTATGTTAAAATAAGCTCTAAATTCTCATTTTCTCAAAAATTGCTCCAATTTTATTCTTCACATTTTTTCAAAAATGGATAGTGCTAATTGCACTGTTTAGTATGACGTAAAGTTCATTCTGCTGTATTTTTT